>JARHVA010003804.1:787500-1387500 GCA_037957365.1 Torreya grandis | reverse complement strand
AAATTAACATTCATATCTCTTTGAAAAGTAGCTCCTGCATTCATTAATCCAAAAGGCATTATGTTATAAGTAAAAGTAGTTTTATGTCTATCTTTAGAATTTATAAAAATCTTATTATAACCATAAAATCCATCTAATAAAGAATCATTTATGATCTCATAAATTATTTTAAAATATGATCAATACTTGGTAGAGGAAAATTATCTTTAATACTAGCTTTATTCAAATCTCTAAAATCAACACAATCTAATATCATCATTCTTAATCCTAATCAGGAAAAAAATTAGCTACCTATTCATAATATTTTACAAGGAAAATAACACCATCATCAATCATTTTATATAACACTTTGTAAATTCTATCTTCTAACAAAGGGATAATTATTTGTATTTTCTACCTTATAGATTTAATACTAGGTTTTATAGGTATGTCATGTTTAATAATTTCAATATCACAACCTTTAAAATTTTTATATGACCAATAAAAAACATCAATGAATTATTTAAATAACTTAATGAATTTAAACTTCTCCCTTGGAGTAACTTGATTTCTTAAATATAAATATTTAGGATCCTCTTCTATACCTAAGTTGATAGGAATAGTCTCACCTATGATTCTCATAAAAAGATCTTCCATTCTAAAATTTTTAGGTTAATCGTTAGGTGTAAATATAGATTCCAAACTTCCTAAACTAGTAGGCAATTTATTAGTACTTAATTGTAAATCATATCCACAATGTAGTACGTAATCATCATGATCAAAATAATTACCTTTAATTAAATAATCTATGTATTCATCATAACTAAAAATAGGCCAATTATCATTCAAATCAGGAATTTTAGGTCTAAAAATTTCAGCATAAGAGAAGTTTGTGGTTGGTTCACTCTCACATTGAGTTGGGTTAGATGCAAAAACAACAAGCCTATCACCTTTAATATTATATTCTCTAATAATGCGAGTGATGTTGAAGGACTCAAAATGTTCAAGTAAAGACCAAATATTTTGAGTATAATGATGGAGATGAGTTTGATTCATTTTATAAATTTTTTAAACTTATCTAACAACTAATTCATAATCTCTAAATACTTCTAAATGTTTAATGTTTAGTTCAATTTCTTTTTCCAAACCTAAACATAATGGTTCAAATTTTTCAATATTATTAATGTTTTAAAATTATAATTTGTAAGTATAACAAAATATTTTACCAATAGGAGAGACTAAACAAATTCCATCACCACTACCCTTTTCAGAACAAGCTCCATCAGAGTATAATGTCTATAAAATATTTTTGTCAAACAGTTCTTCATGATAATTTTTTGGTTCATCTAAATTTAGCAACTCATAAGTTCTAATTCTTGTCTCAACATAAGCAATAATGGATGAATTAGATGACTTTATAGGTATATTAGACCAATCTTCTCTTTTAATGAAAGCAATCTCATTACTAACAAGAACCCATGTGATATCCTTTCCCATAAAATCACTAATTGTTTTTTACCAATATCTTTGAACAAACATCTCATAATTACTAATAATGTCGAAAACTTGAACATTAGTCATACATATAATTCTTTCATCTTGAGAAATATTAATGACTATGTCTCGAAACTTATCACAACTTTAATTTGTTGAGAATCAAATCCAGTAAATTTCCTATTATCAGTTTCATAAAATATGCCTAATTGATTTATAATGAATTTATGCATTATATTATTTGAAGCACCTATGTATAAGATACAATTATGGATTAACTTATTAGGAATTTCTATTGTAACATAAAAATGGGGTATATAGTCTATAGGAGGATCATAACTTTGAGTAAAAATAGTTGCTTTATTATTACTACCTTCTTATTGTAAGCCTATATTAGTTTTAGGATTCTTAACAACTTTATTAATTTTATTAAGTTATCCCAAAAGACTAGCTACTTGAAATAATGAGATCCAACTTTAATTGTTGATAAATCATCAATTATATTATAATTTTTAGCATCAAATTGTCAAAAATTCTTACGCTTATAATGTTGATATTGACTATTATTATAACCTATTGATAAAGGAATATTTTGAGAAGAATTATCAGTTGAACTACTAAAATTATTATTTTGAATTATTTTACCTTTATCGTTAAAAGAAGAATAATTATTTATTGTTTTATTATTTTGAGAAGAGTTATAATCTTTATTTATAGTATTAGAAATATAAGTACTTGCATTTTATGATGGATCATCAAGAGTACACATGTTTATGTTATTTTCTAGATTTTTAATTATAAGATCTTTCCCTTGAAGAAATCTATTAAACTTATAGACAACAACACATGAATCTAAATCATGATCTAATTCACACACATTACGTTAATAAACAATTTTTATTTTTTTACTTTTAGTATTGATCTTAATAGATGAAGAAGGTTTATCATTCAGTTGTATTTTAATAATGACCAACTCATTTCTTAGGATGTAAATAGTTTTAAAAATTTGTACATTATCTATATTTAGACCTGTAAGAGATATATCCTTAAACCCAATATGTTTAAGTTTATTTTCATATTCAATGCAAAATGTTAAAGTTTCATCATATTTTGTAATATCCCTATCCTCTAAGGGCATTTTATATTTTATGGGTAAAGCATTATAAAAATAAAGTCTAGATAACTTATTAGAAGGTTTAAGATCAAGAGGAATATTTTGGTGCAACTTAGTGAATCTAAAAATGAAATGATAAATGGTCTCACCTAAATTAAGAGAAAAATTCACAAGAACATTAACTAGGTTAAATTCCTCTTTTTCTTTTCCTAAATGTAATTCTAGCCACTCCTCGATATTTTTCTATGTGTTGATTACTTTAGTGAGTAAACTAATAAATGCTTGGTAAGCTTTCCCTTATAGTGTTTGAGAAAAACATCTTAAACAAGTCTTTTCATTTATTATACCAAGAGTAGCACAAATTAATCTAAATGCTTCTAAATTATCTTTCCAAGATTCTCTAGGAGCTCTAGAAAATTTTGGTATATTTAATCTTTCAAGAGACAGTAACTTACTAGGAAGATTTCTAATATTAATTTGATTTGAAAAAATCCATGGAGTTATAGCTATTTTTTATTCTTCTTTAGCTTCAACTTCATCTTCACCTTCAGTAAGATCATTATGATCTCTAGTATCTTGTAGTCTATGAATCAGATCTTCTATCCTCACATCTGCTTGATCTATTATTAGAAGCTTTTGTAATATCTTCTACGTAAATTGGTTGATTTTCTTGTGCCTCATTAACTTGATTTAATTGAATATTTATATCAATAGATGTAGAGGAAAAAATTATATCATCAAGAGGAAAATAATCAAAAAGTAAATGAGTTATAGGCCTAGGATTAATAGCTAAAATTCTAGATCTATCTTCTCTATTAACGTAATGTGTGTGAATTAGATCATGATTTAGATTCATGGGCTATTGTGTCTAATGAGTAATATTAAAATAATAATTTATCTCAAATTATATAATTTCTTCTTCCTTATTTATGACTTAAATAATATGTTAAAGATTATGAGGATGATTATACCATGCATAATGCATTAGATTAAAAGAAACATCAACTCGATCATCAATAATATCAATTCTAGTTTGAATAATAGGAGGTTATCCTTCAAGTACAATGAGCAAGAAGAAAACACAACTTAAAAAAAATAAGATTTCTGAACAAATCTGCCTAGGGAAGTAACCAAATTTGTTGATGATGAAAATTGTACCATCAACTAATCAACCCTTTCATATATTATGAAGGTTAAGTTGGAATGGTACCAATATAATAGTAAGGTTTTAAACATTAAATTATGATACTAAAGATGAAAGTTTTTTAATAAGTTTTGGGGAATAACTAAGAAGCTATAAAACATAACATATTTCATTATAATATTAGAAATCCACTATATCAAATAATGAATCAGTTTACGAAATGAATATGTAATTTATCCTATATGACAAAGAAGGCACATGAACAAGACAATCTCTTGAAAGAAAGAAATTTGATTCAATAATATAATATATTTCAAAGTAATATCTTATTTGTTACTATAATAACTTATGAATAACACCAAGATAATAAACCAAAAATATAAAGTAAAAATAGAATTGAGATAAAACAAGATAAACATATTTTGTATCAAGAAGCAATCAAATAAAACTCAAGACATAAGAGATATACTAAACAATATCTACCAAAATACAAGGAATAAAAACTACTCAAAAAAAATCAATTTAAGTCTAAACTAAACAAGAAAAAAACAAATAAACTAAAGTTAATTAAAACTAAAAAAATCCAATCTGAACTAAATCTAACAAACTATCTATCTAAACAAGTCTAATAATCTAAATCTAAATTACAACTAATTAATCTTAAGATAAATAATTTTAATAAATTAAACTAATCTAACACTAAACTATAAAAGAAAGAAATTAATCAAATAAAAATAAGAAATCTAACTTAAGAAAATAAACAAGGAAATTAATCTAAGAAAATAACCTAAAAATAGAAATAAATAGTCAACTAAAAAGAAAAAGACATTAAAGCTAAATGAAATAGAAAGGAAAATATATTAAGTTAAGATCAATTTAAAATATATTATACTATATTAAAGATAAAGATAATATAAATTACAATATAGATAAAACATGTGAGTCTCAAAGAGAGTCATTTTAGTTATATAGATTTATTTTATTTGAGAAACCAACATCTTTATTTACAAAAAAATTTGAGAGACAACTTTTAAAATAAAATAGATCAATGAAATGTCATAAATAGTGAAGTTTTCATCATTATTCAGTTTGAATACTTTGATTCTACATATAGAAATGTATAAATTAATCATCAAAAGATGTTAAAATTGACAAGCTTTAGATAATATATTATAAATGATAATATAAAATTGGGTATAGATGTGTTGCCTAAGAAATTACTCAACCATTAGAGGAAGTACCATTGGGTCTATCTATAAAATTTATGCTATCTCATAAAAATTGCATAGAAGAGGGAGAGATAAATGATTGAATTCACAATGTATAATTCCTCAATACCTATGATGTTCCTCATCTTCAAATAAATCCTTGATCTCCTTTTATGCTTCAAATTTTTTTTGAGAAATAAGTCTTAACTAACTTTAGTTAGTTATTAGTTTAAATCAATTAATTAAATTTGTAAAAGTCAATTAATATAAATAGTTAAAGACTTAAAAGTCTTAATGGATCAAGTATTTGAATATAGATAGGTCACTTCCTAACAAATGGGGACCCTAATCAATTAATAATAAAATATAATAACATATATCAATAAATAAATTGATAAATCAAGTTTAATAAAATTCTTATTTATATTAATACCATAATGTATATTTCCGAAATTGACTTATATATATATATATATATATATATATATATATATATATATATATCAAAAATTAAATCTATGATACTTTCAACATATCTAACTAAAATATCAAAATTTAAAAATAAACTATTGAGTCTAAAAGTATAAAATTATTTCCACTAGAAGTTAAACTTGAAAATAAAATTTTATCCCGATGACATCTAATAATCATCAAAATCTAATCAAACCTTAATAATTAGCTTCCCTTGTTTATTCATGTACTCATTATATTCCATCTCAACTACTAGAAGGTGAACCAAATTCATTCCTAAATCATTTGTTGGATCATCCACTTTTAGCTTAATTTGTTTGAGAATTTTGACCTCAACTAGAGTGTCTATGTCATTTTGGCTATCTGATAATTTGTCTGAAGTAGTTGGATGGATTTATAGATTATATTTCCTATAATCTAAAATAAGCTCATTCAAACTTAATTTTATGCACCCTAAGATAGGATCTCTTTGAGATGAAGAGGGCTCATTAGAAACTAAAAGTAGGGCAAGATTAACAAAGTTCTTATCATGGGCTACTTCAATATCAAGCTAAGTGGCTTCATTAACCTAGTGAGGCTCACTAATAGGCTAAATTATTTCTAAAGTAAGTGATTGAGCATGCAATTTATATATACTATTCTACAAGTGGTAAGAGGAACGACTATGAGAATAAGTCCTAAAATCAAATCTATGACCATGAAATCCTATATAACCTTGAGGATTTGTAGGATTAAAGGAAAAACTATTCAAAACATTCCAAAACTTAAGGTCTATTACATCAAAGTGAATTTAAATCCTATCACCCTTAATGGCATACCTAGGGCCAAATCTCCTAGCCCTAAAACCACCCCTTGGAAAATTTCTATTCATGTTCTTTTGATTCATGTTGTCTAAATTCTAACCCCAACCTCTGTTATCATTAATCCTACTTGATCCAAGTTAATCTCATCCCAACTTCCTATGCATTTGAAATATATTCTTAAAAAAATAATTATCATGATTTAAAATAACATGTATCATATAATATCATAAAAAAATATATATCAAATACAAAGCCACATATCAACAAAAATCTGAATTGGTTTTGACTACACAAAATGAATTATCCCAACTATATCAATAAACATGTAATATTCTATTTTGATTTCATCAACATATCTAATAAAAAAATTAAATGATATACTCATAATATTATTTTTACACTATTTTATCATATCCTCATATAATATCCTCGTGATATTATATTCACTACATGAATATTATCTGAACTAGTTCAAAAAATTTGAAAGAAAGATTTCCACAAGTTTTATTCTTGACAGGCATTTTTAACTAAAAACCACATATCTTTCTATGTGTTGACCAAGAAACTAAAACATCCAAAAACATTCATCAAAATAAAAATTTAAAACTAATATATCCTTTACTTTCATAAGTTCAAACTAAAAAAAAAAAAACTTATTATGGTTTGTTCAAATACAAACATCATACTATCCCAAATACTTCAATATGAAACCTTAATAAAATCTCACAATATATTCAGCTATAACTCTTTAATCACTATTTATACTATTTGAACATTATCTTATACATATATATCATGTATAATTTTTGCATGCATTATTTTAAATAAATATTTAACATAAACCTTTTAGATAGAGAAATTCAACATACCCATATTCATTTAAAATTTATCATGTCTAATTTCAAGTAACTTATCACAGATTCTCAAATTATCTGGTAATTAAACAATCATCTTATCAAAATTTAAAGAAAACCCATAACTTCATAATGAATATTTCTAAACAAACTTTTCATGGTGGATTGAGAACAAACTAATCTTTGTATATATATTTTTGAATATATACTAAACTCATCTTATATCAAATCTTAACACAACATAATAAGCTCCAAAAATATAAACTGATATGTTTCAAACCATAGCATTGTATTTAGATAATAGAAACTAAAAAAAAACAACCTTGCATGTTATAATTATGTCATCTAAATTCATACTTCTATAACCCAAAAACTACTTATTATAGTTTTCAATAAAAACTAATAACTATTTCTTTTATGTTCATTTATCTCCAATCCTTAAACACAACCCAGAACACTTTTGAATGAAATAAATTTACCAATATTAAAACTTTAAAAATCCCTAATATGCATAGAATATTATTTTAAAATACTAATACATAAATTATTTCAACATGACTAACCCATCAAAACCCAAAACTAAAATGCAAATCTTGAGAAAATCTTCCATTATTTCAGATTTCAACATGCTATGCTTCCACAACATAACATGCAAGATTTTTCCTTCAAAAATGAAATTGATATGCATGTTACTTATAGCTTCAAGATTATAAATGTTTTCATTTGGATTTTCACCCCTTGAGGATATTCATAGATCTCCTCATCTAAGTGGCACAATGGAAACATCTCTCTTATTGTGGGTGAAAATTTGGTGAGATGAATCTCTAGAAGGGCTAGTTCCCTTGATGCACTCTTTGAAGTACTTTATTACCTATTAACTTTGGATGAAAATGGTTAAGTAAACAAATAATAAAACTAAAAGTTGAAGAACCAAATTGTATTTCCTCCTATTGACTAAAATTATACTACTTAGAGCTAGACAAAAATTATTTCACACAAAACTCATAATTCAAGTTCTATTGTAACATCAATGTCTCATATGCTAGGTTCAAGGGGTATTTTTATGATTATGAGGGTAATGGATTATTTATTTTTGGAATAAAATCATGAAATAATTTTAATGCACTCATAAACTTATAAAATAACACTAACAAAGACCCATAATAATTACTCTTCTGCACATTTAGTGAACAATCAAGATAACATGCTAGAAAAGATCATCTTCTACTAGACAAGACCAAAAATATTGAAATAAAAATCAATTTTACATCATTTAAGTAGGAAAAATCACTTTTTATTTATTAAATAGTTATTAAAGTATAAAATTTCCTAGGTTTTCACCATTAACCAATGGAAGCTATCAAAAAGAGCCAAAAGAATCAATATTTATAGCCTTTGATAGAAGAGCAAGACAAGGGAAGTTAAAAGGTCACTTGAAAAACTATAAATATAATAAAAGGGGTTAAAATTTCATGATAAATATTTATTTAATGAACAATTAAATTTTAGGA
The DNA here is from genome assembly GCA_037957365.1 of Torreya grandis. NCBI lineage: Eukaryota > Viridiplantae > Streptophyta > Pinopsida > Cupressales > Taxaceae > Torreya > Torreya grandis. The sequence goes on along the minus strand of JARHVA010003804.1, from coordinate 1,378,922 downwards.
GGACCAAGTGTCTATACAAGTCATGAAACTTATGAAAAGTGGCATAAAATTCCCATTATTGGCTCAAAAAACTACCTTCATAATTTAAAACTATTTGAACATAATAAAAATGAATAGGGATTGGTATGATGATTAGAATTATATGGAAGGCCTTAATTAATTTTTCTCCATGAATCGGTTGCATTCTTACTCATTTGTAAACTCTTGGAAGGAAGCCATCACTACCTACAGTCTAAAAAAATTCTTTTTCAGTCATCCCTCACACTTGGCCTCAAATTTAGATTTATTTTTCCATGAAAATACATGTAAAATAATTTATTAAACTTTAAAATAATACCCATGTCCTTATAATTATTAGGCACACTTTAAAAAGGCTCACACTTAGATTTTTCACCCTTCTCACCCTTGTGTCCACTATGCCAGTTTTGACTAGCCAAGATGATAGCTATTTTTTGATCACTTAGAATTTTTTTATTGGAATAAAATGACCATAAAGAGTTATTAAAATTAAAAATATTCCATACAAACTTTATTTCATCTTTTGAAAACTCCTAGAACCTTCAAAACACAAAAAATAGACAAAAATACCCTATTTTACCCCCTATCCATACAATTTTGTACAAAATAAAATCATTTGAAAAATATTAAGTGATTATTATACAAGTTAAAATATATTTCATGGTAAAAATATGTCATCTGGATATCTCTCCAAGCTTGTTTTCTCCATCGGGTCTTAGTTGAGGGTTTAGTAGGGTTTTATGTAGTTTTTGGTCTTCAGATTTATTCACAAAGCTTTGAAATTGAAACTTCTAATAAATTACACAAACCTAATGCTAAGGGACCCTGATAAACCTTCCAAATTATTTTGGTTCCCATTTAAATCTATATAAAATATATGAGCACTTGAGGTCACCCCATCAAACTACTTCTAGTCATTCTTGCATGTTTGGACACTTTCTAGGATAGAAGTATCTTTTACATAGGTTTAATTTCATGAAAAAATCTTATACATGTCTATTTTCATCCCATTAACATTTTATAATTGAATAGATATCCATCTAAGATTTATAAATGAATATATACCCTCAACTAGTTTTAGGTTCATTGAAGGCCTAATTTAAATCCTTAGAGAAGATATGAGCACTTGAGGTCACCCCATCAGGATAGTTCTAGCCGTTCTTGCATGTTTGGACTCTTTCTAGGATATAAGTATCTTTTACATAGGTTTTATTTAATGAAAAATTCTTATACATGTCTATTTTCATCCCATTAACATTTTATAATTGACTAGATATCCCTCTAAGAGTTATAAATGAATATAGACCCTCAACTGGTTTTAGGTCCATTGAAGGCCTAATAGGCCTAGCATGCACCTTGTTGGATTTGGATAATTGGAATAATTTTAAATGGTTGGTATGATATATAATTCATATTAATTATTAATTAAATCTTTTATATCCATCACATAACCTCTCAAACACTCCTCTTCTTCCTTTTTCCTCATTTACCATCTAGGCATAGTGAAAGCTTGCCTAGTTAGATGGTGTGCATGGGTATTTTAGTCACCTAGAGGGGTATGAGCTTAATATATTTATTATAAATCATATATTTTACTTAAATACACATAATATTATGTTCTTTTAGGTTCCCAAATCTCCATATCAATCCTTTTGCCCATTTTGTATTCACTAGCTTACTTTGTTGAATCCTGATTTTCTTAGACTGGTTGACATCTGAGATAAAATAGTGAGGTATATCCCTCATAAAAATGGAAATTTAGTATTTTTTTAGTTTTTAAAATTCATTATTATTATTTTAATTAAATTTTTTAGTTATATTCCTTGATTTATGTGGCTAAACATCTAAAAATGTCCAAAAAAGGCCTTTAAAAAGCTTGTTTTCTTATTTTTTTTTCAAATCCTCCTAATAGTGACTTATCAAACCTAAACCAATAGTTTCAGTTTTTTTTTAAATGTTAATAATCCTAAATTAATTCTCATTAAACTTTAATTCATCCCAAAACACTCCTTTTCCTTGAATTTCTCATACTTGCCTATTAAGAAAACATGGTTTCCTAGTCCATAGTACGGACTATTGCTCTTTGGCCGGGTAAGGAAGGTAAATGGTTACCTTGGAAGAGTATTTTTATTTTTAACACACTTTTTTATTGGTAATAAACAATTTTTCATTGTTTATAATCCTTTTCCATCCCCCTAAACAAGTTCATGTCTTACCCTGCTTTCACTAGCTTGTACCTAGTTGTAGGTGCATATAGGGGTTTAGAGGACCTATGTAATCATATTTTTATCATTTTTAAAGATTATTAAGTCCTTATAATTCCCATTTATTTTTACACTCATTAATTCATCATTTCTAATCTCCCATTAACCCTTTTTATGTACTTTTGATCTTCAAAATTGAGTCTACTACCTGCAGACTGAGACACCTTGAGTTTAACTGATGTAGGTATGTATTGAGCTCATTTAGACCATGTTAATGATATTTATAGGATTTCATTAAATCCTTATGGGTCCCAAATTTATTTTATAACTATAATTTTTCATTGTAAAACCTTTAAAACCCATCTTAGCATCAACTTTTAAGTCATTATCATATACTGTGATATTATGCCCCTAAGCCCTATTATAAGTTCATACAACCTTATTTAAGATTGGTCATAGTATGGAAGGATATCCTTGAACCCTTATAATTTCACACAATACCTATACTCATCTTGGGTTCACTTATATGCTTTTTGGAATATAAATTATATTCTCTTTTGGACTTAGACAACCCTGCCCTTAAGACCCTGCTATAGGTGTGCATTGAGCTGATGAGGACTTGGTAAGGATGTTTAAAGACCTATTTTAAAGTTATAAGAACCCTTTGATATATTATTATACTTTTTATCACAATATTTTTTCTTTAGAATCCTAAACTGAGTTCCCTTTTTTCCATGACTGAGAGACCCTACTTTTGACTACTATTGGTGTGTATTTCCAATTAAGAGGACACTTATAGGTAGTCATATGGGTATACAAGACCTTATATTAACCCTATCTTGATGAATTAAATTCCATTTTACATAATCCCATTATTTTAAACCTACTATGCATGAGGTTTTTTTTAATGTTGCTCTTTAGGGTGACAAAAGACCATTTACCTCCTCAGGAATGTAGATGTTTTAGATTAAGGTAAAAATAGGTTTTGAAGGGACCCTGAAACCCTTAAACAGAATCAAAAGGATAGAGCAATAACAAGCACCAGGAAAAGCATTCCTAAAACCTACTACCTAGTAGTAACAAAATTAGGTTAAACTAGAACAACATCTATATCTAGTTTATAATCAGCCCCCTAATAATCCAAGCAATGATTTAATATCTATTTTTTAGGGGTAAAATCCAGAATAGTTGCCTGCCTGTCATTAGCAATATTCTGCATACTTTCTAACTCTCTGGTTTTCTTAGTGGATCTTCTTCCAAGTTTGTCCAGAAAGCCAACATCTAATTTTATTTTAAAATGTTGTTCATCTCTTTTTCTAGATTTATCCATAGAAAAATGTTTGGCCTTAGTTTGCTGGTCTTTTTTGCTGCTTCTTGTTTCTACCCCCTTAGTATTGGTCTTTTTTTCAGCCCTTTTTCTTTGGTTTAGAATTTGATTTAAGTTTTATCCATTATCATTCATAGGAAGCTCATTCAAAGGGAAATCGTTATCAACCTGAATCTCCTTGAACTGAGAAAAAAGAAAGTCTCCCTCCTCTAATTTATTTTCAGCTTCAACCAAGAATTCACCTTCCTCTAACACAGATTTGTCATCTACATCTCTCCATCGATCTTCTATCCTTTGATACTAAACAATTTGTTTTGATATATCTATCAAATCATCTATTCTTTGTACAGGTATTATAGTATCTGATTGCAGCCCATGCCCTTCTTTCCCAAAATTTTCTTTCTCAAAAGAAAGCTCTTTATCCACCTTAGTATGTATAACATTAGGATATTCAAAAGAAGGCTCTTTATCCACCTTAGCATATAGAGGTTTAGCATCTTCATTATTATTTTGTTCTTATCTATGATATTCTTTGGTTTTCCATACATTATTTTGCTGGACCTTGGTCTTTCTCCCATCCAAAACACTACTAGACCATTTTCAGGAATGTAGATGTTAATAGACCATTTTAGTGTTTTCTATAGGATACTTGAAGGTTCCCAAATCCCACCTTAAACCAAACATATAACCTTAATTTTTGGCATGTATAATAGATATGATAGGGTATATAATATTGACTAGGATATATGTTGAAAGACCCTTACCTCCATGTTTTAGGATAATCACAAGAATCCCACTAACCATTATTTTGACATTTTAGGGACAACTTCCTAGAATACAGTCATCATCTTCTCATCATGGTTTAACACCTCCTCTTTCCCTTTTGAAATTTTATATGATATTTTCATGGGTTAGATATGTTACCAATAATTTAATGAGGTGTCAAATTGTGTCAACATTTCCATACAAACATTTTGATCCCCTACTTAGCCACTTGTAGGTGGATGTTTTCATGCACAAACCATGAGTTGAATATGAGAAATATGAAACTATCCATGAATATGGAGTTTATATGCTTTCATCAAACATCCTAATGCACCTCTAAAAATATTAATATGTTAGAGCACACACTAACCTTTTGACACCTTAGTATGACATCAATAAAGCCTTGTAAGCATGCATTAGGCATGTTATGCAGGCAGGGCATGGAATGTAGCAAAAAAAGGTGGTGAATAGATTCAAAACCACTTTAATTCATTATCAACCTTCAATAACAATACTTTACAACAATAACACCTTAAAACTAGTTTCAAAACCTATTCTCTAATGTGAAAATCACTTGCATAATCAAGAGTATCAAATGACTATTTTAACGTGATGAATGAACTTGTGACCACACGTGCACCTTTTCCAAGCATATAAATGGAATATTTAAAACTTATAATGGATTTGAAAAATAAAATACCTTTATTATCATCCCACGAAATTTTTTAACAATATTCAAACATGTGACTGCAAGTGAAGTTGGGCAAAGAGTTGACAATAGAGAAAGACAAGATTGTAAGCTACCCAAAAGATGATATGGTGAAATAAAACATGGAAGGAGGTGATTATAATACTATGATACCTATGAAAAATCATTTTCCAACTACATGATACCCTTATAGGATAACAACACTTAGCAAACAAGAACTTCAGCTAAGACTACATATGATCACACCCTCCTACAACATGGACTAATTTTCTCATCCAAACATTATGAAACATGAAAATAAGAATGGATAAAATATTATTAGGTGTATACCATCATTTAGAACCAACACCACCAATTCTTTCATATGGATTTGACCAAAATAGAGTAAAACCTATAGGGTGCATGAAATAGCTACTAGAAAAGTACAATCAACTTCATGAGGATGGTTCATGAAGCACAAGACACCATTATTAAAAATATTTATATGTAAATTAATTTATATTATTTTAATATCACCTCCTAGAATCATTTATCTTGAAATAACTTGAGTTGTCTGTATTGAGCAAAAACTTGAAGGTTACTTCTGTGTGTCTAGAAAACCAAGAAAGGAACAAAATAGTTTTGGAATTAAAATGGAACTTATATAGTGAAAAAAATGTTAATATTAGTTTTATCAAGGTAAATAGGCCCTCGATGATATTCTCTCATGTGGCACACTTCCCCATGGGCCATACAAGTGCCATTTTCTCTTTTTTCAGTTGGTTTCTATAATTTCAATTAGACAACCTAAAATATTTGATGTAACTGACATAATTTAAAATTAAACTGATATATTTGACTTTTTAAAGGAAAATAGGACACATATACACCTTGGGAAATGTGCCACTTACATTTATGACCCTTAAAACCCCACTAAATGACCCAAAAAGACAAATTAACTAAGACCAAGACAAAGGATAAGATAACATTAAATTAAATCAAATAACATGTAATAAATCCCATAAAAATATATTATACCCACCTAAAACATCTAAAACTCATGTTTTTACTTGTAGGGGGCCCCTATTTGACCTAAAATTCAAATTTGGTCAATAAATTAGTGACTCGTAGGGTAGTATAAGAACCAATAGACTTATCATATCAAGTGCCAAGGGATTAAATTAATTATTAAATCCAACTAAAAAATAATTTCTTAAAACACACAAAAAATAACCACAACACACCAAACAAACACAAGACACAAACAAGACTCACACATGTGTATAAACACTTGGGGAAAAGAAGGAAAACAATAAACTATGTACAAAGAGAGAGGAGGGCCTTAGTAATAATGTTTAAAATATATCCCATTGATTAGGATATGAATCTCCTCTCCATCCATCTTTGAGAGTTGGAAAGCATTGTGTTGCTTGCATTGGGTGATAACATAAGGGCCACTACACAAAACATCAAACTTTGTGTGTTTTCTAGGTTTTGCCCTATCTTCATCCCAATTTATAACAATGTCTTCCTCTTTGAAACTTATTGGCATGTATTTCTTGTCAAAGTATCTATTTTTTTGATCTTAGTGAGCCCTCGTAGTTTGCATAGCTTGATATCTTATCTCTTCAAGATCCATCAACTCACATAACCTGACTTTTATGATTTCATTTTCCATCAATTCCATATGATAAGTGAGATCCAAGGCTAGTATCTCAAGTGAAATAGGTAACCTATCTTCTCTCCCATAAATAAGTGTATATGGTGAGTTTCTAATGGCTCTTTTTGGGGTGATCCTATTACCCCAAATATCTATCTTTAATTTGGAGTGCCAAGTCCTTTAGTTTTCCTCCATTATCCTATTTCCTAATTAGATTCTTGTTGGTAGACTTAGCTAATCCATTCCCTTGTGGATAATATTTGGAATAAGTACTAAGATAGATTCTATGTTTCAAATCCTATTCAGTTGTCTTCATTCCAAGAAAAGCCAATGCATTATCTAAAATTATAGTTGAAGGAGACCCAAACCTTATCACTCTACCTTCATAAAAATCTAGAACTAAATTTTCATTTTCTTCTTTGATCACTATAGCCTCCACCCATCTTGTACAGTAATCTATAATAATCAACACCCACTTGTCTTAAGAATTAGAAGGTGGGTTGATTAGGACTATTAAATCTAGACCCCATTACACAAAAGGTTTGTGTACTTATATTGGATGAAGAGGAAAGTTTACAAGATTTTGTTTACCATCAAAGAGAGTACATTTTTAACACTTCCTTACCAAATCATGGTTGTCTTTGAATAAACTAGGCCAAAAGTATCCATCTCTCATAATCTTAGCATCTATAGTTCTTAGAGAAAAGTGACCACCAGATGGTCCATCATAAAACTCAAATAATATTTTTTCAACCTAATCTGATTCAATACACCTCAATAAGGCACTTGAGAATTCATTATTAAAAATCACTCCATTAACAATCACATAAAGAATAGATTGTAATCTAAAGTACTTTATTTTAGCTCTATCTAGATATTGTGGACACTCATCAGTTTGAAGAAAATGGATCATATCTTGTGTCCAACTTATCATGGATGAAGGTACAAATGTCATAGGGTCATAATTAAGTGCTAAAACAACATATTTTTGTTCTTTCAAATCTGAATCAAGATGCTTGCATAACCCCTTCCCTTTCACTAGCTTGGTTGTCTTGATTTCTACATCATGCTCCATCACTTTTGTGATCCGACCAACCCTTTTTTCATTCAAATCTCTACTCAAAATTAAATATTTAAAACTAGGATAAGGTACAAATATGTGAATCTTGTTTTTAGATAACATATGCCTAAACTTTTTTAGACTTATAACAATGTAAAGTACTTGATTCTCAACATAGGTGTATCTTACCTCATAGCCTTCTAAACCTTAACTAAAGAAGGCAATAGGATACTCCATGTTTTCTTAATTTGATTGAGTAATCATGGAAGAGATTAATTCCTTATTTCCAAAGGTATACAAGTTTAAATCATTTGATAAATTAGGACTTGAAAGAGTTGGAGCTTGGGCAATGGCTTGTTTAATCTCTTCAAAACTCTCATTCCTTCTTATTTTCCAAGTGAAAACTTAATATTTCCTTAGCATAGAGGTTAGAGGCTTGAATAAACTATAAAAATTATGTCTAAACCTCTTTATAAAATTAATTTTCCTAAATAAAATTTACAAGCCTTTCTTTTGTTTGGGCAAAGCCAATGCCAAGATTGCACTCAACCTTTTAGGATCTATAGATAGGCCCTTCTTTGAGATAATGTGTACTAAAAGTTTGCCTTCATGGATATAAAACAAAAAATTATTTGGGTTAAGAGAGATTCAAAAATCTCTACATCTCTCAAAAATCTTCTTAAGGTGATTCAAGTGATCCTTTTCATCCTTATAAAAAACTATGATATCATCAAGATTCACCAACCCAATTTCATTTATTAGTCCTAGAAAAGACATATCCATTACACGTTGAAATGTAGCTCCAACATTAGACAAGATAAAATGAATTCTATTATAATCATATGTACCTCATTTAGTAGTAAATTATATCTTATATTGGTCACTTTCTTTCACCAAAATCTGATTATACCCAAAATATCCATCAAGGAGAGAAAACCTTTCACTACCTACCACATCTTGCAAAATTTGCTCCATGAAAGGAAGAGTATAATTATACTTAAAGGAAACTCTATTAAAATCCCTAAAATCAACACATAACTTGATCTCCCCATTATTATTCCTAACAAGGACTAAGTTTTCCAACCAAGATGAATGCTTAATAGGAAAAATGATTATGGACTCAATCAACTTAGTAAGTTCCTTTCTCATGAGAGGTTCAATATTAGGATTGATGGCCTTTGTCTTTACTTGATAGGATTAGAATTATCATATATCTCTATGTTATGTTGAGATAAGTTTGGATCAAAAACCTTTAAATCATTATATTCCCATGTAAAGACATCAGAAGACTCCATACATAACTCAATGAAATCATGTTTATCTTTACTAGTACATACCTTCCCAAGAGAAATCAACTTATCTTTGAAGATTTTTACTCTCTCATAGTTTTATTTATTATTATACATTATTACTTTCTCTTTATTCAACTGATAATCATCATTGAAGATGATCTCAAGTGTGAATAAGCCTTTAATAATCTTATTTATCTTCAATTAAACAATCTGCCCTCCATATTACTACTGTAGTTTGGACTAATTTTTTGAATAAAACTCAACCTCCTCTTGCAGAAAAAGTTTTATTTATTGGTCACTATCAAACTCTTTCCAATTAGTGATATTGTTAGGTATAGAGGGCCTTAAAATCACCTTGAGATATGGCTAGTTCCTATCTTCTCCTATCCTCTTTAGAACATCAAATTGAGCTCCAATTATTTCCAACCTATCAACATGTTTATTGTCCTCTCTTGGGATAAATTAGATGTTGAATACTTAGAAATATTCTAAAATATCCCACACTATATGATTATAGGACTTAACCAAAGAGTTCTTAGTCAAATTTTGGCCTCTTAATTTATTCAAAATCAACTCACTATCACTATACACTTGTAACTATTTCACACCTCTTTTCCTCACCTACTCAAGGCCATGAATAAGGGCCTGATATTTTGCCACATTATAGTTACAAGATAAGTGAAAAATGAAAGTGGAATAGTACCTTTCCTTGGATGGTGAACCAAAATTACTCCACCACCTACCCCAACTTTTCTTCTGGATCCATCAAAGAATAACTACCATTAACCATCCATGTCTTCACTTGGATTCATAAATTTTGGCATGAAAGAGTCATCCTCATTAGTTCAATACACTCCAATACCAACTTACTATATGAATTTTGTAAGGATCATTCTCATAATTTTCATATCTCCATTCATCTAAATACAAATTAGAAACTCCTTCAAGAGAAGATGTTAGAGATTCATCTATTTGAAGTTCTTCCTCATCTATAATGGCATAATTGACATTTACCACTTTAAGCATGTAAGTCTCTAAAGTGATTGTGATGGATAGGCTCTAATTCAGTCTTAATATTAGTACCATACTTTGTCTTAAAAACCATATAATATGAATTGGCTACTAAGTATCCACCTATCTTAGCTGTAAACTCTCTTGACAAGCAAAGAGCAAAGTATGGAGGTAAATCTACCATAACCACATCATGAGGGATAGAAAAAGTAGGACAAGAATGTAAAATTAGATTCAAATCCTTGGTTACTCCCAAGGTATTTTTTAGTGACCCATCTAATTATCTAACTCCTTTAACCATTGGTTCATACTTGAGGCTTAGTTTATTTGTTATTGATTTAGACATAACTAAAGTAATACCCCCACTATCCATGATACAATTATGAACTAGGAAATCACCAAAAATCAATGATATTTAAAAAGGATGAGTCTTATCATTATTTTCTTCACTTTTACATTAATGTGTTGAATTCCATTCACCAAAACAACATTCTCACTCTTAGATGATCCAACTTGCTTACCTAATCCTTATAATTCCTTTTGAAGTATGTCATTTTATCCTAATATTGTAAATTAATCCCATAAATAAATGTTCATATGTAGCTTATTCATCTAGTCCACAACATTTATATAAGGTTATCTCACCTTGGAAGGCTCTTGGGAAGCACTAGTACCCTGTGGTATAACTTATGAAGGTGGATGTGTAGGAGTAATCCTTACATTCTAAAACTTCTAATTTTATTACACCTCAACAACTAAGTTATACCCACCCACCATTGGAGATGATGTAGGAGTCAAAATAGGTCATTTATTACCCCTTTGAATCTCTTTAATATCTCTCTTCTTAGACCTAATGTTAGAGTAAACACTAGCATTCACATAGCTTAAATTTCCCAAACAATTGATGGCACAAAACTCTCCCTCAAAATGATTTATGAGAGTAGAATTAGATTGTTTTTGTCTATTTTCCATTCCGTTTTTCATTGTCACCTCAAAATTGGAAACTTGAGATGTTTGATTACCTTTCATTGTCATGTCTTAACTAAACATTTCATTGGCATATGCAAGTTGGCCTTGATTTTGGTCATAGAAGGGATAACATGGTTATTATTGAACAAAGTTGTTTTGAGTGGGAACACTATTTTTAAAATATGATGGGGCATTAAGATTATAACTTTGGTAAGGTCTAGCTTGAGTTATTTGACCTTGTCCTTGATTATTACCTTTAAAATGAGGCCTATTTATTTTCCTTAATTGATTAAAGGACTGGTATGGCCTATAAATTTGATCTTATTTCCTTTTAAGGGAAACCAATTCATTAAAAACACTTTGGATCAAAATCTTGACTTCATGGATCTCATTGTTTTAGGAAATTATATACTTTTCTTGACGAGGGAAAGAAGCCAAGGGAGGTAATGTAACTTGACTAGAAAGCTACAAATCAAGGAATAACAGAATTGGTGGTCTAGGAGAAATATTCCCTACTTGAACAAGATAATTATCATAATTGATAGATATCTCATAGGTATAAAGTAGTGTATTCCCACCCATGGATTGAATCATCATGACTACATCACTATTCAATGCTTTTAGATAGTACAAAAATGCATAATTTGGGGTAGGTCTCATAAGATCTAGGATCCTGTCCCATGTTTTCTAAAATATAGTGTTAAAATCTTGCATAAACTCTTGTGGTACCCTCTTAATAGTGGTTAATTACTCAGATAGTGATAGATGATCACTCTTCTCTCCAAACATCTTAGTCAATACATATCCTAGTTAATCCCATGAACCAATAGAATTTTTTGGTAGATTCCAATACCAATCTAAATCTTTCCTTTTGAAATACATTACCAATAACCTAATAGAAAAATTATCTTGAGTGATATTATGGATATTGTAGAAGATTGATGTGTTTCTAATGTGTTCAATGGTAGTAATAGGACCCTCTCCACTAAAATATGAAACACTCTTAAGGGATGCTCTAGGAATTTAGTTATATTGGGCAAGAGTCAAAGGAGATGATATAGTGAAGGATATAAAAGTATGGTTCTTAGCCATCTTGTAATGTATAATATGGGTATTATAGGTTGAAATTAGTAATAACATAGACTTCTTAAACTCTAAATCTCTTGAATAAGGATGAGTAGTCACAAACCTAAACCTTTTGATAGAATATGGAGGAAATTGAACAAAATAAAAAGGTATACCTTTAGAAATAGACCTAGTGGTAAATTGAATTTATCAACAAACAAAGAGTTGAAATATTTAGTAGAGTCACTAGGTACTAAGTGTAGATGTTCTTGTAGCTGTAACTATGGCAATATCAACACCAATCTTGAACAATCTTCTAAGACTTAGAGTCCCATCGATCATGCTAAAAACTATTATCACTTCGATTTTCACCCCTTGAGGAGATTCCTAGATATCCTCATCGAAGTGGCACAATAGAAACATATCTCTTGTTGTGGGTAACAATTTGGTGAGATGAATCTCTAGAAGGGCTAGTTCCCTTGATACACTCTTTGAAGTACTTTCTTACATATTAACTTTATATGAAAAGGGTTAAGGAAAAAACTAATAAAAATAAAAGGTTATGAACAAAATTTTATTTCTTCCTATTGACTGAAATTATACTAGTTAGAGCCAAACAAATATTATTTCACACAAAACTCATAATTCAAGTTGTATTGTCACATCAATGTTTCATATGCTAGGTTCAAGGGGTATTTATATGATTATGAGGGTAATATATAATTAATTTGTTTAATTTATTCATGAAAAAATTCTAAGACACTCATAAACTTATAAAATAACACTAACAAAGACCTATAATAATTACCCTTCTGCACACTTGGTGAATAATTATGGATAAGATGCTAGAAAAGATCATCTTCTACTAGAAAAAACCAAAAAGATTGTAATAACACTAAATTGTACATCATGTAAGTATTAAAACTACATTTTTTTATTTCTTCAAGAGTCATTCAATTACAAAATTGTCTAGGGTTTCACCATTAACCAATGGAGGCTACTAAAAAGAGCCAAAAGAATCAATATTTATAGCCTTTGAGAAAATAACAAGACATGGGAAGTATAAAGGTCACTTTGTAAATTGTCAATATAATAAAATGGGTTAAAATTTCATGATAAATATTTATATAATTAACCATGAGATGTTAGGAGGAGTGTCCATACAAGTCATGAAACTCATGAAATGTGTCATAAAACTCCCAGTCTTGGCTTAGAAAACTACCTTCATAATCTAAACCTATTTGATCATCCCAAAACTAATGATATTTATAATTATTATAATTATAGGTAAGGAATTTAATAATTCCTCTCTATTCATTTTTTACATTCCTACTCATCTAGAAACTCCTATAAAGAAGCCATCACTACTTGCAATCTAAAAAACTACTTTTTCAGTCACCCCTCACACTTGGCCTCAAAATTGGATTAAAATTTACATAAAAATTAATGGGATGGAGTGAATTAAACTTTTCAATACTATCCATGGCCTTAGACTACTCAAGTGTACATTAAAAAGGCTCACACTTCGAGTTTTTACCCTTCTCACCCTTGTGTCCACTTTGCCAATTTTGACTAGCTAAGATGAGAGATATTTTTTGAACACTTATAATTTTTTTCATGGAATAAAATGACCATAGGTAGTTATTACATGTCATAATATTCCCTCCAAACTTTATTTCATCTTTTGAAACCTCTTAGAACCTAAAACACACAAAAAATGGTTAAAAATACCTTACTTTCCCCCTCTTTGTATAATTTTGTACAAATCAAAAGTATGTGATGGATAATTAATGAGCCCTTTAAAATTTAAAATATATTTTATGGTCAAAATATGTAATATATTTATCTCTCTAAGATTGTTTTCTCCATCAGGTCCTAGTTAAGGGTTTAGTAGGGTTTTAGGCAATTTTTGGTCTTAAGCTTTATTCACAAATATTTGACATTAAACCTGAAAATAAACGACACAAAAATGATTATAAGTGACCTTTATAATCCATAAAAATTCCTTTGGTTCCAATACAATTCATTAAATATGATATGAGCACTTGAGGTCACCCCATTGAGCTAGTTTTTACCTTTCTTGCATGTTTGGACTCTTTTTGAGCTAGAATTTGATTTTACATATGTTTACTTGCATGAAAAAATATAATACATTTATATTTTCATCCCCTTAACATTTCATAATTTACTATATACCCCTCCAATAGTTAGAAATGAATATAGACCCTTAACTGGTTCTAGGTCCTTTGAAGGCATAATAGGCCTAGCGTGAACCTAGCAACTTTGGCTGCTTAGAATAATTTTAAATGGTTGGGTTGGTATATAATTAATATTAATTTTTCATTATTAAATATTTTATAACCATCACATATCCTCCCAATTTCTCCTCTTCTTCTTTTTCCCTGATTCACCAATTATGCCCAATGAAAGTTTGCCTAGTTAGACTGTGTGCATGGGTATTTTAGTCACCTAGATGGGTATGAGATTGATATAGTGATTATAAAACATATATTTTCATTATATACACCTTATATTATGTTTTATGAGGTTCCTAAATCTCCATATCAATCCCTTTGCCTATTTTGTACTCACTAGCTTACTTTGTTAAAGCTTGATTTTCCTAAACTGGCTAAACTTTGAAACAAAATAGTGAGGTATAACCCTCATCCAAAAGGAAAATTTATTATTTTTTGAGTTTTTATATTTAATTATTATTATTTTTACCAGATTTTTTAGTTATATTCCTTGATTTAGGTGCCTAACCATCTCAAAATGTCTAAAAAAGGCCTTTAAAAAGCATGTTTTCTTGTTTTTTCTTCAAATCCTCCTAAGAGTGACTTCTCCAAGATAAAATAATTATTATATGTTTTTTAAAAATTATAATAATCCTAAAATAATTTTAATTAAACTTTTAATTCATCCCAAAATACTCCTTTTCCCTGAATTCATCATACTTTCCTATTGAGCAAACATGGTTTCCTAGTCCATGGTACAGACTATTACTCTTTGGCCAAGTAAGAAAGGTAAATGGTCACCTTGGAATATTATTTGGATTGTGAACACACTTTTTTATTTTTCATAAAACATTTTTAATTATTTATAATCCTTTTCCATCTCCATAGACAAGTTCATGTCTTACCATGCTTTCACTAGCTTATACCTAGTTGTAGGTGCATATAGGGGTTTAAAGGACCTATGTAAGCTTATTTTTATCATGTTTGTATATTATGAATTAAATATGATCAAATTTTATGTGTTGAATAATTAATTCATTAGTTCTAATCTCCCATCAACCTTGCTTATGCACTTTTCAACTTCAAAATCGAGTCTACTACCTGCTGACTGAGACACCCTGAGTTTGACTATTGTAGGTATGTATTGAGCTCACTTAGACCATGTTCATGATATTTTTATACTTTAATTGAATCCTTATATGTCATAAATTCAGGTTTTAACTATAATTATTCTTTTTAAAGCCTTAAAACACCATCTTAGCATCAACTTTTAGGTCATTATCTTATACTAAGATACTCTACCTGTAAACCCTATTATAGGTGCATACAACCTTATCTGAGATTGGTCATAGTATGTAAGAATATAATTGAACCATTTTGAGGTCACAAAACACATATAATAACCCTAGGTTCACTTATATACTCTTTGGAATCACAAATTGTGTTCTCTTTTAGACTGAGACACCCCTACCCTTAAGACCCTATTGTAGATGTCCATTGAGCTTATGAGGACTTGGTCAGGATGTTTGAGGACCTATTTTAGAGATATATTAACCCTTTGATAACTTATTATACTTTTTCTCACTATATATTTTCTTTGGACTCCTTAAATGAGTTCCCCTTTTACCATGACTCAGAGACCCTACTTTTAACTATTGTAGGTGTGTATTTCCCATTAAAAGGACACATGTAGGTAGTCATAGGGGTCTACAAGACCTTGTCTTAGCCATATATTTATGAATTTCATTCCATTTTACCTCATCTCATCATTTTAAACCTACTAGTCATGAATTTTTATTCAATGTTGCTCCTTACGGTGGCAACAGACCATTTACCTCCTCAGGCATATAGATGTTCATGGAGTATTTTAGTGCTTTTTTAGTCTACTTAAAGGTTCCAAACTCCCACCTTGCACTAACATTTTAACATCCATTATGGGATTGTATACTCTATATGATAGGGGATACAATATTTAATTATATATATTCTTTAATACCCTTAACTTCATGTTTTAGGATAATCACAAGAAGCCCCCTGACCTCTATTTTGACATTTTAGGGAAACTGCCTAGAATATAGTTCTCATCTTCTCAACATGGTTTAACACCTCCTCTTACAATTTTTAAATCCAATATGAGTTTTTCATGGCTTAGATACCTTACCAACACTTTAAGGAGGTGTCTAATTCTATCAACCTTCCCATAAAAACATTTTGATCCCTTGTTTAACCACTTGTAGGTGGTGTTTTGGTGTGCAAACCATGAGTTGAGTATGGGTAATATGAAACTATCCATAACTATGGAGTTTGTATGATTTCATCAAAAATAATAATTCACGTCTATCAATACTAAAAGTTTATAACCCACATTGACCATTCCACACATCGGTATGATGTCAGCAAAGCCCTGTAAGTGTGCATTGGGCATGTTATAGAGGGATGGAATGGAATGTAGAAAAAAAAAATGGTGAATAGATTAAAACCCACTTTAATTCATTATAAACCTTCAATAAAAATATTTTAGATCAAGAAAACCTTGAAACCAATTTCAACACCTATTCTCCAACATGAAAATCAATTGCATATACATGGAAGAGAGCAATCAGGAGCATCAAATGACTATTTAAGCATGGTGAATGAACTTGTGACCACACTTTCACCTTATCCAAGCATATAAATTAAATATTTAAAGATATTTATGACTTGGAAAACTAAAATTCATTGATTATCATCTCATGAATAAGTTAAATAAGCTTCAAACATGTGACTACAAGAGAAGTTGGGCAAAGAGTTAACAATCAAGAAAGACAAGATTGAAATCTACCCAAAAGATGATATGGTGAAAATAAACATGGAATGAGGTGATTATATGACCATGACACATTTTAAAAATCATTTTCCAACTAAATTAGACCCTTACAAGAGAACAACACTCATCAAACAAGAATAACTTTAGTTGAGACTGCATATGGTGACACCCTCCTAAAACATGGACTAATTTTCTCATCCAAACATTATGAAACATGAAACTAAGAATGGATACCATATAATGAGGTATAAAACATACTATATAACCAACATCACCAATTGGTTCATATGTATTTGACCAAAATGGATTAAAACCTATAGGGTGGATGAAATAGCTACCAGAAAAGTATAGTCAACTTCATGAGGATGGTTCATGAACAAAAAGACACCATTCCTCAAAATATTTGTTTATAAATTAATCTAAGTGTACTATCACCTCTCAAAATAATTTGTGTTGAAACTTCCTGAGCTGTTTATATTGAGCAAAAACTTGAAGGTCACTTCTGTGTGTCTAGAAAACTAAGAAAGGAGAATGGTTTTGGCCTTAAAATGGCACTTTTAGAGTGAACCAAAAAATTATATGAGTCTTAAGAAAGTTAATATTCCCTCCATGATCTTCTCCCACATGTCACACTTCCTCATGGGCCATACAAGTGACATTTTCTCCTTTTTTCTATTAGTTTATGTAATTTTAGTTAGAAAACCTACAATATTCTAATGTAACTAACATAATTTATAGTTAAACTAATATATTTGATGTTTTAAAGTAAAATAGGACACTTAGGCACCTTTTAAAATGTTCCACTTTCATTTATGACCCTTAAAAGCCCACTAAATGACCCAAAAATATATATTAGCTAAAATGACCAGGACCAAGGCTAGGATGACATTAAATGACATAAAATAATATGTAATACACTGCATGATAATATATTAGACCCCCATAAAACATCTAAAACTCATGTATTTACCTATATGGGGCCTTAATTTGACCTAAAATTCAAATTTGGTCAACACTAAATATAGACAAAATTATCACTGTACCATCACATCTACATGTCTGAAGAAACTTACAAATTTTCTTATGATATGAACTCAAATCTTCAAAATCCTTTCAAAGATTCATGAAATAAGCATATTGAGTCTATTTTTACAAAACCCACTATCTCAAAAAAAAGCTTTGATACCATAAATAGTATGCTTGAACACCATTGAAATTTATATTGCTCATAAAAGCCATAATAATATACATATTTGAAATAGAAAAGCCTCAAAATATTTAATAAAACCATGCTCCAAACAATCTAGGCAAGCTAACATATTATTATATTATTTATTATCAATAATATATCAAAACTAAAGCCTTTTCTTACCAAAATCCATGTAAGAAATGATATATTCAACCACTAACTTTAAACTCATTAAACTTCCCAAAATAAACATGCATGAGTAGATTTAGTGAAATTTATCACATGCAAACTATACTCCATAAATTTCCATGTAACCATAAACTTAATCAAAAAAATAAAAATCATTCCTCAAAACCTATTAATTTTGTCTAATGCATACATGTATGTGTTTTTATAAAATCTTTCCATTCACAAATCCATCGGCAACTCCCAAAAACCAAATTGAACAAGTATCACTCCCAAAGAAAGCTTTAAGAAATGAACAAAACTAAAAAAATAAAGCTATTTGTAATAATAATTCCCTTAATTTAACTATCTTGTCTACATTTTTAATAACCATTGGCTTTATTTAATCAAGGATATTACTTTAGCAATTCGCCAACTAGGTTAGCAAAGTTATGAAACTTAGCGACTACCAAAGCCTTTGCTAAACATTTAACCAATATTCATTAATCAAGGCACGTAAATTTGCATTAAGTCCCTCAAACTACCAAATTATTACCAAGACCTCAAAGCCTCTTTGAATATTCCATTTACATTAACTCACCTTACCAACTCAATGTACTATCACCTTTGCCAAATGGACTACCAACTCATATTTGTTAATCCAACCACATTAACCTATGTCCTAAAAAATGAATATAGTATAGGTTAATCCTATTAACCTTTAAAAAAAATTATGCCCTCAGACCAAACCATTTAAATGCCCTTAAAATCACCATATTCTGATAAGTTATATTATTTCAAAAAAAACTTTGCATAAATGACCTCAAGTTCGAACCTTTGAAACAATAAATATCAAGATTATTAGGATATTCAAAAAATATAGTCATTTTACTTTAGAAATTTAGATAGATAATGTTTGAATTAGGAATTTTATCCAAATAAAGGGCTTACAATTATCACTTAGAACTTTAGGATTCTTTGATAACCTTAATAAAAAATCTATTCTAGTATCAAAGTAAGATGATCCTTACTTATAATATTCAAAAATAATGTAGAATATAATGTGGAACAACATAACACAAAAGGTATAGGTGGACCAAGATGTCCAAATATGTAATATATGTAGAAATAGAATACACTTAAGGCATGGAAACACCATACAATACTCCTTTAGGATGAAATAACTCCATAATGTCTCTTTAAGGAGACAACCTCCAATATCCTCTTACAATAGAAGACTCAATGTTTACTTCTTCACTACAATGATAATAATCTCCTTTATATAGATGACTATCTAACTAATATTGAATGGGTAACCTATTAATCCTAATGTATGCCGACCATTACTCAATGCACTAATTTCAAAAGTTACTCTATTATCCTAATATATTAGACCTATATAACTGACTAAGGGGATGTTTGCCACATGTTGGAATCTCCATCAATCCCTTATAAATTAATATATCATATCCCTAGGTACATATCATTACTTCCCTCAACATGTTTCATCCTAGAAACATAGGAAGAAAATAAATAATGAGTGTGCTTCAAATCATTGTACACGTGTCTCCAATCTTGATCATCTATCCATCCATATGTGATCTTGGTAGGTGCTACCTCTCCAAGATTGTTTCCAAATTATATTGTGCTCCTTTGATTCTTTTCATGATCCTAAATGTAATACTTTGGTGTCCATGCATAATTATTCCTTTTTTGATTCCATGTAATATATTCCACTGCACTACTCAGATTCCAACCATGACCATAGTAAGTATTCTTCCATATATAGTCATAGTGATCTACCTATTCATTCCATGTTCTATAGGCCATTGCATTGATTTTATTCCATACATGACCATAATATTCTTCTATGCATAGCCATAGTAATTAGAAATCTGATTTCCTATATAGCTAAAATGACTATTGTTATAACACTCCTTCACTTGGTTCCATGACTGTTTCCTCTCAAGATGATGTGGGTGTATATATACCTCAACTTTTTATAATACTTTGATATTATCCACCCTTTCTTCTACCTTTTCCACATTTTATTTCTTTGTATTTTGAGTAGATGAAGTGTTAATTTTTGATTGTATTGTGTCTTTATCTATGTCATCTGAATCTTCCTCATGCTCTTCATCACATTTTTCAATCTCATCCTCATGATCTAACTATATAGTTATTCATGAATTTCCCACTATGATATCATGTAAAGTGACCTTTTTTCTCTTATACCAAAAATTCATGAACTTTTTCTAAACATTAATATTTATTGTTACCAAAGTCTTTAACTATGTATATCCAAGAACCATATCCACATCATCCATATCCAAAGCATAAAAATATGAATAAAAAACATATTTTTCCATAATAAGATTCAAATCTTGAAACATTAAAATATTCTTACCGTCTACTTAAACCTCCTTGATATTATTTGTTTAAACATGTAGATGTTTTAACACATTCATTTTGATGAAGTTATACTTGTTGGAAGGGTTTATGGATACAACAACCTTCTTCTTTTGAATGCATCCATTAAATTGAAAACTTGAACCAAATTTTGTTGGAGCCAAATTATTTGAACCCTTATCACCTAATTCTTCTTCTTCTTCTTCTTCTTCTTCTTCTTCTTCACTTGCATGTTCTTCTTCATTGTCATTATTTTTATTCCACTAATTTTTATTCTTCATTATCTTCATTAATTTATTCCTCTTCTTCTTCTTCTTCTTTTTCTTTTATATCTTATCGATCTTAGAAGATCTGCTCCATTTCTTCCCATGAAGAATACTTTCATACAAAGTTCAAATAATTAAACCAATGTTGTGTAGGTTGAGACAAATAAATAGACAAATATGTTTGCCACAAAATGGTTTGAGTATTATTCTCCTTAAAAAATATCTGTCATTCTCTAGCATCAATATCATCCTCCCCTAAAAATACTTGTAGCTTCATGATCCATAAAAAAAATTAGGGTTGATTAAATACCCTAAAATATCAATAATTCATTAAAAAATGATCAAAAAAATCTCAAATTTTTAATTTTGCTTTACCTTATGATAGTGGAACTCAAGTAAAAATTTTGTGAAAAATTTCAACAAATTTTGGCCTATAGAGCTAATATATGAAAAAACATAAAATCATAATAAATATATACAAACATATCCAAAAAATCTTAAATTTTGTCTATATCTTTCCTATAGTATGATACAATATCAACAAAAATGTCAAGAAAAAATTCTTTATATTTCAAAAGATATGATGAAATGAGTACAAAACCTAAAATATGAATAACTCCCTAAACACTAATCATAAAGGATCTATTATTTTACTGAGACTTCCTTGTAATATTATTCATGTAAAATAAAACAATTGTGCAAAAATTCATAAAATATTGAAAGATATTGATGATTCTAGAAAACTAGGGTTTCACTACACAAATTGTCCAAATCAAAGCTCTGATACCACTTGAGATGATCCACACTTATAATATTTGGAAATAATGTAGAATATAATATATATCAATACAAAAAAATATATAGGTGGACCAAAATGTTCAAATATGTAATATATGTAGAAATAGAATACCCTTAAGGTAGGGCAACACCATATATTACTCTTTTAAAAAGGAATAACTCCGTAATGTCTCTTTAAGGGGATAATCTCCAATATAATATTACAATAAAAGACTCAATCCTTACTTTCCTCACTACAATTATAATCATACCCTTTATATAGACCTCTATCTAACTAAATATGGATGGGTAACCTACTAATCCAAATGTAGGCTGACCATTACCCAATGCACTAATTTCATAAGTTACTCCATTATCCTAATATATTAGACCCATATAACTAAGGGGATGTGTGCCACATGTAGGCATATCCATCAATCCCATATACATACATACATATATATATAAAAGCACAAACCAGCTTTAATCATGTCAACATTTCAAAAATGTTAACTATATCATAAGAGAATTTTGCATGAATGTGAGCCATTAATTGAATTGAATAATGTCTAAAATGATCATAATCAACTTTCAAAATGAAGTTAATAATAATTCAAATGAGTATTTGATTTATTAAACCATAAGATACGTTACTTCCTCAGACTGTAAAAATTATGAATGGTCTATCTGTATACTCAAAATTCAAAAATGAACTAATAGGGTTATCATTATAACCAAATATATATCATTTTTATCTGACTCAAACCAAGTTTCACATTTTATACGAAAATGAAATAACAAATTAGTCACCACAAGCTGTTCATACTATCAAATGAAAATTGATTTGAAATTTATATAATAATCAATTGAAGATCAATGTAGATATCTGAACCATCATGAAAATAATATAAATTATGATTTCAACCATCAAAAGTGTCCTTATTTTAAATTAAAAATGTTGTATTATAATTTTATCATGAATTAATAGAAAGACAAAATGACTAATCAGAAATATTCATAATGATAAATACATATGCATATTTTATTCATTCATCTATTTATGCTTTTAAAAACCACTCAAAATATAAATACAAATTCATAAACCAAACATCATCAACTTATGAAATTTAAAATATGCATCTAAATATATTATTAATTAATTAAGTCCCCAATATAGTTTTAAACTTTATGACTGAGTCATCTCTATGGCAAAAAAGTATTAGTTTCTTAAAATTGAGGGAATGTGAAAAATAGGCATAACACATTCTCTTTCAATGATAGATCGGGATAGAAGTCATACTCCATTACTTTATTTAAATAACTCACTATATGCAATCCACCAAATTATCTTCCACTTGGTATGGCATACACTAGATACAAAGTCATATAGACTTAACATGATTTTTACCTCCATGGGTTACTTATAAATGGCATCACTGATCAATATCCCCTAATTGATATATTACTTGTTTCTAAGGATTATTCAAATCAATATTTACATATATGTCTAAAATTTAATTGCCATTTGATTTCCCACAACCTTGTGAAACAATGTAATCATGTCATTTATCTAATTTTTGAAACTAGACCTTGCAAGATATTTTGGAAATCATGTGGAGGAATGTTTTGGCTTATTCAACCATGCATTATTGACTTATTTAGCACATGACATACTATTTTCATCCCAAAATATTTGGGAGGAATCAGGGGTCATATGAACAAAGGATTCATGATTTAGAAGTCAAAAAACATTGTGAATTTACTCAGAAACAAAACTCACTACCAATTCCCTCTGTGAATCTCTTACCTCCCTTGTCCATGAGTTATAGTTATTTTCCACAACCAAAACTAGTTCAAGAGACTATACTAACATTGGCAATGTTTTCATTTATACCTATACACTATCAAAAATACTTTGACCAAAATATGTCTTATGCACTATATTCATTCTTTTCCAAAATCCAACTAAGTTGATGTGACCTAGATCACTTTTAGTAATATTTCCAACATTAGACTCTAGTGGAAAAGGTTTCACACCCTGAAACTAATACTTCATGGTTTCTTTGCCTTTACTCAAAATCACTTTTTCTAGAGTAGGAGATGAAGACATCAACTTTTACAAGAAAACTAACAATTTGGAATATTTGAAGAAAAAATTATTATTTGAAAAAATGACAAAATTAAAATTCTCAAAGATAAAATAACTTATTTAATCACAAATTGAATTTTTTACTCACAAGTTATTTATGAAAATTACTCTAGCATGTTTTTAAAGCTACTTGTATGAAATTCAATTTTCCTTTGACCAATTTTTTCACTTACTATTACACCTATAAAATTTCTTTATGTTGTTTATTTATCAAAATTTTCAAGTACATAGAAATAAATTGAAAATAAATTACTAAAATTTTATTTTCAATTTTTAAAATATTTTTATTTATTCCCAATTCAGCCAAAATATTAAAAATCAATTGACAATTGATTTTTTTCAAAAAAATCAAAATTTTGAGCTTGTTAAAAGAAGTATAGCTTTTATAAAAATTTTGGTGAAAATAAATTACAGAGTGATTTTTAAATTTCCAAAATTTAAAAGTATTGTAATTTTTTTAAATTATTCTAGAAATCTTCAACTTTTCCTAAAGAATGTAGTCTTCTTTCATCAAGGGCATCACGTAGCCATGCAAACTTTAATTTACAAATAAAACAAATAAAATATGTTTGTGTCAAATTAATATCCCATTTTTTACCAAGTCTCTATAATCAAATTTTAACTCATATGAAATAAAAAATTCTCACTTTTTGGATTTCTTCCTCCACTCTACCTTGATTATACACTTCAATTTTTTTTGAAATGAAAAATTCTATAAAAAAATTTGCCTTATTTTATTTTTTACACCCCCTCTTGGGAAAACAATTAGCCATATAGTAGCCATTCGACTCAAAACTTAAACAAGGGAAAGTCAAATAAAATGAAAATTACCAAAAAGAGTGTTTAGCCAAGTTGTACGATTACATTTGGCTAAATGAAATCAAGAAATTGACTTAAGTTTCCTTTTTTAACAAAAACCCTACTTATTTAGAGGGTGGTCTAACTTACTAAACCATATAGCTCATATTTCACTCATAAGAAGTCCAAAACTAATTTAAAACTATCATAATCACAATTCATGTAGTTTGTATTGATTTTAAACTCTTACTTCTCTTTGGCATCACTACACATTTTAGTGATTGGATGATGTAGAAAAGAATTTTATTTTCAAACCCCAATATATCTTCCACAATGTTGCCTAGGTTTTTGGCTGAATGAAAATATTTATTCTAAAATTTCTCTTTATCCCTTGCACTCTTACACATCCTTTTTCTAGTTGAAGAAGAAATTAAAATAACTTCTTTCCATTTATTTAATTCATTTCCATGATCTTGAAAATATTCTTTTCTGACATTGGATGACTAAAACACAAATAGAAATTCAATTTTTTATCATTAAAAATACCCGAGTTGAGAATGTAAGTTGAAAACATATTTTAGAAGGGAAGACAAACTTTATTTAACATCACCCAAGAAAATAATTGTATTTGTATGATTATCATAAAATTAAATGAGTTTGCATGAAAGTTGGAAAATGAGACATTAATTGTAAATGATAATTTTCACTAGTGAAAAAATCAATTGCAATGTGAAAGTTTGCATTTACATGGCTCTTGGAAACATGTTTTTCATTTTCATGATTTGGGGAAGCATGATTTGCATTTACATGACTTACAAAAATAGAATTTTGAATTGCAAAAAAATGTGAAACTCAAAAATATTTTACAATTTACATGGAGTTTTAAATCAATTTTGTGAATTACATAGAAACCTAAAATAAATTTATAAATTGCACAGAAAGGAGAAACTCAAAATGATTTTACAAATTGCACAGAGACTTAAAAAAAATTTATAATTTGTGTAGAATACAAAATTGATTTTGTAATTTGTACCAAGTAGAAAAAGGAAACCTTAATTTTCACAACTTTTGGAAAAGTAACATGTGTTTATATAGCTTATTAAAATTTAAATGGTTTTTTCAAATTGTGAGAAATGCTAATGAACTTTTGCACAAGAGGCTCAAATACATTTTAAAATAATTTGGGGTAGAAAGCATTTTGGTCATAAATTTTTAATTAATTAATCACTTAAAATTTTTGATTTTTTCAAAATTTTGATAGTTTTAAGTTCAATTCAAAAAAAATTAGCAATTTATTAAAAATTGAATTTCCATCTCTTTTTATCTATTTTTAAAAACCATTACAATCAATCGACAACATTTATCCCAATAATATTTTTTTTATTCGATAACATAGATGTCACTCAAAAACATAACTATTGCATGACACCATAGTTGTCCTCTGACAACTACACTATCAAATGATAAGTGTGCTACCAAATTACATATGTGTTATTTGATGGGTGAAAATGTTACAGGTAAGTGAAAAGTATGTTAACAAGTGACACAAGCACTTCTAGATGGTAGTTATACTGATATGCTTTAGAAATTTGATCCTAGAATGATTATATGTTACATATATTGGTGAATAAGCTCATATTAACTTTTGATGGAGTGGAAAATTATATTTATATGTATGAAATTTATTTTAAATAGTAGGTTAGGTAGCCTAGAAAACTAATTTACATCTTGATAATTTAGGCAAATCCACATTTTTCATCACCCAATAAAATAGCCTAATGTCAATTTCTAAAACTAAAATATTCATGAATTAATGACAAAAAACCACTAAAATTTACCCTAATTTACATGAGAGAGGGGTATATATAGGCCCTTAAAATCCTAATTCAAGTATCATGTCACTATTATTCCTTATCCCTCTACTTTAATAGTGACACCAACACCAACTAACCTATTTTATTAGTCTACTAACTAGATATCTAGATAGTATCTTGTCATCAACATAAAAATCATATGCAATGACCACAATCACACCAACCTCTTATCCTTTTTATGATTTATTATTTTATAGAGCTCAAATGGAGTGATAATATAGTTGGCATCAACCTTGCTTAAAATGTAAACATTCCCCCTTGTTCTCCTAATTATATTACCAATAACCATGGTGTTGAGCTTAGTGTCACCTCTTCTATTTCCTATATTTAATTATTATACTATTTATTATCTTTTGTATTTGTTATAAACCTTTACCATGGTTTTCAGGTAGTTGGGATGTGATCTACATAGATCATCTACTCTTTATGGACATATTATGATATGGTGGGATTGTAGAGAAATTTAACTCTCATTCCTTCTACCCCTCCTTTTTATATGACTTAACTATTATTAATCATGAGGTTCCTTTAGTCAGGGTCAATAGTGACACCATGTTCTAATTGTATGTTTTTAGCATGTAAAGTTAGTATAATTTTTTGAAGATAAGATACATTAGGTGAAGTTAGAAGTGGACTTTGTGGGATGATCAAGAGAGGCGTATATTATGCCCTTCTATTAATAGGAATGTTAATCTAATATAAACAAAATAATGGCCCCATACATATATGTGTTGTTTCATTCATAATTATATGGGTTCATATAGGAGTGGAAGCAATGGCAGTAATAGGATAATTTGAAGTAAAATTATAATGTGAATCAAATTTAATATTCTCATCTCTTCTGATATGGGTAAGTGCATAAAGTTATAGGATAAAAAGGGGCTTACCTATAGACATATTTTTCCTTCAAAATGATAAAATCTTGACTTATGTATATTATTTGAGATGGCTACACTCAAAATTTGAAGATGGTATAAGAACATGAATTATAGAATTTCGAGTCTATTTTCAAAACACTATTTTTTTAATAAAAATGTTTAAGTATAAGTAGGCAAAACATATAAAATTTGAAGACAAAATATTAATTTGTTAAGTAAAATAGAGTAGATATCTAACTGTGCAACACCTCATTTTTTAAACATTATTTAATATTCTTGGAAACCCTTTTGTAAAAATTTAGATAAGATCATTTAGTTTATGACCTATATATATTTTAAATTAAATGAATATTTTTAAATTTATTTTAAAAGTAAATAGATTCTAAAAACTAACAAAAAATGTATATTTAGTCATGCACTACCCCCCCCCTCAAAAAAAAAAAAAAAAAACTATGCAAAAAAAAAATGAAAATTAGTTTATCTTTAAATGCATGTAGAATTAGGCCTACTTTGTGACCATATCAACTTTTGTTTGCACTTAGATCAACTAAAAAAATACATAAAATTATATATACATGTATATTTGAGACATGCAATGGCCTAAAAAACCATATTTATAAGTCAACAAGGATGGAAACCTCAAAATAGTCCCCAAAAAAAATTAATATATTTGGAAAGAAGAGAGAAGGCTCATTGTTGTAGTAATAATTTTATGAATTTTCTCATTGAAATTCATAGTGTTGTTGGAAATGGAAGTTTAATTTTATTATTTTCCACCATAGATCTCAAATTATATTATGTGTTTATAGGCCTAAGCCTTTGGCTCAAGAATACAAATCCATTTTTTAGCTAAAAGGCATGGTTTTTGAATTCAAGAATACCACAAAAAAAGTCTATGTGTATGTGTTTATATTTATCTATCTTTTCACATTTATAACTTTTTTAATTTTATTTTAAATTAGTGTGTGCTAATATATACACTACCACAAAAAGGACATAATGGATATAATGATGTAATTTTAGTGAGTTTTCACCCACGATCATAATTTTGACTATATAGAATATGATTTAAGGTTCGAATAGTCCTAGTTTCATTAAAAATTAAGTGAAATAGTTAAATTTTTTACTATTAGAGTTAATTAGGAAAATTTTAACCCATTAAATGTAACTACATGTATAAGATGTGATTTATGGCTAAATTAGTTTAGATTCCCTGACATATTGAGTGAATGAGTGATTTAGTGCAATTAGTGATGCAATTTGAGAAAAATTGAGCCTCTTGAACCAAATTTTGACTATAAAGAATGCAATTTGGGTTTTCAACCCCAATTTCATAATAAAATAAACTAAATAATCCATTGGTTGAATATAAATGAAATTGGGGCTAATTTGAGCCACTTTAACCTAATTGGAACTATAAAATGTGATTTAGGACTTAACAGGCTATGTTTAACCCTAAATTGAGATGGGTACATATAGTATAGGGTTAATAATATAAAAATGAATAATCAAAAGGGTGATAAATTGATCTATATTAGGAAATTAATTTTAAAATTTAGATAAACAATGTTATGAATTTCTAATACTGAGATATGTTAAAAATGGAAAGTACAATTGTTGATTGATTTTTCAATAATTTAAAAATAAGAATACCTAGTTTACTATACACATGTAGATATAGGTTGAAATATGATATAAGTGTACTAGATAAATATCATGTAACTATCATCATGTTCTATGAATTTATATTATGTGGCCTTGGTTTATGCCAGATTTAGATGGTTGTATTAACACTAGTGTCTAATTTGGACACATGTGTCTAGTATATAATATCAACTATATCTAGGTGAGACCACCTCTAACATTATAGGTTTTATATCACCTTTACTCTAGTGTGTTTAGATATCATGCATATAATTTCACTCTTTCTAAAATAATCAAACCATAGCTTCTTAATCGTTGAGGTGACTGTGAGAAAAGTGGATTAGTAGGCACATGGTATTGATCTATTTTAAGGACCCATTGGTAAATGAGAACTGACTACATATCCAATAATCTTAAGATGGAATTAAAATTATGTAGTTCTCCCCTATGTATTATATTATGTGTGTATCGATATGCAATATGTGATGAACAAGTACATAGAATGATGTATATTGTAACTGGTAAATATGGCCCATAGAATGTTCCTTCAATAATTTAGACCTGTAGATGGGTTATACCTATGACTAATATTGAAATAATTAATAATAGGTAAACTTTTCTCACATGAATTTTTGATTAAATTATTTTGGTAAGTTGCCCTATAAGTTTTTAGGTTTTTTTTAGGTGAGGAATGAATGAGGTTTGATCTTGTATATATACCAATCCATTTTTTAAATATATTGTATTAAATCACTTAGGAAAACCATAAGGACACATTAAAAATGAAAATTTGATGACCTTAAGGCACTAGAAGCTTAGTTTATCATATGACATTAGCATCAATGTAGGCATCTAGATATGATGCAAGAGTTGAGGAATCCAAAAAATAGGTATAGGTCCAAAACTTATAGAGGAGGATAATAAATAGGTTTATAACATTTTGAATAGTATATAAGGCATGGTCATCATAATATCATATGGTTATAATAAGAGATAAGTAATAGTCACAAGAGATAGTGTATGTTATCTTTTTAATAGTAAGAAGGTCTTTGAATTGAAGGGTACAATCATGATAAGTAGTTACCAATTATACAAGACTAAGGTGCTATATAATTTTGATTTAGTGTCTACATTTGACCCACCTTTAATCTAATAATGAAATTTTTAGTTTAAATGAAAATGAATGCATACCTAGGTGTGTATAACACACATTTTATTTATGTGAGTCCCACTTGAGTGCTTTGTTGGTGATTGAACTAAAACCAAGAACATGTTACAATACATAATCAGTCCATATAGTATGGAGTTGAAAGAATTTGAAATACTTGAAATTAATGAGATCAAGGTTATGAGTACTCCTAGTATCAATGTAACCATCTTACCTTTTAAAAATTTAATTTGAATATATGATTTATTATGAATCTTTAGTTTTGAGATTATGATAATAGTAAAACCTATAGATGTAAATATATTTAA
Source organism: Torreya grandis (assembly GCA_037957365.1). Lineage (NCBI taxonomy): Eukaryota > Viridiplantae > Streptophyta > Pinopsida > Cupressales > Taxaceae > Torreya > Torreya grandis. The sequence goes on along the minus strand of JARHVA010003804.1, from coordinate 1,348,198 downwards.
ATATTGAAGGGAAACTTGCCCCCAACCTTGGATAAAATGTGATTTACCACTTGGAAGTTGAGATTAGGTTAATTGTGAAATCCAATCATAATTATAACATGATGAGCAGGAGTGATCTAAGTCAACTCACATGATAAATCTAGTTTGAGTGGATGATTTAATCACTATATCCCATAAACCTAGTAAGATTGAGTGATGTAATCATCTCAACCTTGACAAAAGTGAAACAACAACTTCAGTATATTAGCTTAATAATAATCCATAAAATTCAATCCTATTCTATGATAAATTCCATAAATTGAAATCTAAAATCTAATTTGAGTTTTCAATTTTAAGGATTTATTTTGCATGGCATATGCACATAATATATGCCTCATGATTAAACATGGGCATAATAATGGTAAAAATGTATATAATATTTCCAAAAATGTTTATCTAGATCATATAACTATATTATTTTATCCAATTGGTAAAATATGTAAGTGTGGAACACATGTTTCCTTGACATGCCCCACTGAATTTGGAAAGTCTAAGAATTGGTGTAAGTGTGGAGAATATGTTTCCATAACATGCCCACACTATAGTCTTAAAATATTAAATATTGAATAATTGTGGAATTCATAGCTTTTTGGCATGCCTCCACTAAAATATATAACTATAAATGTGTGGAATCCATGCCTATATGACATGACCCCAATGATATCCCCCCTTTTGGGGTAAGGTTAATTATAAATTTTAATCACATCACTTCAAAAGGATAAGATAAATTTATAATATTTGGATGTATCATGTAAAATATAGGAGTAACATGTATAGGTAGATTTAGTAATGAGGTACATAGTATTTATCACATCAAGTATTAAGATTCATGATGTGAATCATGGCAACGTATAGATAGTAATAGTGAAATCTCAATAATTTATCAAGTACACACAATATCACTCAAAATCAAATAAAAATGCAATGACTCAAGGAGACCTTAAACAAGGGGCATGTTCATATGCCACACAATCTAAGGGAAATGACTTAGTCAAATGTCCACACAACATAAAAATGATATATTCAAATGTCAATATATAACAAACTATGAAATATGCAAATGTCATAATATGAAAACATAAGAAAGAGGTCTATAATGACATTAAGTACATAGCATATCAAGTACACTATGTAATATATATGCATAAATAAAATAAAATAATGTGTAAGTATATAAACTCAAACATGATAATATAAAATGATCATAGAATGATATAACTTGGATGTATCATGATCAAATAATTAGATGCCCCCAATGTCTAAATGAAATGTGTAGAAGGAAGGCCCAACATCCAAACATTCATAAATCATGTGCCTAAGTATGCATGTATCACACTCAAAATATGCATGAAACATATGTGTATACATAAATAAATTATATGTTATCCACTAACATCAAACTAACTAAATAGATTTCAAAGAACTAATAGAACATGTAAAAGTAGAAAATATGTTTTGGATTTTTAGTTTTTTTGGGTATATTTTAATATTTGAAATAAAATACTATCTTATGATCTCATCTAAAGGATTGTCATAGGTATATCCCCAATAAGAACCTACTCTAATAAATGGATGGTAATACCAAGGAACATGTATAGGTGTAATATTTGGCATTATAGGATCTACAATGCTCTATGCATGTAGAATATAAATATGTGGTCATGAGGAGATAATAAAACTAGGGTTTCATAGAACCAATTACTAAATTATATATGTTTATTTGAAGTCAAAACAATAGGAACATGTTTAGCTGCTCTGGATATCTTCATATTATGTATAATAGATAAGGATTTTAATGAATCCATTATGTGTCTCTAATTCAATGGAATCTCAAATATTGGTTTCCTAAGAAATGTGATTTCCTATAACTTACCCTTTCATGGAGGATTAACCCTAGTAGGTTTTATAATTTACTACTGGGTATAAACATTTTTTTTCAAATGGATATTCAAATAGGATTTCAAAAGCTATAATTAATCTATTGGCATGAATGTATTTAGCACACCAATGAACTCTAGAAGGTACCACACATAGTGTATGTATATAAGGTTATCAAAATAACATATAAAATATACTTGTGTAAGGTATAAAAAAAAGAAGTAACATAATGTTATGGACCCACCTATAAAGGTAAGTCAATATCACTAAGAACCTATTGTGTGGTCCCATTGAATGATCTAAATAATTTAATTAAAGGATTTAAATCATCATGTCCATAGCCCAAACATAAGTAATGTCATGATGAAAACATTCTAACTTTCACCATTATAAATCTTGAAAATGTGTATAGGTTGGTGATCAAGGCATGCTTTAAATAAATAAGGAATGAAGATCTGAGTCATAATTTACAATCTAACAATCATCAAAAGTAATATATAATATTTGAATCATGGTAGGTGTATGTTGTGTATAATTACCAATAACCCCATCTAATGGGTGATCACAATGTGATGGAGGAGGATGTGAATTATATGCCATTTTCACTTATATTTTTTTCTTAGAATGGTCTTCTAAAGGATTTTTAAATATTTTTTGATTCTAGTGATCACCATGTGTGAAAAAGGAATACATAGAGAGTATGTTAGTCTAGTGATAGTTAAATAAAAAAAAAATCAAAATAACACACTAAAATTCTAACACCTTTAGCCTAGACACTAGGTAAAGCATAGGTAATAAACATACAAATGAAATCACAACTAGAACACAAAATAAATCATTCTTTTACCTTGCTTGGAGCTCCAAATGGCTTGTTCATGTGGCTTTCATAACTTGTGCATCAATAAATCTTCATCAATGGAGCTTAATTTTCTTCACCTTTCCTTGGTATCTTGGCTTGGATGATTGGCTTATGAATTTGGATGGTAACACTACTTGAAAGGTTATTGAATATATTTGATCATAATAACATTACACAAAAATATCTTTGATATCAATAGATATGACCTTATATTTATAGCCTCCAAAAGTTAATTCTCATCCAAAGTGAGCTAAGGTTGAGTTTAAACATGGAATGAGTTGAAACTAACCCCGAGTTAGCTGAGGCTAACTCTAATTGAGTTAAAATTTGTCATGTAATTATGATTATCAATTACTAGGCATTGTTTTCAAATTAGAGCTTATATTTTGAGATATTTTAATTTTTGGAATTTTCATTTTAAGATATTCATTAATTTAAAATAGATAATTCAACTAGGTATTTTATATTATTTAACTATATGGTTCATTTTTATTAATATTTATCTCTTTTAATATTTGATCAAGTGCCCCACTTAATGGTTCTATAGCCAAAACTATTAGTTTTTAGGTTGTAAGGTGATTAAAGATGAATACATGAGATGCTATTGTTGTGTATGGGCCAGTATCCCACATAGGGATGCCTCAACATGATTCTAAACATTGATGAATGATGCACAACTAAATTTAGGATGTTTATTGATTATTAGACTTAATTTGTAATGTTGTCTAAGAATCAATTTAAAGTTTGGTCAGGAATAGTTATGACTAAAATTGGGTGTCTATAATTTTCCACTATTTAAAAAGGCATTGTAAGCTATCATCATAGTAACATATTCTCAAATAATTAAAATTCCCTATACACCTAATGCCCCAATAGGAAATAAATGAGCTTTGGATGCCCTATGGAAGGAGCTATTAACAAATAAGGTTGAAGATTGGTCCCTTGAAAGAAGGAAATAATGGGACAAAAAGGTAAAGGGGGGTGAAGAATATTGATTTGACCATAGGTAGTTATAATCAGTGGCACAATGAGATTCCCTTATTAGGTAGATAAAAAGGAAGATTGTACGAATGTGGTTATAATCATCAAGGTAAAAAGATAATGATTTTCATTAAGAAAGTTATAATCATTATCCAAGGTAAAAGGTAACAAGAAAATGATTTTCCCAAAGGCAATTATAATAATTAGCATAAATGAAAATAAATATTTGCCCAAAGATAATTATAATCATTGGTATAATGAAAACATGCCCTAGTTGGGAGGATAGAGATAATGATTTGCCCAAAGGTGGTTATAATCATCATCATATATATAAATTGAAACATAATGATTTTACCAAAAGTGGTTATAATCATGAGAAAAATGAAAAGAATTATTTTCCCAAAGATAGTTATAATCATTGGCATAATGAAAACATGCCCTAGTTGGGTGGATAAAGATAATGAGTTGCCCAAAAGTGGTTATAATCATCATCATCTAGATAAATCAAAACATAATTATTTACCCAAAGGTGGTTATAATCATTATCACAATAGTTTGGATTGAAAAAAAAATTCTTTTTCCTCAAAGGAGGTTATAATCATTGGTATTGTGAGCAAGACAATATGGTAAATTAGATTAGGATTATGATATGAATTTGTACTCATAAAGTAAGAGTAAGCTAGTTGAAAGGTGAAAGATGAATTTATGAAACCTACTAGTATGGATATGCATGTCTTGACTATAAATTATTAAAAAAAATTCATGATTTAATTAATCTGTATTTGGGTAATGATTTGGATAGATCAGGAATATGTCAGGGGACCAAGGATAAGTATTATGGCCTCATTAATTTTAAGATTTATCAAGATGATTTTTTATGTAGGACATGATGGTATGTATCATGATATAAAAATCCATGAAAATATAGCCAAAATATGCATAAAGATTGACACACAATCCAATAAACAATAAAAAATAATGCACAAATGATAAAAACCATGATGAAAATGTTTGATGTATGAGTATGGATAGACTAAAGTATAATTCACAAGGAATCACCCAATGAATAAAAATTTACTAAGTCAAGGCATAATAATGAAATAAAACAAATGGGACAAAAAAAACAAATAGGAAGATAAAACACCAATAAACAAAAATTACAATAAAACATTAAGAAATAAAAAGCAAACAAAATATAATCAATGGTTAATCATAATGTTAACATAAACTAAAGAAAAAAATAAATGACACAAGTTTTCACCCAGGCTATAGGGAAATAATGACACAAATAATAAAATAGGCATTGCCCCTGAGATATAGGAGATATTGAAACAAAAAAATGGGGGAATAGAAGAAAATAAAGCGGTAGTTGAGTTGACTGCATATGCACTAGGCAAGTGGACACTACCTACATAGTTCCATGGATGCAAGGTCTAACATAAAATTTAGGCCTAATTTAATTCTCCTAGGATATAAGATAGAATAAAATGATGATAGATAAAATATGAGTGATGCTGTAGAGGAATATGGGAATGAACTTTCAAAATAGAGAGTGTAAAATGAATCTAAATGGTCATTAATGTATCAAATTTGAATACATAATACAAACAATAGAAATTTTTTAAATGGAAAGAGTATAAGGTTTAAGCCAATAAGGATGGGCAAACTAAAGGAAAAGTGGTTACATGTGAAATATGTAGGGGTCCCAAAATCCTTAAGGTGAAGAAGTGGTTGAAAAAGATAAGATGGTGTGTGGTCTATCTAACTCGAGATACCCCATGTATCCAAGTGCTACCTACATAGTTCATGTGAATGTTAGGCCAATGTATTTATCCCAAAAATGGGATGAAAAATACCAAGCTAGTCAAGAAATAAATGTAATAAAAAATATGACCCAACCCAAAAATTTTAAAGTCTTTATATCTTACATGGAAATTTGAAGCCAATTTTCCTAATTTTTTGGTTTTTAGGAGTATTGAGATATTTTACAATTTTTTTTGGAGTTTTCAAAGGATTACAATTCGATCAAGGATGATGAGATACTAACCGGTATAACTCATAAAATAGTGAGAGCATTCAAATGTAAATTACTCACAAAATTATGAGAGTGTGTCAAAGGGTGATTGAGATGACCTCAATTTGAATTGAGCATGACTTACATAGTCCCATTAGAACCTCAAGTCACTATAATTATGCCTTATAGTGGAGGAATTTGACTAGGTATCAAAAATTTCTCAAATTAGACAAATTACATAGGAATGGCAAGGTGAATTGGAAATAAATGATAAAGGTGTTGTTCTTAAATTGCCCATACATATTATAAGAAGGAAAAAATGGCATAGGTTAATGATAATGATTTTACCAAAGGCATTTATAATTAGTAACATGGAGTGGGATACTATTTTAACCAAAGGAGATTACAATTAGTAACACTTGTAATGAAATAAAATAACTAATTAAGGTTGTAACTACTAAACCATTATCATACTGGTCCAAAGTACTGCCTCTATCTATAATATTAAATTAACTACTAAAGTTGCATTTGAATACCCACATAAAAGGTTATTGAAGAACTAATGGAATGAAACCAAGGTCAAATGGGCTGGGAGGGAGGGTTAACAACAATTTTGGTTGATAGGGAAGGTATGGTAGAATAATATAGGGTATGGTATAAAGAAGATGACTATATGGTAAAATTTAAATGTGCCTCATAAACAATACTTCAGGGATCTCAAGTGAATAAAAACTTGAGGTGTATGATGTTCATTTCCACATCAAGTTCATCTCCATCTAGTTTAGTGAGATTATATGATCTAGATCTATATTTTTAAACAATGATATAGGGGCCTATATAACTATGTTTGAACTTGCCCTTATTTACTTTTCATTCATAGTGTTCTTTTATTTTTCTTTGAGAACAAGATCCCCAATCTCAAACTCTTTATGTTTGACACATTGATTATAGTGGCCATAGAATCTATTTTGGTATGATTGAAGGCTATTAACACTATCCATGCATTTTTCATCAAGTAACTCTAGATCTTATAGGTGAAATACTCTATAATCTTCATCAACTAGTACATGTTTCAATGAGATATGTAGATAAGATAACTCAACCTCAATGGGAAGAATGGCATAATTACTATAAAATAGGGAATATGTAGTGGATCTAGCTAGAGTATGGTAATTAGTTTGGTATTCCTAGAGGGAGTGGAAAATTTGGATGTGCCAATCATCACCAACATCATTGATTTTTTTTTAATAATATTGACAATGATTTTATTATATACCACTACTTGGTCATTACCTTATGGGTAATATATAGTATAAAAATATTGGGTAATATTATACTCATCATAGAGCATTTTTAAATCATTATTTTTAAAGGATCTATGATTATTATATATAATTTTAGATGGGATACCATAGCATTGGATGAGGTGATTGAAGATGAACTTGTAAATTTTTTTTCCGATCATGCAAGTGAGGGGTATAGCTTCAATCCACTTAGTGAAATATTTGGTAGTGGTAAGGATGTGTTTATGGCCAACATATGAGGTAAGGTTAATATTCACACTAAGATCGAGTCCCTATGTAGAAAATTACCATGGTATAATAATTGGTTTTTTAGTGTTTTTTTCTAGGGCATGAATAAAATTGGTATGCCTTTGACACTTGTTACATCTTTTGACATAAGAAACTACATCTGCATCCATAGTTGGCCAATAATATTTAGTACATAGGAGATTTTTGGATAAGATGAACCTACTAGTGTGGGATACACATAATCCATGAAATTATTGTAAAATTAATGTTTCTTCTATCAAATTTAAATAATGAATCAAATTTATATCACATATATCAAGGTAAAGGGTTGGGTTAAGTAAGGTAATGTGTGAGGATTGGTGGGTAAAGGACTTTTATTATTTGTAGGATAGGTCTAGTGGCATGATATGGTCATGAAGGTAGGTAAAGAGGTTTGAGTACCAAATAGATGTGGGAACAATAATATCAAATATCAATGTGATATTTGAAGGCTCATGAGTAGGCACTAGAATATTTTTATTGAGGACTTAATACTCTTTTGCCTTATCCATGTGATAGATCAAAGAGCCAATTATGGACATGGCATATATTGTCTTGTTACTAGCTTTTGGAATGTGTTCAAAAAATATATTGGTAATTTACTATTTGAGAGTGTCAATCATGGCCTTTTATGGCACCAAATTATCATCTTTAGTCTAAAAGTGGTCTATAACCTAATTGATGATTAACTGAGAATTACCATAAACTGTGAGATGATGAATATTTCATTATACTGTGTGGACATGTTATTAGTATAAGGATAGTTGATACATAATTATTTAGGGATAAGATCCCCTTGTGGTGTAATAAACAATAGTCATGCACTTGATCCATGCGATGTGAATGAGCCATCAATATACAAATTCTAATGATACTCCTTAAGAGGTATTTAAATGATGGTCATGATGGAATCCTCTAGGAATTGAAAATTAAGGGGTTTGGTATCTACAAGGGGAGATTAAACAAGTTTATATTAAATTAATTATCTCTTTATAGCCTTTTAATTGATGTATTTTATCTTGGAATCACTTAGAAGTATGATTTATTTAGCCATGTGGACTTGTAAAGTTGTCTTGGATAGTAGATACTTAGGCAAATCTACTTTGGAAATAACTATGGTATTGTTGTTAAGTATTTAATTCCATAGTTTCTATGCTTTAAAGACCATACATATATAGTATTTTTCAATTGGCATATAGTTGTGTTCATATTCGAATAGTGCATGGATTAGATATTACATAGGATGTTGTTTTCCATTATCATCTTGCTAAGCTAGAAGTGCCCCCAAGGCTTTGTCTATGATAGATAGGTATAGTATAAACAAATTTTCTATCATTGGTAATAATAAAACATGTTGATTGGTAATATATTATTTTAGGTGGTGAAAGGCTTTATGACATTCTTTATCCCAATGAAATATGACACCCTTCTTTAGTAAGTGTGTAAATAGATGGTATTTGTCAACTAATTATGAGATGAATCACCTGATAAATTGAATCTTGCCTTGTAAACTATAGATATGCTTCAAATTAAAAGGTTGAGGCATATGAATACACCCTAAATTGGCTAATAAAACACACATATCATGTCTTTTCACAGTCCTCTTCATAGGAGGTTTTGACTAGAGAATATGATCCTTGCTCACACTAGCCATGCCTTTGTTTTGCTTGCCTTAATATTGTTTCTTGCTTTTACCACCTTTATGTTATCTCAATCAACTGATATAAACCCATAGAGACCTATAGACTTGGCCTATGTCAGTCCTAACATATTTTTCTAAGTCCCAAACAATAACATGTTGGTGGACTACAACACCCAATGCTCCTATCTTACTCAACACTATTGTCTAATGGTTGTTTTTTCTTGCGTAATGGGTCCTAAACCCTTCTTATCCATTCCCTTAAGTTTTATTTATATTTTTGATTTTGGATAGTGAAAATAAAGCTCCCAAATTAGAAATAAAGATTCTCCTATATAAAGGACTTCACAAGGCATTTTATATCTAGCACTTACTACTTTGGCAGACTAAATAATTAAAATTAGTCAATAGTATAGCTCATAATTATACATCACATATAGATTTGAATGCTTGATCAAGGAAGGACCTAGGCAAAAGTTCATTCTTACATTTACCATGTACATTGATTATGAATCTTCCCTAAGGGAGAACTAAATTTTATTTGAGACCCTAGCTTGAGTGTTAATGTAGTCAATTATCATGATAACATGTGTTCTAGATCATGCGATCATACTTACCCTAACCCAATTTTTTCCCTTTTGGATTTTGATATGCTTGTTATTTTGTGTGTATAGGTAAACCTAGGGTTTTAGAAGAAAATAAGTCATAAAATGTCACAGACAAGAGATTTCAATAAAAACCAAGACACCTACAAGACCCCAAGATTAGACCACACTAGAATCCAAAACCAAAAATCTAAATGGACAACGACGTCATAATTAGACAATAGTGTTGGACACCAAAGTGTCCACATTTTGGTGATCCTATCCTTTTTCTGAATGAAATCTAGATTTAGGTTTATGGCAACTTCCTAGTCCTGCACAACCATTTTCAACATCTGTATCATCCATCTCAGTCTATTTTCTCGCTAAGTTATATTTCTTCTTATTTATTACTATTTTTAAAAAGGTGAAAAAGATAAATGATTAGACAAATTAGGATTGTATTTACTACTATATTTTATACTAATTTATTAATCTAAACCCTTAACTAAAATATGAATAAAAATCCATTATTCCAAAATAAGTTAAATTATTTGGCGAACCCAACTTACTTTGAACAAATCTCAAACCTTAGGTACCCTTAGGGTTTTCCTTCACATTTTTGTGCAAAAACTCAATTTCAAAATTAAAATTTTTGTACATTTATTTTATTCAAATTTATTTTAGAATTCAAATTATTGCAATAATTTCAAACTTCTAAATCTTCAACCAAAACCCTAGATTTCCAAACTAGGTCCTCAAACCCCAAACCTTCATCCCGTATAATTTTTAGATAATAATATTGGAATTGTTGAAAATTGTTTGAAGTGTTGAAAATATTTTCAAAATCTCTATGTTAGTAATCATTCTTGCATTTATTTTCTTAATAGTAATTTTACATAGTCTCTTTGGTGAAAGTAATAAAATGGCCACTAAGACAATTCTTCCCTCTCATCCTAAAGATAAATTTCTATTTTTTTCCTCATAATTATGACAATGAATAGACAAATTTGAAAAATTACACATTATCAAAAAATGAAGAAAATGATTTCATTTACAATGAAGATAATTACTACTATTGTAATGAGGAATATGATGATGAATATTAAAGTGATAATGAAGAAAAAGTATATGCATATTCTTCTTTCAAACCTATCTCTTTTCTTCCCTCTTCCAAAGAAAATAATTTTGATAAATGGGAAATTTAATTTTCACCTCATTCTCCTATTCACAATACATCAAATGTACAAATTAGTCATGTAATTCCAAGTGAACCTCTTATTGGTGATACTTTTCTTGCATTTGAACCTAGTTTCTCCCTCTCTTTTGCTACTTCTATGTTCAAATTACAAAAATATAAATGAAAGAGAATCAAATTTCTAATGTATAATTAAAATGACCCATCTTATGTTCTTAACTCTACTTTATCATCTCAAACAATGAAAAAGTAATGTTTAAATGATAACTCTCTTACTCCAACTTCTCATATTACAAATGAAAATAATGCATGCACTCCATTCAATGATAACATAGATGCACATAGTATTCCAATTTCGCATGACAATTTATTGCATATTAGAAAAGAATTAGCATCTTATCCTACCCCTCTCCCTAGTAATAATGGAAGTGATAATGAGTATGATAGTGAACATACAAATGAATATGACAATGAGAGTTAATATGAAAGTGATACTTCTACTTCTCCTCTTTCAAATGAATAAAATTCTGATTGTGACAATGCATGGAATAATGATGACTATTATGCCTTTAGCAAAGAATAAAATGCATCTCATGCTTCTAACCCTTCTCTCACTCCTTATCTCAAACACAATGCATTACAAAATGTTGCTTCTACTTCTATGAATGATTCTATTTCAAATGATGCACTTGTCAATGATAACATCACATCTTCTATTCAATTATAATGTGATTCACTAAATACTAAGAATATCAATGAATCTCCCAAGCCACCCCCTACTATAGTAGAACCTATTTCTAAATCTCCACCCAAAGAGAATGGTAGCTCAAATCCCTCTAATAAGGTCCAAGTTATCATTCCTCAAAAAGTTTAAGTGAGCACACCCCCTCTCTATGATCCAATTGCTAAATGTAGCATTTCCATGCATATAATAAATGATCAAATTTAATGTTTAAATGAACCACTCTAAGATACTAATATACCATACCAATAGATTATTTATTTGATGAATGTTATTGGTGAATTAAAACACCAATTACATCTCCTTACTTTGGAAAATAAGGCTTATAAGTCTTAGATGGATGCCAATGACTTGCATGGTAACCCTCTTCTAAAGACATTTGTCAAAGATTAATTATATAAGCATTTCTAGATACTAGCATTGCCTCAATTTGATGGAACTAAAGATCCATTCATATATGTTAAATCCTTCCAAAATTTTTGCCATCTCATGCAAGTCCTTTGATTCTACTTAAATTGTTCTAGTAGACATTAGTGGGTAATGCATAGAATTGTTTCTTTCATCTACTCCCCATTAGTTCCTTGCATACATATGATGACTTAGAAGAGTAATTTATCATATATTACATAGAAATCATAGGCCCTCATGTTACATATGATAAACTTGTCGCATTACACCAGAATCCTTTAGAGCCAGTTAGTGATTATATCTTATGATTCAAGACTTGCATGTTGCACTTGATCTATAAACCAACAGATTTGGAGGTCCACTATATATTTATTAAGGGACTTTGATAACACATCTTAGATTATATATTATATCAGATAGATTCCTCCTTTACACACCTATGTTATATAGTTTTAGCCTTGGAGAATAAATTGGGATTGATTGAGTCATATTTAATTAATCAGCTTACTCTAGATTTTAAAGTATTACCTCCATATATAGCTCCTAACACACATCATCTACCATGTCCAAAACAAGATAGGAGACTACAACTAAAAAAAAAACTAGTTAAGAATAGAGAGCTAGATTCTAGAGCACCACCTATAATATGCACTATAGAGAATAGTAGTAGGGCACCACTATAGTTTGATTTAGAATAGGATATCCCATATATCATATTATTATCACTACTAGATAGGAGGTTAATCACATTACCTTCTACTCATCATCAAGATCTACATCTCTTACATAGACAACTACATCAACCCTTTTGTAACTATCATCATATCTATGGACACAGAGACAATGATTGTTATAGACTCAAGGATTGTATCAATAGATGTGTTGATAATGGCATCATATAATTCACACCAAGGGCACTAATATCTCCTCTATCATGGATCCATAGACCTCATTCCCATATGACTAAGTCATCCTAGGAAATTCCTTCATAAGAATCATTGATTACTCATCGTGAGAGTAATCTAGTTTTTAGGACAAATCATCATAAGAGATCTCATATCCCACTTACTCAAAGGGTTTAGAGACTAGTATAGTGAAAGAAACCATGAAGTACATAGTGTAGTTCCATATACATATCCAACATAGTCATAGGTAGTGTAACAAAGTTTTTAGGGTCCTATCTCACGTAGAAACCTACTATGATTAAGATTAGATGAACCCACATCATAGAGTATTATTACAAATAGATATTCATTACAAATATGTTTTTAGGGACCTATTTCAAATATTAACTTGTTATGATCAAGATTAGATGAGCCCCGATCATAGGTTACAATTCCATCTCAATCTATTTCTCAGTCATATACATCATAGTAGAGTTCATAGTGTGTCATTTCATGTGGCAATCCACTCTGATTATGGATAAATGAGCCTCCTTCATAACACATAGTTTTAGTTATTCATATATTGAGGTTGCATCTTATAGAGTCTCCATGTATAGCCATAATTAGTGTACTATAAACAACATTAGATATAGGGCATGTTCCTGTACAACATGAGTAGTATGATCACTTCTTTAGTTGACCATCAGGGTTTAGACAATGATACAATAGCCATAGGGCTGATATGCATAGAGTGATATCTTACATCCCCTTCTACTAATAACTAGCATTCTTAGTTCCAAATAATGATCCCTAGACACACCAAATTATTCGATTCCTCATCTTACCAATATCCTATTTTAATAATCTTAAACCAATTCACTTTATCAAATCAATTTACTAATTACAAAAAAACAAAGTTTTTTATTCACATATGATTCAAAATTAAAACTAGCATCAAACTTGAACCTATCAACAAAAATCAAATCACATCCCAAATACCATTTTACCAAACATATGCAAACTCAACATTAATTCCAAATCAACTACTTATAATCAACCATTTATAAAAAATATACCAATATACTCCAAATTCCATAACATAATATGCATGAGATAAAATAAAACAAGTATCCATATATATAATGATTTTTCAATACATAGACACAAATATCAACTAGAATCAATTATGAATGGGCATTAAGCCCTCATTATTAGTCTCACTCTCTCTAGTAGTGCTAGTCCCATAATATACCCTAGCATTCGATAGCCCCACACCTCCTCAAACTACCTCATGTTTCTTGTGATGACTCTCTCACTCCATTAGCTAACCATGCTCCTCATGAAAGTCCATATATCATATTTGAATATCTATATACTCATCCATGATTCTCATACTAATAGATCCAAAATTAAGTGGGGGCATACTATGCCTATCCAACTTAGCTCTCATCTCATCTCTCTCTCTTACTTCCCTAAAATATGTAGCTATCACTATAATAGCCCTATCAAATAGATGGGCATGGATATCAACCATGATTTTTGCTCACTCTGTCAATCCCTCCACCACATTGTTAGGTACATACCGTGTGAGCTCTTAGAGTGTCAATATCTCCTAATATTCATCATCTCCACCTCTTAGCCCAAATTTGCTCCATATTGAGCACCTCCCATTTCACTTGTGAAAAAAGTATGATATTCGATTATCTATATACATTGAAATCAAACTAAATCAAAAATTTATGCATAGTTCAAAAAATTATGCATATTGAGCATCTCCCATTATCTAGATTAACTTAGGATCCTCATACTCTAGAGTATCCCCTACTTGAAATGGGTAAAATAGATCCCACCTATGATTATCCCACCATGAGTTATATGCATTTATACATCTAACATCATCTAAATTTATAATATCTATGACCACATCCCTCACATCCAAAGGTAATGGTGCAAGCTCAGCCTCAATAGGCCTCACATAAGTTCCTACTATTATATATGCTCATGCACTCCTCACCCAAACCCATGCTATTAGGGGCACATGTTGTGTTACCCCAAACTATCTATTAATGCACTCATATTAAAAGTGCATATATTCCACCCCAATGATCATGTATCTAATAGCTAACCCTCATGTATCATAGCTATACTCCATCTTCTACCCACCTTAGAAATCCTCTATAATGCCTCCATATAATGTCACCAATAACTAATCTATCTAAAGCCATCCTATAATGGTCCATCCCATGGGATTAAATAGCCACTATGCTCATCTACCACTCCCTAAATGGTTGTGGAGGTGCCCACTCTACCCTTGGTAATCCAATCAACTACACAATTGCTATGTGTTCATAAGCCCAACAATGTAATAAGGTCATCAAACTCACCCTACCACTGAATGATTCTTATGCAAACCTATAGAGGTCCCTATATAGGTAGGCTAGTATAGTCCTTCCCCATGAGAATATAGTTCTATATACATCTACACTGTGCAAAATCCTATGCATCTTGTATGTAATAGATACTCCACTCCCATTTATAGCTATAAACTATGCCAACAAAAGAGCCAACCACTTTTTCAAGCATGAAAAATTAAAATGTATAATGATTGATAGTAACACATCACTATCTCTACCTCTTTGATATGTACTTGAGGGAATAATAACAAAGTATAAAGATGCCCAATCAATCACATTAGCACCCATGTAATTCTATATCATCACTCACTAACTACTAATCAATAAATGTAGTATATGATACACATCCTCTAAAGTCACATTCATATCCCTTCTAGGATCCAAAAAAGTACATGTATCCACATTCCACCTCTTGGATAAGGCAGTCATCAGATATTGGTCCCACTATATTTTACTTAAGTCACACACATGACCCAACCCTATCCTATCCATAACCATTATCTCATTAGAAGATAGTGGTAGTAGCATCAATGTCTCCATCACCTGGCCCCTATAAAATTCTCTCATGTACACCTCGCTCTATATCACTAGAAATACACACATCTATAAATCAATAATACCAAATCAAAAGCCAAGCTAGAACAATAATAAACGTCAAAGTAGCATCATATACAAATCTACCTCTTGGACAACAACACTATAGTTGTAGAGAGGATTACAAAGAAAGTTAGTCAAGCATTAGTCCATAAACAATGAAACATGCATAAAGAAACAACTAACCAAGCCTATCTATTCTTATGGGAATTACAAAGGATAAAAAGAAACAAATAAAAGAAAGCAACACGACATTACCTTCCAAAATGGATTCACCATACCCATGTGGCTCAAAAACATGTTCTCCCTTGATCAAGCATCCTTGTCTTTGTCAACAATGGTGGTAAGCTCCTCTAATGCCTCAAAAACACTCCACAAAACTTAGGCTCTTGATTATAAACCACTAAACTAGCCTATCAATGAAGCTTTGTGTAAATAATTTAGCATTATAAAATTTCAATGTTCAGGATTTGAATATATTTGAGCATAATAACCTTTCACCAAAATATCTTAGAAATGATGTCCATGGCCTCTCTATTTATAGATTTTTGAGATTAATCAGGATCAACCTAAACCATCTATCTTGAGATGAATATGTGTGGTTGAGGATAATTCTAATATTTGGAATTAAGTCCATAATTATCTTCATCATGACATTTTGGAAGAAGAGAAATTGAAGAGGCATGGGAGGCATTAACTAGGCATGGGTGACCCATAATCCTGATATTTTGTGCACTTATGGCTTGATGGATTCCACCCTATATATGATGTCACTAGGTGATGCAGATAATAAGAATCAATATTCAAAAATAAATATTAAACAACTCTCATGGAAAATTCACTTAAGCTCTTGATTTGGATTAATTATCCTTAAACATGGTTAATCAACATTTATGTAATTATTTTAAAATTGGTCCTCAATTAATCAAAATGGTCAGAAAGTCATATTACTGGGTTATAATTTGACTGGAGAGGAATTAGAAGGTGATGTTAGATGTGTTGGAACCATATTCCCATTTAGGATGTTTCCAACAACAAATAACAAAGGTATATGATGTGTACCAGTGAGTTAGAAGAAAAGAGTGATCCAGAGCACTAAATGGCAAAATGGTCATTTTGACTCAAAATGATCTGATCAAAGTTAGATGGCCCATAAAATGCATTGGCCTATTTAGGGATACTTTAACCTAAAATGGCACTTGTAAGTGACAAGTTCACACCATGTAGGAATTTTTATATATTTTAACCAAAAATGTGCATTTGAGTGTAATTTGAGTAGGATTGACAATCTCAACACAAATGATGTTAGGAATTAGATGTCTATAGTAGTAATCACATCAACCCTAGATAGGAGCACTGAACCTTGGATAGGAGCATTAGACCATAAGATAGGAGCACTAGAAATATAAAAAACTTCATAAGATACTTTTAATCCCTCAAGAACACTAAAATAATCTTAAACACTAACAAAAAACAAGTGTTTGATTTGCTTACTAGGGTCACATCACTATCACCCTAAACATGGACCACTAGCTACTCAAACCAAGTCATGATAGGTGGTCATCTCCTTGACATCTTCCTTACTCTAGATATCAAAATCTCAACCTAGTCAATGCATTAATGAATCAAGAATCAATCTAATTTCCTATGTTAACCAACTTTTTTATTCAAAACAAAATACAATTTTTCCCAAAACTCAAACCCTATAACTCCATTTTTTAAACCATTTCCTTCCATGGAATCATGATAATGATACCTTCAACATCACTCAATCTTCTCTCTCTTACTACCTTATCTACCTACTATGGCACAAACATTTATATATTTATCCTATATCAATACATGTTCCTTGGTCATCACTAATCAAAACATGTTCCACTCTCAACAACACAATCTTATCAATCAAACACCCTTTCAATCTATTCACAACATACCAACCTTGATTCTATTACTATGCCACTAGTCATCACTTTTATCTCAACATCCTCTATCTCAAATTTTGTCCCTCTCCCCAAAAGGGGGGCATCATTCATAATATTATTATTTGTACACTTACTTTGTATACCCATCCACTCTCATAAGTAGATACACCATGGTTCTTACACATCCAGCATTTAGATTATTAGATTCAGCTCAGATTGGTTGATATATAGTGACTCAAATTATGTGGGTCACTCAACATTACTTAGGATATTTAGAGGGATATACCTTTAGTTTATAGATAAACATATTATTCAAATACAATGGTTCATCTTATATGGATTCATAGTGATCTAAATATAGATACATAAATTATTTAGATATAGTGGTTTGGATTATATGGATTCATAGTGATTTAAATATAGATACACAGACATTCATATACATTAGTTTAGATTATATGGAATCACAGTGATTTTGATATAGATACAAACTTAGATACTATATTTGGGGGCATGTACATGTTACACATCTCACACATACAGCTTCATATAACATGACACAATTATAGATTCAGATAGTAGACTATATGCATAGTGTAGAGCACAATGTTTTTGTCTCCATTTTTACACATGAGGCATGGTAAGATATGTCATATCACATGTGGTTATATATATTAATAGATTGTATAAATTCATCACTCACATACTATATTTGGGGGAATGACATATATTTTCATGTTCTTCATCACTTAGGATTATACAGATGGAAAGGTAAGACATGCCATTCTCTTCTTGCACATTGACTAGATTTTTAGATTACACCTAATTGTGCCCAAGTTGTCACTAGGTTGGATTGCATGACCATCTATAGTGGTTAGTCAATTATATTACTCAGATCTAAAATACACAAGTTTATGTGGGATAGAGGATAGACATTAGTTTTGGGTATCTAAGTACTTTTTAGTTCTAGTTCAGATATTCAGAGTGGGGGCATGATAGATTTTGCTCTTCACCATATATAGAGTTTTTTTTACATACTTCCAGATTACATGATTTTATGTGAGATAGAGGATAAACATTAGTTTTGGGCCTATAAGTATTCCTCATCTTCAGTCAGATTCAACATTAGGGTAAGCATTACCCTCCTCCATGATACATGGATTTTGCATTTAGATTCAGTATAGGGGGCATCCACTCCATGGATTTATCTCTCTCTAGGTAATATTTGGCTCTCCAACCACTTCCTTCTCTAGGAAGTGAGTTGGACCCTTGTATCACATTCAACCCCATGCATGTAGGTTCAGGTATGCATTTTCTTCTTTCTTTTACTCTAGTATTGCATTTAATTACATCACTAGAATAAATGGAGGGAAAATATATACACCCTAAATTGGTTAAGAAACCACACATATCATGTCTTTTCATAGTCCTCTTCATAAGAGACTCGAACTGAAGAATATGAGCCTTGTTCACACTAGCCATGTCTTTATTTTGCTTATCTTGATCTTATTTGTCACTTTTTTCACCTTTATATTATCTCAGTTAACTAATTTATACCCCTAAATATCCCCAAACATGGTTTGGTTCAATCCCAACTTATTTTTATAAATCTTGGACAATAACATGCTCATGGGCTATAGTGCCCGGTGCTCCTATCCTACTTGGCATTATTTTTTAACAGTCATTTTTTCTTACTTAACAGGTCCCAAACCCTTCTTGTCCATTCCCTTAAGTTTTATTATCTTTTTTATGTTGATAAAAATGAATAAATCTCCCAAATTTTAAAAAAAGAATCTCCTATATAAAGGACTTCATAAGGCATTTTATATCTAGCACTTACTACTTTGGCACATTAAATAATTAAAATCAGTCAATAATATAGCTTAGAATTTTGCATCACACATAGATTTGCATGCTTGATCAAGGAAGATCCTAGGTAAAAGTTCATTATTAAATTTACCATTTCTGTTTATTATGCATGTTCCCTAAGGGAGAACTACATTTGATTTGAAACCCTAGATTGAGGGTTAATGTAGGAAGTGATCAAGATAGCAGGGGTTCTAAATCATGTGATCATACTTCCCCTAACCCAATTTTTTCCCTTTTGGCTTTTTATATGCTTCTAATTTTATGTGTGTAGGTAAACCTAGGGTTTTAGAAGTAAACAAGTCATATAGTGGCACAAATAGGTGATCTTAAAGAAACCAAGACACCTATAGGACCTCAAGATTAGACCACACCAAAATTCAGAACTAGAAATTGAAATAGACAACAGTGCTAGAATTGGATAATAGCATTGGACACCAAAGTGTTTACTTTTTGGTGCTCCTATCCTTTCACCAAATGAAAGCTAGATTCAAGCTTATGGCACTTTTCTAATCCTACATAACCATTTTCAACATCTGTATTATCCATCTCAGTATATTTTCTAGCTAAGTTATATTTCTTCCTATTTATTACTATTTTTAGAAAGGTGAAAAAGACAAACAATTACACAAATCAAGATTTTATTTATTACTATATTTTATATTTATTTATTAATCCAAACTCTTAACTAAAATAGGAAAAAAACTCCATTATTCCCAAATAATTTAATCAACATATCAATAATGGCCTATACTTGGTAGGATCAACTTTAATGCCTCTTCAAAAGATGATGAATCCTAAAAATTCTCCTATAGTCACACCAAATATGTATTTTTTAGGATTGAGTCTAACCTTATATTCATGAAGCCTCTCAAATATTCTTCATAATGTAGCTAGATGATCAGCTTGGGTGTTTAATTTACCCAATATTTCATTGACATAGTCTTTAACAATGACATAAATCATATCATGAAATATGATAGTCATAGATCTTTAGAATATGGCCCCAATATTCTTAAGACCAAATGGCATAACCTAATAACAAAACATTCCACATGTAGTATTGAACATTACCTTGTGTTGGTGTTTTAGCACAATTCAAATATGGTTATATCCTAAAAATCCATCCATAAGTGAAATCATTTTGTACCCCACTATGGCGTCAACTATCATGCCAATATTTGGTAGAGGAAATTCCTCCTCAAGATAAGCCTTGTGTATATCTCTAAAATTAGTGCAGATTCTAATTCCTTCAAGGTTCTTACTAGCAATCACAAATTTTGAGAACTAATTTGAATAGTCAATCAATTGGAGGTATCTCATTTCTAAGAGTTTTTCCAACTCTTTATTTAATTACACAATAATATGAGGATGCATCTTGCATAATTTTTGCTTCAAAATTTTGGCATTAAGATGTAAAATAAGGTGGTGTAAAACTAAGGCATGGTCCAAACCTGGCATGTATGAATAGGTCCAAAAAAACATGTCAACAAATTCCCTAAAAAGGGTTGTATAAACTTCACATTCCTCCTCAATGAGGGATACCCCTAATTAGATCCATTTCAGGCTATCTAGAGTCCTAATGTTGACTTCTATAATGCCTTCTATGAGGAGAGTCAAACCATCTTCCAGAATAGTTGGAAATGAATTAAATTGGATTATAACTACAAAGTCCTTGGTTTAGACTAGTTTTTTAAGTTCTCCAAAACAAGATGGATCAGAATCTCCAAATGTTAAGGATGGCTAAGTTATAAATAATGTTGTTAATTCTTAGGAAATTTGGTTGAAGGCATGTGTTCTGTTAAACTAAACCTAGACTTAAAATAAAGTTCATCATTGGTGCTCTCTTGATATTCATTCGAGTAAAGGTGAACACCCCCATCTAATGGCACCTAAATTAGGTTTTCACTAAAAGACTAGTCTTTTATTTACTTTTATCCTAGTCCAAAAGCACCTCAAATAGGTTTTCACTTTAGGACCTCAATATTTTGTTTTTGGCTAAAGGTGTTCACCTATTCTCCAAAATAAGTTGTGGGAGATAGTTTGATAGATAACCCTTTTTTGTGTTCTTCCAATAGAACATTGTCTCTTAAGCCTAGAAGATTACAAAAGACCTCATCATTCTCAAAATCATATCAAACACTATGGATTCTTGTTGGTCCTAGGCTATAAGTTGAGGGTGATATAGAGGAATTGAATTATGTCAGACAACTGGGGTAATGGTAAAAATGGCATGGGTGTAAAATAGATTGGTATTGGTAAGGTATTTAAAAATATTGTGATTAGACTCTTCTTCTCTATTGTCATTATCATCATTAGATGTTGTCATTAGAAAATGAATAAAATATGTGGGGTCACCCATAGGTGGTTTAAATCTAACACCATATATTTCTTTCTACTAATTTATAGAAATTATCTAAAGAGTACACTGATGATTTGGCCTAAGACCTCCTCCTTCATAGGCTTGGTTATCCATGATCCTAATATAAAAGCGATATTTGGAATTTTATATTAATTGGATAATTTGCATTGTAAATCTATGATTCATCATTGGTAAGTGGGTCCTCTTCTTGTCCGGTGGCCAATGTGAAAATGACAAGAGCTAGAATATGAAGTTTTCCCTCTCCCTTTCATTACCATTCCATGCAAGGTGTCTTTGCTTTAGGTCTTCCATAGGACTTGGGGTTCTATGGAAGCTTATAAATGTGAAATGTGTCATGGGTAAAATAATCTCATTGGCCATTATCCAAGATGGTAAAATTTTTAGACATTTCTAGAGGAGGCATGTGTGAAATGAGTTAAGGCTATCTAGGTCTACATAATTGGCCTTGTCTATCTTGATAAGTATTTATTTGTCTTTTTCATTTTTGGGAATTAGGTCTAGGCCAAAGTGGTAGTTGTAAATTTTATAGTCTACTTCCAAATGTTTTTAATATTCATATGGCTATAAATATCCATTGATAGTGACCTCCATGCCTGAGTGAGAGAACTTAAAACACTAGTAAAATATCAAAGGGATCACATGAATTTCATGTATCCAAGGCCTACCCAATAGAAAATTTTAAGATAGGTATAGGTCTAACACATGGAAAAGTGTATCATGGGTTAAGGGCCCTAGGATAACTAAAAAGTTGATGGTGCCTTGTGTTTCCCATTAATTTTTGTCATAGGCCTTGATAGTAATTATTTCTAGATGTAGATCAACTATGGTATATCTAATATGCTTGATGGTCTTTAGAGACACAATATTTAGGCCTGATCCATTGTCTATGAGGACATATTTGAATTTGTGTTGCCTGATGACAACTTCAATATACAAGTAATTGTTATATAAAGGGCCAAGGGATGCCATATATCCTTGGTTTAAGCTCAACCATTGGCCTGGGGCTAGATGTCCAACCAAAGCTTGGACTTTTTGTTGGGTTATGTAATTTGGAAGTTGGAATTGATCTAGGATCTATGTTAGGATGTTATTGTGGATAGTAGATGTAAACAATAATAGAGATTTATGTAGGCATGTTTAGAAGTTGTTTCAAAATATCATATGGTTTTTCCTTAACAGTGCTATATGGCTTGTTCCTATCTAGAATGGTGGGTTTTATTAGTTTGTTGGCAAGATGTTTTGGTCTTAGAATGGTAATATTTAACAATCAAGTTGTGATTAAACAATTAATATAAGATATAGAATTATTATTTCTAGAAAATGATGATGGAGATGGGATAGATAAGATAAGTCTTAGTTGCCGGTGCACTAGGTCATGGTCACAAGGTAATGACAAGTTATTAGTATAAGGTCCTAAAATAGTAATCCCTATTTATTATTGTGCTTGTTTATGATCCCATGTCAAGGAAGGATTATTGGAATAAGTAGATTGATTATAATTGTTTGGAAATGGTCCTATTCTATTAGCACTTTGTATAGGATTAATGGTGATGGTTGAAATGTGAACACCCACAATATGACCTAAAAGTTTGGTGTAGTCATGTGTAACTGCATGGTAAGTATGTTGATTGTTGGGATCATTGTGGACTTGGTTCCTCCCATTTAATTGGCATTATTATTTATGATTTTGATATTATTATTGTTATAATAGTTTTTGATACTATTGTTGTTGTTCTAGCATTCATTATTTCTATTGTTGATTATTATTATTATGGTACATAAAAGGGTTTTGATAGATAACTAAGTTATGATTAGACAAATATGATCCATTATCTAATGAAATATCTACATTTTCCAAAATATTTTTGATGAGGCATTTTATCTTCACACAATAATGTAAATTATATCCATGAACATGATGGTATTCACATAACTCATTCTTTCTATACCATTTTGGATAAGGAATACCCTTAGGTTAGTGTTTCATTATTAGCCAACTAATCATGTTAGTTATGGCTAGTTTGTGAAACATGGATTTAATAGGTTCAACAAGATCATTGAAGACTCGATCGGTAAGGGCATATATATTTAGAGGAGGGGTTTGCAAAGGTAATGGTTGATATATTTGTAGAGCTTGTCTAGGTTGCTATAAAATATGCATTTATTGAATCATTTATTAACGGGGAGTAAGATGAATTTATGGCATAGGTTGATTAGATGGTTTTTACACCATTTGGACATGAAATGACTCAATTAATCCATTTACAATAACATTCTTGTTGAAATTGAATTTCTTTGATTTCTCATAGTTATTGGCCTGGGCTAGTGCTGATGCTTAAACTTGGAATTAGTTATGGTTTTGATTTGTGCATGTTCATTGATTTTGGTTTGATGAGGTTCATTTGATAATCCCTTTGTTAATAAGGTCATTTTTAATCAACAAACCTTTATCGATTATCTCTTTGAGAGTATGCACACACTACAACTCTAGATGATAGGATATCTGAATGTGAAAATTTTTACTAAACATAGTGACCAATTATTTATCTTGTAGGCTATGGGTGAAGTGAATAACAAGTGTTATCCATATTTATATATATCTTCTAAATATTTCATAGAATTTATTCTTAGATTGAGTTAAATGTAACAATCAAATCTCATGTTTAAGATTATAGGAGAAATGCTAAAAATGTTTTTCTGAGAGGTCATCAAAATCTGATACAAAATTCTTTGGTAATTTGAGGAACAACTCCAAAGCCTATCTTGATAGACATTGGGTAAATAAGAGGAGTAGGTAAATTTTGATATAAAACACTAGCTATAAAGCAATAAAGAACTCTGCCAGATGAGCCTTAGGTTCTCCCTTACCCTTGTATTTATCAAAATTTAGTGGTTCATACCTTAGAGAAAATGGTATTTGTAGATAATCCATGTTGAATGGGTATGAACACATGTCATCTAACTTAAACTTCTTGGTTTGTTTCCTTGATTGAATGGTGGTAACCACATCCTTCATTTTTTGTAGTTCTTGTGCCAAAAATTTGGATGGAACATTTGGTTGAGGTGGAAGCTGGAAGGTTAAAGGTGGATTAACTTGACCTAGGTATAATGGAGGAATGGTTTTTTTGGGAACATTGGTTTAATGAATAAAAAACCCAATAATATGCATTTGTATATTTGGATGTGGTTGTTGAAATTACACACATTTTGGTGTTATATTATTGTTCAGATTTTATATCTAGCCTTGGTTTTGAGGAAATTATGGCTATGATTAAAGGATATGGCTTTGGGTAAAATATGGTGCCTATTGAGGTTGAGTAGGGACTTGTTTCTGACTAGTTAAACCTTGGTAAATAAGGGGAAATTTATGTGAACCAAGGCCCTATTGTTTAATATGTGGTATCATTGAGTAAAAGGTAGTTGATGCCTAATTAGTACTTATGGGACAATGACACCTCATTGTTGTACAAACACCTATTGGAAACTAGATGCTTTTAGGGTTTTCATAATTTGTCTTTGACTAACATATGTTTTTTATTAGACAAAATTTGTGACTATAAAGGTATGCTGGTATAAAAATATAGAGGCAGCTTCAGCACTACTTATCAAGGTGGAATATTTTTTTTCCTATTGAGGTGGCATGATTTTCTTCCTCTTTTACAATGGTAGATTAGACTTTGGCTATTGTTATGGAATGTTAGTCATCACCTATTATGGTGGAGTAAGATTAATCACATGTTTTTAATGTAAATCATTTATAGATGCTATTTGTATACACCCTTGTGTATTAAGATCGTAAATCATTACATTATCATGTTATTTATAAAATAATGGCCCCCATTCATAATTATTTGAAATAATTACATTCACCTCACCCATTTATCTTTACCATATAGGTTAATTAAACTTAATTACTATAGTTAAATAGTAATTAACCCCATTTTTACCATTTCTAACCATAAAATACTAAAAACAAATAAAAATAAAACCTATTCAATCTCCAAACAACCCTTCCAATAGCTTACCCTCATCAAAAACCCTTGAAAACAACTTAGTGATACATTCACTTAGTTAAGCATGTCATTTAAAACAACCCAAGGCAACATTTGACCAAATTAGGCTAATCAACATCAATCCTCTGTGATCAACATTGATTCTCCCAGATCAATGCTGATCCATATATATACAGTGAACCTACATGGCTTGAGGAGGATAGTGACTATGCTTTTAAACTTCAAAACTCTATCAAAATATCATTACAACCTATGTACAAATGTTGTCAATATCTTGTTATCTTGTAGAACCTCTGTTTGAGAGATTATCAAATGATTTTGAAGGTTCTTTAACTCATCTTAGCAAGTCTATTTTTATCCATAAAGGTTAGTATTGAACTTTAATTTATTCACATTTATAATCTACAATCTTTTACATCTATCTATCATTGTTTTACATTTGGTTTTAATTATTTTATCAATAATATAAGCTGTTACTATAGTCTATTTTTAGAGATTAGCATTTTACATAGAATTGACATCGATCCATCTGAATTGATGTCAATCTTGTAGGATCATCATTGATCCTTTATATACATTAGTAAAACCATTTTCATAACATTCTCAGTCTTAAAAACCTATTAAAAAATTGTATTCTATTTTTTGAAAACTTGTCTTTTGAATGTAGATGACTCTACCTAGATTAGCACATGATATTGTTAGCATACTTGATCTTCCCATTGTTCAACAACCATTTTTCATTGATCAAAGTGATATTACATTCAAATTAGATCTTTGTGCTATGGTTTTCACACCTAATCAAGAAAGCATTAATGAATAATTAGCTATAATTCAAGAGGACATTGATATTGCTACTAAATTTTGGGATAATTAATTTGATCATATTAATATTTCTATAGATTATATATCTTTGTCATTGTCTATTTATATCTTATCCATATGTATCTTTGTAATTTCATGTTTATTTATAAACTACATTGTTAAACATGGGTTGGCAGCCATCTAAAGAAGCATATCACTTTTTAGGATTGGTCTCTTACCAGGTAGTCCACTTATTTTTATATTAATCCATTTTGTTTGTGATTTAATTTGATTTGCAGATCATTCCTCCCTAGCCATAGAGGATTTCCCACAAAAGCTTGATCAATGGTGCACAACCAACCTTCATCTCCAATTAATCTTCAAAACCTTTCATTTACTTTATTTTTAGTAGCTAATTAGTCCACATTGAAAAAAAGAAAAAATAACTAAAACACTCTGACACACTAAGTGGGAACTCTGTCTTATCTTTTGTTTTAAAATTCAAAATTCTTGAATTTGTTCTCTTTCCCTTTCTTTGTGTGAATTCATCCAAATAACATTAAATTGGAATTTTTTATTATAAGGTTAAAATAAATTGCATCCATCTTTCCTACTTATGTTCTTACACATAGAATAATCTAGTCAGTAAGCTATCATAGTATCACTTTTTCCACACACAAGCTAAATCACTATCATAAATTAACACATCTAAACACCTGACATAAGGAAAGAGATAGGGATTTTATCACCTCATGGAATTTTTTTTTTAATGATCCCACTTAGATTTCACCACCAAGGGGAGGACCAACTTAGTTCTTAGGCTGAGCATAATCTTTTGACCATCAGTATATATTGGCTAATCACCCACAATGGCTATGGGATTATGACATGAGGGGAGAAATCCCCAAGTATCAAACCACATATCAGTACCAATATAATTTATTTTGAGCACCAAAACAAAACACCCAAAACCATCCTTATATTACCATTTCTTAGGACCCTCGTTCTCCTTTATTGCTTTTCACATCTTAAAATATTTAAAAAAAAAACTTTTTAGAATGACTTTAGTTTGTGTATATTTCATCCACAATTAAAAGAGAGATAATTCAAAAAGAAATTATTGATCTATTTTTGTTTTTATTTTTCTTTTTTGTCTCATGGTTTTGACTAGGCAATAATCAAAGAAAGAATTTGAGAAGGGTGTCACATCCTCTCCTATGGAACATACACCTAGTCCCTCTCCTACCCCTGAGTCCTTTGAGAATCCTATGTTCCCACACTTTTATTCTCAAGAAGATCCTTACTTTACAAAAAAAAATTAATAATAACCCTATTTCTCTCAATTACTATCTTAATAATCAAGTAATACATATTTATCCTTCCTCCCATACCCAATATTCTTGATATATATATGGGATGCCTTTCTAGGGAACTAAGAAAACTAAAGAATTTACCATAGCCATGGCATCCTTTTCCACTAAATCTCTTCCATCTGGTTCTAATACCTAGGTGATGTAACCTTTAGAAAAGCAACCACATGTAGTATATACCAATTCTCTAACCCCCATTACTTAGACTCAAAATACTTATACCATTCAGCCTATATCCACTATTCCTCCTCAAATGTTAGTAGTATCAATCCCTATAAGTCTCCCACCCATTAGAATGACTCTAGTATACAATTCTCAAGCTATAATACACAAGAAATAAATCCCTCACACATAACCTCCCTAATAGTATGTCTCTTCAGCTACCTAGTTCATGGCTTCATCACAACCATCAACAACCACTTAATTCCAATCTTCTATATAGAAAAATATTTTGATACAAATCCCATAATACATAATGGTATCCCAGCCCATCATGTCCACTATAGTTGGATACTCTTCTTCACAACCCCTATATACTCCCATGCCAAATTATCAAACTCTTCAATAAGGTATCTTAGGGAGTGTTCCTTACAATAACACCCAAGTAGACCTCATAAACATCCTTATGAATAAGATGACTAATTTAGAATCCTCCACCTCTAGACACAATAATATGCTCACATGTGAACAAATTTGTAATGAGCCTATCTACCCATCTATTCCTATTTGACCACATACCTCATAATGCAAAAATCTCAAGTTTATTAAGTTTTAGAACAAGGAATATCCCTAGAAACATCTTAGATCTTTTTGACATGTATGTTACGTTATAGCACATGATGATGTGTTATTACTTAGGACATTTCCCATGTCACTAATAGGGGTGGCATTAGATTGGTATGACTCCATTCCTCATAATTCACTCTTTTTCTTTGGGTAATTGGCCCAAATTTTCTTAGAACACTTCTTGATCAACATTTCTCATAAATTAACTATCATATATTTAAACACCATTCAATAATTTAAAGATGAATCCATATCAGACTTTGTGGCTCATTGGCATAGCCTAATCAACAAGTTAACCTTATATTTACCATATCCTAAATTTATTGAATTGATTTCATGATCTTGTGTAAAACATATTTCATCCATGTTATAATTTCAAAATTTTAAGACTTTCAATGAAGCCTTTACCATGGCATGAAAACTCAAAAGTCATGACATTGAAGAGGGAAAAGTTAAGTTATGCAATAAAAAATTCAAACCTGACCCATCAAAAAGTAATAACAATAATCCTAAACCAAAAGGGGCAACAAATTCTATTATTTTAAAAAATTATCCCCCTCCAACACCCAATCAATTAAGACCATCCACTTCTTAAACACAACCACCTAGGGGCCTTACTCATTTTCCCCTAGAAAATTTACCCCTTTTGGATAACCTTATGATTTTGTATTGGATAAACTCATACAAGTGACTATTATTAAGATTTCCCTAATTAAACCAATCAATGATACATGTCCTAAACCCACTTGGTATAAAGAAGATGAATTTTGTGTTTCTCATAGGGTAATAGGACATGACATAGAATGATGCAAATCCTTTAAATAGTTAGTACAAAACCTCATTAACAAGGGGGGCCTCCATTTGGAAAATCCAAATGATCCTCTTAATCAATATTTAGATATTTTTAGATAGCCATTTTCAAACCATCCATCCACATAAAACAAAATATAAGGCAAACCTAGAGAAACACAAAGTCAGGCTATACATATGATTGATATAATCTATGGTCAATTATTTCCTAAAGAATTTCTAGAGAAATCTTTAGTCTTGGATTTCTTTATGAGAGATGATTTTAATATCAGTCAACTTGAAACTATCAAAATAAATCCAAAAACCTCTATATATCTCCCTAATATCATTACATGGGATCATTCACTTGAACCATCCCCTTCATCTTCTCACATTAAATAGCATAAAGTGGAAAATGAAGCTACTCAGGATGTCACAGATAAACATCTTGATACTTCTAGAATCAAACATTCCACCCCTATGGTCCCTGGTGAACCTCTTCATAATATACATCATAACCATAATATAATGGGATCCTATCATTTTCCCCAAAACCAAGACCCTTCAAAATCATCCTCTATCACAACACCTCCTTACCCTAAAATTAATAAGGGAAAGGGTAAAGCTCCTATCATTAATAATTGTGATAATTTTCTTGGTATTCCACCAAAGAAAGCCTTAGCTCATCCTCAAATTAAATTTGATATTTTTAAAACATCAAAAGACAAAAACCTTAGTCTTAATACCCCATCTTTTTTTAACACATGAAATAAAAAAGGGCTAACCCATTTTGTATCATCTTCATCATTTATTTTATGTCAACATCCATCTTTTGTCCCTGTTATAGGTTCTTCCATTCAAACACATGAGAAAATGTAAAGTCTAGCTCCAATATTAATCACACCTCCATCCCAGTATCCACCTATTTTTATAAAGGCTCATTTGAATAAAATTTTCCTAATTTCATCCCTACTATAAAAGCTAAAATTCAAAACCAAATAATAAATACCTTGCCAAAAAATATTTCATAGCCTACTCTAAAACCACAACATGACCCTTTAATAGGATCTTAAGTTGTAATCTTAAAACAATTATTGGATACATCCATAATTACACTACCACCTATATGGTCTATTAATCCTCACCCCCAAATACCTTCTTGGTATAAATATTGAGAAATATGTGCATATCATAGAGTACCTAGACATGATACAGAAAATTGTAAATCCCTCAAGGCTGTAATACAATAGTTAGTCTAGGATGATGATATATTAATTGATAATATAAATGATAATACTCCTAATCAAAAATTCACCATCCCAAATATTCCACCTATCCATAATCATACTAGTCCTATAAGTGATAAAGAGTTGGTAGCTTCTTTGGACACTCTATTATTACACATCGATGTTGTCCATGTAACCACCCATTCTCAAAATAATAATCTTAATAAATCTAAGGTTTTAATAATAGGAGACTTTACCCATAATACACCTAAACCATCTAGACAAAAGCCTAAAGTCTCTATTACAATAACTACCCTAGTGAAAGCCAAGGAGCTTATACAAATCTCCATATTAAAATAACTCCACCAAATGGCTGTAAAAATGTCATTGTATGAAATTATTGAAAACTCTTCACAGCATCAAAAAGTAATGATAGAATCTCTCTAGGATATTGAGGTATGGCTAGATGTTCCTCAACCATTATCAACATTTATAGGGGCCCTTTAAATAGTGTTTACTATTAGCTTCACTAATTCTGAAGTCGCTCCTTTATCACCTAAAGATCAAGATCCCCCACTTTTCATCATAGCTCAAATAAATCAAGCTCTAATTAAAAGAGTTATTATTGATAATGTGGTCAATATCAATATTATATCTTCACATTCTTTCTAATAGTTATAACTACCAAAAACCATTATTTCCCAATCCTCAACAATTCTTCATGCATTTATTGACATGGTAGCACCCATAGTAGGAATTGTCATCCTCCCCATTTTCATAGGTTCTCGCACCCTCCAAACACTCTTTTATGTAATATAGGGGACTTTACAATATAATATTTTATTAGGATGTCCATGGATTCATGTGATGTGATGTGTCCTCTCCATAATCCAGTAATGCCTTAAGTATGAACATGAAGTCCATGTACATATCATCCTTGCTGATCCTCACCCTTTAAAATCATGCATCTTCAATATTTGACCAAAAATTGTCATAATACCCTTAGCTAACACAATCCCATCTTCATCTTCTAATCAAGTCTCAACTAACACAATTATTCTTTCTTCAAAACTACTAGCTCAAGAGTCTATAGATTCAATAATGTAGCATCTTTTAATTGGGGAATACCAGTTATTAACCCTTAATGTGTTACCCACTCCTAGGGAATATGGTTGTCCTAACAAACAACCCATGTATTCACCTAGCCTAGGTGATTTCATCCAATATAGCCACCTTTCTTATGTACACACTTACTATATGGTGGAATAAATCAAACTATCCTAGGGCCTAATAATGCCACCCATGCCAAAACCTTTACATCTAATTTCTCATTTCTCAATAAACCCCATTTTGCACAAACCTACCTTTATCATTATGCCTAGAAAGGCTTTGACATGGGTAGATATGAGCAGGGTCCACATGATGTCACATTAGGAGATTTCATAAAACCACATGAAAATCATAGCTTAGGGTTTGAAAAAGATTCTAAATCTTCTCCTAAACCCATTCTTCAAACATTCTTTGAATAAGAAGTGTAATCTTAATCATCTGACACCTCTTCCTCAACCAGTGACATTGTATCCATCCCTTCTAATTTTTTTAGTCAATATGATCTCCATAGAACCCCTCATCTTTCATCACAATGTCAAGACTTGAACCATCCCTTTATCATATCCTAATTTAATAGGAAATAATATACCAACTACCATGTTCTTCAGTGTCAAGATGATGAGTTAATATTAACTCATTTGGGTGATGAAAACTATTATTTACATAATTCTCTTCCACATAAAACATCTAGCTTATTAATTGAAGCCACTAATGATATTAATATTAGATCTCAATAAACCTTGAGAATTATTAAAATTAGAAAAGCTTTAAATCCTCAAAAAAACCAATATTTTAATACTTTTCTATCATATTGTATCAAGGCCTTTGCCCGGTCTTATATTGATATGCCTAGTATTGAACCTACAATTGTTATCGATAATATCATCACTTTTCCTAATGATAAGCTGGTAAAATAAAAGCTCTACAAAATGCATCTTTGCATCATACTCTTAGTAAAATAGGAACTACAATGTCTTTTATCTACTAAATTTATTCAACCCATTGATTATCCTTAATGGGTGTCCAACATCATTCTAATCACTAAGCCTATAGGGGGACTTTATATCTATATTGACTTTCATGATTTAAATCTTGCCTATCCAAAAGATGATTTCCCTCTCCCTAACATTTACCAATTAGTAGACTTGATAGGAAGTCATGAAATGTTACCCCTTATGGATGGTTTTTCTAGTTACACTCAAATACTTATTACACTAGAATAACAACATAAAACTACATTCATTACTCCTTGGGGGACCTTGTGCTATCATGTTATGACCTTCAACCTAAATAGTGCATAAGCCACTTATCAATAGGCCATGAATTATATATTTCATGACATAATCCACAAAATCATTGAAGACTATGTAAATGACCTCCTTAGGAAGTCAAAATTTTGTAAGGACCATTTATCCATACTTAAGGTTATTTTCAATTGTCTACTTTAGTATCATATGCATCTAAATCTTAAAAAGTTCATTTTTGGTGTCTTGATGGGTAAACTCTTAGGTTTTATTGTTTCTATTTATGGAATAGAAGTTGATCCTACTAAAATAAAGGCTATTTTAGAAATGCCTCCTCCATCCAACCTTAAGTATCTACATAGTTTACAAGGAAAGCTCCAGTCTATCCATCATTTTATCTCCCACCTTTCTAATCAATGTCAACCTTTCCACCATCTATTAAAGAAGGATAGTCACTTTGTGTGGGATATTAATTGTCAAGAAAACTTTAATGCACTCAAAAAATATCTTTTATCACCTCCATTCCTCACTCCACCTAATGAAGGGAAACCTTTCATCCTTTATATCTTAGCTATAGATCATGCTCTGGGTGTTATGCTTTCTCATAAAGACAAGAATCATAAAGAACAAGTTGTTTATTATATAATTCATACCCTCATAGAATATGAAACACATTATTCACATGCCAGAAAATTATGCCTATCATTGGTCCTTATAGCCTCTAAGCTTCATCACTACCTACTTAACAATAAAACATACATAATTATGACTACCAACCCCATTAATTTCATGCATTCTAAACCTTATCAAAATCAGTGAATAGTCTGATGGATTATGTTTCTAGCTAAGTTTGACCTAGAATGTCTCCATCAAAAATCTATTAAAGGTCAAATTATTGTTGATCAACTGGCCAAAGCACCTCTTAGTGATAAATGACTAATAAATTATGAATTTCCTTATGAATTTATCACATCTACTTCCTAATTAGTCCTATAATATCAAATGACTCTATTCTTTGATGGGTCCAAATGTGAATGAAAAGGTAGTGCAAGAATTATATTAATCCCTCCTCAAGGCATTCCTATGCCTTTATTTTTTAAATTATACTTAAATTTCACCAATAACATGTTTGAATACAAAGAATATATCATAGGCTTCCAAACTACCCTTACATTAGGAGTTAGATCCCTTAATATCTATGGTTATTCTCAACTGGTGGTCAATCAAATTACTAGTGTAGATCAATGCAAGAATGATATCCTCCATAGATATACGACCTTGGTCAATCAACTTTTATGTGATTTTGAATGGTATACCATCCAACTACTCCTATATTAACTAATAAGTTCACTGATAGTATGACATCTCTTACTTCTTTTATCCCACCCTCATCTTAGGAGTCTAAGATATTTGTCCTTATCCATCGAGTTAACCAACCTTATTACATGATAACCAAACTCCCATATATTAATAATATCAAGGAAATCCTAGAGGAGCCATGGTATGCACAGGTATTTACTTATTTTTCTATAGGATTATCTTCTCCCATATATACAAAGGTGCCAAACGTGTCTTCCAATAGAAAGATGCCCACTATACTATACTGGGGGGTATTCTCTATAAGCATGGTTTTGATGGCATTCTTCTTCATTGTCTTCAGAAACATGAAGCCACCTTAAGCATATAAGAAATAAATAATGGGTCATGTGGTGGACACTTTAGTGGCTGTGCAATCATTAAAAAAATATTATATCTAGACTACTATTGACCCACTCTAAATCGAGACTATCGTACATATGTTAAGAAGTGAGTAAAATGTCATCATCATGCAAATTTATCCAATTCCCCTAGTAAATCCTTGTATGTATCAATATAATTGTAGTCATTTTTGCAATGGGGACTTGATCTTATAGGGCAAATCAACCCTAAGTCCTCTCAGCATCACAGTTTCATCATTACCACTATAGAATACTTGACCAAGTGGGTGGAAGTTGTACCACTTATCTCAACCAAGGAAAAAAGGATTGTGGAGTTTATACACCATCACATTATATGTCATTTTGGAATTCCATATAAAATAATAATAGAAAATGGAAAATATTTCAAGAATGAGAAAGTCCAAGCACTATGTGACTCATTTAAAATCAAATTAAGTTTTTCCTCACCTTACTATCCCTAGGCCAATGGTCAAGTAGAAGCATCTAATAAAACCCTATTAAAAATCCTAACAAAAGTTGTCAATTAAGTTGGAAAATATTGGCATCTTCACATCCATTCACATTATGGGAATATCAAAATAGTATTCTAACCCCTATAGGTGCTACTCTTTTTTCCTTAGTCTATGGTATGTAAGTTATACTTACTCTAGAAGTCAAAATTCCTCTCTTTGTGTTTCTCTTAAATACATCATTTATGATGAGGATTTTCATCAAGAGCATCTATCCTAGCTAAAACTCTTAGATGTGCATTGTGTGATAGCCCTTGATCACTTTCATATATATCAAGAATGACTAAAATGAGCATATAATCAACATGTAAGACAATGAGAATTTAATATTGGAAACCTTATACTTAAATAAAATAAACATGTCACTAATATGAAATGAAGTAAAAGGCATAATTTTTTTCCTAATTGGCTTCGACCATACATCAATACCCATAAATATGGATTAGGAGCATATCATGTGGCCTCTCTTAATGGTAAACCAAAATGAGAACCGCTTAATGCATTACATCTACACCTTTTCTATATTTTATATATATTTTCTCATTTTGGGTTAGTTTATCTCAATTACTATCATATCTTCTTTATCACAAAATACCAAATAATGATATGAGAGTTATGTGGTTATTCAGTAGTCACTATAACCTCAACCTTGAATATGTATTCCCCAGATCTATACATAGCATTCTTTCATGGATAAGTTTCACCTATAATGGGAGAAAACCTAGATCATTATTTCCCTTATTTCTTAAAGACCATTAATTTCCCAAGATAACATAATCATCTCATGTCTTGAATTCATGTAAGCTATTCTAAGGTATCGTTTTATGTCAAACCTTGAATTATTATCTTTGGGATCCAAAATCAAGTAAGTATTGAAAATTAAAAGTGTTAAAATGGGATAAATAAATAGATTGATCCCTCGAAGGACAGTTTTAATCAAATATAATAGAAAATAATACACTGATCACTTGAAGGATAGTTGTGCAAAAATGTAAAAATGTAGGCCACTCCCTTGAAAGATGGCTACCAAGTAGAAAAATTACCACATTGATTAGTTTTCAAAATTATGTTCCTTATAATCCCAAATAAATAAATAAAAGCAATAAAATAAATTGTAAAAAGCAATATCCCATGAAAGCTTCCCATATTGATCAACATTTAAATTATAGGCTTCTTGTATTAATCAATCTACCCATTATCATAAAAGTGATTTCTAAAAGATAAATCCTAATTTTAAAATATGAGGTGAAGAAAGCTATCTCTAAATAAATCCATCCCCCATCTTACCAAAAATGCATATCATCCTTGCCTAAGGTTAAAGGCTCTAGCTAACTAAGGTTGAGTCAATATATTTTATCACCTAGCTAAGCATGCATAGGCAATACATATGAGAGGTTATATTTTGGTTATGGTTCAAGTTAATGACATGCAAATCCATAATATATAAACACCAATATCCATAAATCCATTAAAATAAAGCATTAAAAGCTATATATAATCCATAATCATCATTAAGCATAAATCCAGAATCCATAATTTATTTACATTCAATCTCTAAAAACCATAAACATATATAAGGATAATAATGATCTATATCAAAAACTAAAATAATACATAATCATAATCCATTAGTAAAAACTCATCTCATGATATAACATGTCAAATCTATAATCCATCCATAACATACATGATAGAAATTAAAAAAACAACATAACATCTATCTATAATCCATCACTTCACATCATCAATAAAAGCATAAGATATCCATAACCATCAGTAAATCCATAAAAACACATTTGAGCCATCCATAAACATAAAAAATGTCTATATATATACATCAAGTGTCTATTCAGATGTCATAACACAAATAAAATGAGGCTCTTAGCTTATATAATGTGATCTACTCAGTAAAATCAATCCTACTAAGGTGAATGCTATCACCTCCCTCGTCATCTCCTCCTTAACACACTGCACTCCCTCTACTAGTAGACCCCCCAAGAGTCCTTTGTGATATACTATAGCTAGCCATGTATGAAGAAAACTATGCCATATCTGGTATCTATCTCTATACTATCCTCTCATAATATGACATCTCAGTAAGCAAATCCATGTATCTCTAGAGTGGTACCATATCTAGAGGCACAACATTAGCTCTTACAATATCTAGAGCTAGTCTCTCTACCAAATTAGACATTATATGCTATATCTCTACTCAGTACCTATCTCGCTCCTATATGGCTTGGTCACATTGACCTATCATGATATCTAGATCACCCTGTAATGTGGGAATCTGATCTTTTAATGTATCATGGGTTATATGTACCTCCTATAGCTCAGCCCTCAGTGTCTCCCTCTCCATTATATATATATATATATGATCATGGGTGGGGGCATCTGGTAGTAGTATATCATCCATGTGTGTATTAGGGACCTCTTACTCCTCAATGTGTGCATTAAGAGCCTCTTACTCCTCCATGTGTGTATCTAGGTCATCCTACTTAGCCTCCCTCACCTCTTCAATAACCACCTTCTATCATGATCTCATTATTCTCTCCTATCTCCTTGTTATCTCATATACAAACCAAACTACATATCATCTGTATACTTGATGTCATCTAGGTCACTCACTATAAACTCCTCTTATGGCCCCATCAAAACAACTATAGTGTCAAGTGTAGGCCAATCCAACTATGTATCATCCCTCCTATATAAATGTGAGGATAAGGGAACATCCTATAATAATCTAAACTAACAATGGACCTTATAAAAATAAAATAACTTAAGGGGCTCTAGCCATTGTCCATGTACCCATATCACTTGGGCAATATCACTTATACCACCACTAAACTAGGCCACACTAAAAATTGTACATAAGGCTTCTAGATAACATCTACTATCTATAAGCTATTAAACACATATCTATAGTGTGTTATATCCCACACTACCCTATCTAAATATGGAATGACTAGGTCTTCCTTCCATCGAAGGAAGCCTACACTATATACCATCTCTCCAAATCTG
This sequence comes from Torreya grandis, assembly GCA_037957365.1. Lineage (NCBI taxonomy): Eukaryota > Viridiplantae > Streptophyta > Pinopsida > Cupressales > Taxaceae > Torreya > Torreya grandis. The sequence goes on along the minus strand of JARHVA010003804.1, from coordinate 1,309,638 downwards.
ATCCACAGTGTGCCTATGGGGTGAATCACATGAATGTGATCATACACCCAATAATGTAATATAAATTTGATGCCAATCCTTGATTAACACCCAATACACTAGCTCCATAACTCCTTATATATCTACCCTAATAGTGTAGGTGCCCAATCAAAAATTGTCCAAAACTCCACCATGTCTGCTACAACACTAGTAAAAATCCATGGTAGTTGTCCTCCCCTAAAATCAAGTATCACATAGTAGGTCAATTTGAGAATCATCATTATCAACACTAGTCTCTCCATAGGATCCTAGTCATATAATGGCTAGAATGAGAACCCCTAGTAAAGAATATGATGTCCAATGCATCCTTATCATATAATCATGCCAACACTACTACTCACCCAAACACATAAATACTATATATAAAAGCACCTAGAATTGGTAGTCAAAGAATACAATGGATTTCCTTTGTGGTGATCATCATCTCACCAGTTGATAACCAAAAAGTGTTGGTGGTATAATCCCACTATTCTAACAATGCCACTATCATACCAATATCTTGATGGAAATGGTGATAATGGTAAATCCCTCTAAATCCAACTACCTCTAAATGAACCCAATCCTCATCACCAATAAACTCCCACAACTACCCTAATAGTAGGACCCTATCCTTCATCATCAGTATCTCTCGTGCCTATCAAAAACATATTTTTAGTTAATCAAAATCCTAAGTTTTATACTTTCTATCAATTCTCTAAGGATCAATGCTGATTTGACCCCAATAAACAATGATCCTTATGGATCATAGTCAATCCATTTGAACATCATTGATCTTAATAGATCAACGTCAATTCGCTTAAGCAAAAAACATTCCCTAAAATAAGAAAAATCTACCTATCTACCCCCCTTTCCCCCCAAAAATTTACTAAAAAAGCAAATTTATTATACAAAACTAATAAATAATAAATAAAGTAATAAATTTAGCCAAAAATACAAAAATTCCTACCTCATACTATAGTCATCATCATCATCATCATCTACTCTCACTCACCTCCATTATCTCTCACATCTACTTACAAAGTTGACACATGTTAATTTTTTCTCTTGGATTCTTGTTCACATCAATAACTAAATGAGCCTTATTCCATATTAGATACCTATATATAGCCTTTCTCATGATCAATGTCGATTACTTTTAATTGATGTCAATCCCCCAAATTGACATCAATCCCTTCTAGATTAATGTCGATTGTCTTGGCTTGTTGAATTTTTTGCACTTATGGACCATTTCACATGCACCTATTTTCACTCCAACACCCCATATTTTTTACTTTGCTTCAGCTATCTCACTTTTATGTCATATTACCTTTTATATTTGAGTATTTTGACCCCTTCTCAATTTCCCAATCTCCTTAAGGCATTCCCCTTTTTTTTGGTATCTTCCGATTGTAAGATTATGAGGGTATATTTTATCTTAAGAACATTTGTCTATAGGTAATGCATATACCATATACACACTAGATGTTATGGTCTACCATTCCTATATTTTGTTCTCTTGCTAGCCTTTACTTGTACCCACCTATTTTAGCTCTAGCATATTGTTACTCAATTCAGTCTTTGGGGCATTACTACCTGCGTTAATTTTTATCCTATTAAGTGTAATTTTATAGTTTCCTTGCATCATCTACACTTTTTATTGTCCTTTACTATCATCTACTTGTCTCTTTACACTCACCCTATTCTATTTTTACCTTTCATATTTTTCAAACCCATCATCCATACCTTCTTATAATAAACTTGAGGCATTAGAAACCTTATAGTTTTTGTCTCATATCGCATTATTGCATACCAATCCACAAAAAGGGGAAAATATAGACTCTATTTTTATACAACCTTGTGTATTAACGTGGTGCATCATCAAACTATCATGTTATTTCTAACATAATGGCCCTAATTCATAATTATTTGAAATAATTACATTTACGTCACCCATTTATCTTTACCACATAGGTCAATTAAACTTAATTACTAAAATTAAATAGTAATTAACCCCAATTTACCATTTCTAACCATAAACTCCTAAAAAATAAAATAAAAACAAAACCTATTCAATCTCTCAACAACCCTTCCAACAACTTACCCTCATAAAAAACACATGTAAATAATTTAATGTTACATTCACTTAGTTTAGCACATGATTCGAAATAATCCAAGCCAACTTTTGACTAAATTAGGCTAATTGATGTTGATCCTCCATGATCAATGATAATTATCTTGGATCGATGTTGATCCATATATATATAGTGAACCTCCATGGCTTAAAGAGGATGGTGACTATGCTTTTAGACTTTAAAACTCTACCAAAATCTCATTATGACTTGTGTATAGATGTTTTAAATATCTTTCTATCCTGTATAACCTCTATTTAAGAGATTATCAAAATATTTTGAATCTTCTTTAACTCATCTTGCCAAGTTTCGTTTTAGCCATAAAGGTTAGTATTACACTTTAATTTATTCACAATTCAAATCTAAAATCTTTTGCATCTGTATATCACTATATTGCATTTGTTTTTAATTATTTTATCAATAATATAAGCTATTACTATAGTCTATTTTTAGAGTTTAGGATTTTACTTAGAGTCAACATCAATCCACTTAAATCAACATCGATCCATCTGAATCGACGTCGATTCTACAGGGTCATCATCGATCCCTACTAAACTTTTAAAACATTATTGAAATCTATTTTCATGAAATTTTTAGTCTTAAAAACATATTAGAAACATGAATTATGTTTTTTGAAAACCTATCTTTTATATGTAGATGACTTTTCCTGGATTAGCCCATGATATTGTTAGCATACTTGATTTTCCCATTGTTCAACAACTAATTTTCATTAATCAAAGTGACTTTGCATTTGAATTAGGTATTTATATTATGGTTTTCACACCTAATCAAGAAATCATTAATGAACAATAGGTTATAATTCAAGAGGATGTTAATATTGTTACTAAAATTTAGGATAATTAATTTAATCATATTAATCTTTCTTTAGATTAGATATCTTTTGCATTGTTTATTTATATCTTATTCATATATATTTTTTTTAATTTCATGTTTATTTACTTTGATCATATTAATATTTATATATATTAGATATCTTATGGATATAAAATTTAATGTTAAACATGGACTGACATCCATCTAAAGAAGCATATCACTTCTTGGGACTAGTTTCTTACCAAACAACCCACTTATTTTTTTTATTAATCCATTTTCTGTGAGTTATGTGATTTGTAGGTCATTCCTCCCCAGTAAAAGAGGATTTACCATAAAATATTGATCAAAAGTACACAACCAACCTTCATCTCTAGGTAATATTGAAAACCCTACATTTACTTTGTTTATATTAGCTAATTATTCCACATTGAAAAAAAAGAAATACTAAAACATCATTAGCTGACACTTGATTACTTAATATTTTTGGTTGCATTCTTGATTATGTAGTTGGTTGAGGATTAGAATTAACTTGATATGGTTGGGAAGTATGAGTTGATGCCCCCTACTATTGTGAACCACTCATGGTATTAACCAAAGCCACTTGTTGTAGGCTATTTTTTGGTGCAATTAAACCACTTTGGCTTGGATTGGAAGACACTTATGTGTTTGTCACATTGTTCTGGATGGAAGAAATAGTCACTTATTCAATATATTGGACATTGTACATGTCAAAAAATGAAGTGCTTTGTAAAAATATGTCTATACACAAATTATCTTGACCTATCAATTCAATTAATACTCTTGTTAAAGGATCTAACTCTATGAGTGGAGCATTTGACATAATCATGACATTAAAATTATGTACTAGATTTAAATAGGTTTGATATGATTTTTTAATTTCTATAAAATGGTCCTATATGAGCTCCTTCCCTTTGAGAAAAATTTTTGGGTCTTGGTATGACATCAACATGAGCACTTGAGGATTGCTAGTAGAGGCATGTTTCATGGTTTGAGTATAAGGCATGTTTAGAGGCAATCTAACTAGACATGGAGGGAAATCTATTGGAAACTTGGCCCCTACCTTTGTGGATAAAACTAAAACCTCATCATTTTTTCAAACAAGTGATGATCAAATAAATAAGGATCATATGTCAATGGCATAGTAACCTAATATGGTTATTGTTGAGCTTGTTCTATAACTGATGGTACATTATCAAGATACTAGGTAGTTTGTTCTTGGTTTTTCTCTGATTATGGAGGAGTGTAAACCAAATAATGAGCTATTTAATCTTGGTTTTTTTCCCCACATTGAGTAGTGTAAGGAGGATAAATGTATGTCTCATACATGACATCATCACCATATGGGTCTTTTAAAAATTCATTATTCATGACTACATTATCATAACATGGATTGTACATGGCTCCACTATGAGTGTAGTAATACATATCCAAATAAATGACTAGAATTCCATGAAGATAGGCCTAGAGTTCTACAAACTCTAAAAAAAGGGTCTAAAAGACAAATGGTTTGAACTTGGTCTAACTTGGTCTAAAAATTAGAGTTGTATCTCCAAAATGGGAAATGATAAACTTGGTCCAAAATTTTCTAACATAAAGTGTCAAATTTAAAATGCTTACACAAAATTTCAAGTGAGTGGGTAACTCTAAATGCCAACCTTTAGGTAAAAAGTGTTTCAAACAATGTTAAACTAGGTCTAAAGAGGAAAAAGGTTGCTAGGTCTTTAGGAATGAGGCACAAGCTAGGATCAAAATAAATACATCTAAAATAAAGAGGGTAAAATGTTGGGACTCTTATAAACATAGTAAAAGAGGTATATTTTAAACAAAACAAGAGGTAAATTACTAGGTCTTTTTGGAATAAAGCACAAAAGCTACACTTTTAAACAACACTAGGTCAAAAAGGCAAGATATAATTAATCTAGAAAATTTAAAACACTTTGACATAAAATAGGCATTTAGATTTAAACACACACTTGATCATTTAAAAAAATACATTGAACTTTAGGGATATGGAAGATATAACATTTCCCAAATTTAGGAACAAAAAACGTCTCTGAATTGATCAAGAAACTAGTCTAAGTTGCACAACCCAAAATTGAAAGGTAAATGTCAAGGCCAAAATTACGTGAGGCCTAGAAAAAAAATAATCAATGTTTGGATCTAAATTTTTTAAGGCTAACTTCAAAATTTATTTATAATATTAGATTCCTCAAATAGACAATGAGCTAAACAAGAATGAACAACATGATGGCACTAGGAATAAACCAAGAAGTCTTCAAAATTACAATTTTAATAGAAGGCCAAAAGTATTTGAAATGACTTGAGTAGAAAAAAATGTTATCATGATCTAAATATATTAAAAAAAAAATGTTTCAAATATTCTAAGGTGAAATACTTGGAATGAAATGGGTAACACAATGATGCCCAGCTCAAATAAGTGACACACACATAAATTTTTGACAAATGACTAAGGCAAGTGTGTGATGTCAAATGGATGGTATAACGCCTCTTCAAATAAATTAATGGTGCATAAATAAGACTCATTTTTTATGTGTTATGACAAACAAATATTTTGGTCACAAGACAATGCAAGTAAAGAGGATAAAAATGACAAAAGCACCTAAGTGTAACATTGTCAATTCTAAAATTGATAAGGTGGCATCATACTAACAAATTATGTCTATATACTTTATCTTAATAGGATTTTAAGTTTTTTAATACAAAATTAAAATTACATGAAAATTATGGGTTTTATCCCCCACTTCTCTCAAGAGTTCATATGATGACATGGAACTTTGTGCTACTCAAATTACATCAATAGTATGTCCACAACAAGTGGGGTTGTCTAAAATATCAATTTTTATTTATTTCTAAATGGTCCCATATGTGTTTATAAAACTATGTAACAACACATCATTTGGATCTTCATTAACCATATTGTTATGAAAAGTTTTTATCTTTTTCACAACCACTACATCTATCAATTGTTCAATGTTGTGTGATATCTGAGATACTCCTAAGGTTTGAGGCCAAGTACCACTAACAGAGCTTGTTTAACAACTCAAACAAGCATACCAATAGATCACCATCAATTTATATACCCCACTATAGAGTGGGGTTGAAATTATGTGGGATATGAATTCATGTGTCAATGCTTCTATATAGAATTCACGGGGAGGCGATGAACTCCTAACCACAAGCAAAAATGCATGAAAGAAAGAAAGTGGAAGGAATTTTGGATTATTTTGGGGTCACAAAAATCTATTAGATTTTTGGGAGGGCCTTAAAAAAAATTATTCCATGATTTTGGACAAAAGTGACATGTAAAAAGTGAGAATTTTTTATCAACCAAGTTTCCTAAATGGGACATGGGGAGAGCATACACAAAACACTCGGCTTTCTAAACAAACATTCAAACAATAAACATAAAAATGAAAACTATTATGAGTATTTAAATAAAGTAAGTGTTAATTTATATAACACCAAATGAAATATGTCATGAATTTTATCCCCTTGGTATTGTGTTGAAAAATTAAACAAAATGAAAAATAACTCAATTAAAATATTTTAAAAACAACAAATTCAAATGTGATTTTTGAAAGTTAGAGAGTTTAAAAATATCTTTTATTGGCCTTTAGGTCCTACAAAAGATGTTAGGGGGTCATTCTGATTATAATAAAATTGTAAATGGCCAAATGACTTTTTTAATTATATCTCTCAGGTTTCTAAAATTTTACACAAAGTGTAAAACTGCATAAACATAGAGCAATGTTGCCACTTTTGCAAAACTACAACTATTAACAAAAAACCACAAGTTTCCTAAAAAATAGAGGGTTAACAATTTTTTTAATTATTATAGTAATATCAAAAAAATTAACATAATATTAATATTCTTAATGTAAAATCATAATTTACCCTATAATCATAAAATAATCAATAGAAAACTGCTACAGTTAGGCAATATCACTACTTATCACAAAAAATCACCACTTATTAGGTGATATCACAATTTATTCAGCAATATCACTACTAGAAAGTCACTTTATTATTCATATGGAAATTCTTCACAAAAAAGAATAGTTAGTGCTAAACCATGATGATTTAATGTAATGTCATGATAGTTATCAAAATATCACCATAGTCAAGGCAATATCACAATATTTTAGGCAAAATCGTGACTGTAAAGTCCTAATATTTTAGTATTATCCTAATTATAGAGAGAAAAAATGTGAGTATATAGATCAAATTTATGATTTCCTATAAAACATATGTGATCCTTCAAAATCCATTTTTTGATCAATAAGTTTGGATTTTGAAATGAGCATTCTTACAAAGATGTCCTAAAATGCCTTGGAATAAACTTTATGGAGTGTATGTCCCATCAAGTGTGTGTGAACAAGGAATACATATAGTGGAGGTTATTCTAGTGTTTGTTCAATGAATTGAAATCAAAATAACACACTAAAATCCTAACACCTTTAGCCTAAACACTAGGGAGACCATAGGTAATAAACATACAAATGAAGCACAACTAGAACACAAAAGATATCATTATTTTACCTTCCTTAGATCTCCAAATAGCTTGTTGAAGTGGCTTTCTTGGTTTTTGCATCAAAAAATATTCATCAAAGGAACTTCATTTGCTTCACCTTTCCTTAGCACCTTGGCTTAGCTAATTATCTTATGAATTTGGCATGGTAACACTACTTCAAATGTTCTTGAAGATATTTGGGAATAATAACATTACACTAAAAAAGATTAGATGTCAATAGATATGGCCTTGTATTTATATCCTCTAAAAGTTAACTCTCACCCAAGGTGAGTTAAGGTTGAGTTTAAACATGGAATGCGTTAAAACTAACCCTAGGTGAGTTGAGGCTAACTCTAATTGAGTTACAAGTTGTCATATAATTATTATTTTTAATTACTAGGCATGGATATCAAATTAGATATTTTGAGATATTTTAGAAGAGCTTGACAAATCATAAAGGCAATGATGAAAAGGTTTGATATTGTGATTTTTGGAATTTATATTTTAAGATATTCATTAATTTTAAATGGATAATTCAACTAAGAATTTAATCATTTTTAATTATATGATTCATTTTTATTAGTATTTTAGCTCTTTTAATATTTGATCAAGTGCCCCACTTAATGGGTTCATAGGCCAAATAACTAGTTGTTAGGTTGTAAGGTGATTGAGGATGAATCTGTGAGAGTTTATTCTTGCATATAGGCTAGTATCCCAAATAGGGATACCTTAACATGATTCTGAGCATTGATGAATGATGCACATGTAAAATTAGGATGTTTAGTGATTCCTAGGCTTAATTTTCAATGTTTGGTAGGAACTGGTTTGAAGTTCAGCCAGGAGCCAGTTATTTCTAGAATTGGGTGTCTATACCAAGTTGTACACCTAATTCATTTTTAGGATCATCAAATATAATATTTTAGTCATAAATAAGGTCTTGAATCTTATGCTTCAAGGTAGAGCACTAGTTCATAGAGTGCTTAGGGCCTTAGTGATAATCACAATAAGCATTGTCATAATATAATTTAGGTAAAGTGTCATAACCCATAAAATATGAGTTATAAATAACTATTCTCGAGGGGTTACACTTTTGAATTTCTAACACCAAGTCAATATAATACCATATAATTAAATAGGAAAACTAACTTTCTTATGCACATTCTCACAAGGACATAGAGAACATCTATACAATAATAATGGTAGCTTAAGTTTTCATCATCGAAGGCCAAGGTAAATAATATTGGTTCATTTATTAACAACACTTTCTTATAAATCTACCAATTATGAATTCATATGCACTACTAGCAATTATAATATTGTCATAATAGCTGGAAATAAAAAACTCCTGAATGAAATAAATATGAATTTATTTTAAAATTTTCACTCCATGTTAGTATTCCAAACAATAATTATAATTTAATATTTATTTATCTCATTTGTGGCAACCTTGACCATAGTTTCAACCTAAACCACCTTTCACATAAATGATTAAAAAAATAGATTCAATCCTTCTTCATTACATGAAGAAGGTATGATTTTACAATGTCATAAAGGTAATTGACACTATCCAATCAATAGGGTTTACCTTCTAGTGGATTTCCATAGCTCGTTACCCTTTTAATTTTACCAATGAGGTTTACCTCAAACATTAATATTTATTAGTTTCCAATTAATAAAACATAACGACAATTTGATATAGTTTATTTTATAAATTACATGGAAGATGGTTATCAATAATATCATATTAATTATACCACTTTTCCCATTAGTTTTGAAATGTCCACCGATCAAACTATTCATATTACAAATTTAGGTAAATAACGTAGTGTACTAAATCAAAAATAAATATCCATAATTATGTTTTCTAACCCAATAGTATTCACTATATGTATTAACGTACTTATATCAATTATTATTTCTAAGATAAACATATGAATTTCTAACTACAGTATTAAGTTATCATTCAAACAATACCCATAAAATATTTAATTAAATACCATGTAAACACATGTTAAACATATTGATGTAGAGTATTAAACTAATAATCTTCATCAATATCACGTCCTTTTAATATTTTAATATCATTACCATAGTATTAGTTTTTTTCCTAAGTAATGACATAATAATCATGAAATTAATTTATTAAAGTAATAAATAATCATTATAATCATTCAAAATTTATTTATCTACACAAGATAAACTGCATAGGTTAAACAATTATTATTGAATAGTATTGAATCAAGTAATAGTATCCTCATGACTTGAATAAGTCTAAACAAAAGAATTATTTAATCATTCATATGTAATCCCATACTTAATCATGAACTTGAATAAATTTAAATTTAAAATCCTTTTATATTAATGATTCAAAATAAAATGGACATAATATTGAAATTAAATCCATTTACTTCAACAAATATATTTACATAAAATAAAAGAGATTTGAATGTATTTTAATAACAATACACCATAATTCCATTTTTATTTCTCAAGTTGAGTATAAAAAAATATGAAATCAAAACATAGAAATGATATTTATTCAACAAATAAATTTGTCACAACCCTTAATTAGACTATAAAAGGTCCATTTTAAAGGTTTAAATATATACCATATTTCACTACAATAGCTTGTATACATAAAATTTAAACAACCAAATGAATGACCTTCAATAGAAATATAAATTCTTCATAATATCATGATCAAATATAAGGTATCCATATGCATTCAACCTCATACCTTACAAAAAATATTGCTCAACTAAAAACTTAATAATTAACATCTGAAATGTAATCAAGAATACACAAACTTAGCCAAGGTTAACCATTACAATTTTCTCAGTCATATTGATGACTTCCAAATACACTACCATATGAATCCATGAGTTACTTGTAGTCTATTATAACATCAATATATTATACCCTAATTCCATTTCATATCTCAATACCTAATGAACTTAGCTACAATAGCTACAATTGAATCTTAGCCTTTAGTGTAAACACAACCAATATTTACAATGAGAGATCAATTAAATAAATATTTTGACTCTAGAATAGACATAATAACTTAAAATCAACATCAAAATTTAAAATAAAATATTCATGAATTAAATATCAAATAACCATATTGAGCATACAACTTCAGACTTGAACTTAAGATAAATAAATACACATACCAAATTACTTCCACAATATTTAAGCACATAGTTGTAATTTCCATTCATTTTCCAAAAGAATCTAATAATTTTATTTTCCTTTTAATTATAAAATATTACTAGTGAAATGATTTAATTAAGAATGAACTAACTTAAGGAATGATTTTGAAATTTAATTTCAATATATATGACCTAAAGCATTCATCATTTAGCTTGTGAAATGTAACATACAAGGATAAACAAGTATTTTCACTTGTATAAAATGAAAAAACAAATTACATATTCCTTCATGATCAAATAATGCAATGCTTCAAATAGTTCCATGAAAAAAATCTTAACCACTATAATAAAAAATATAGCCACTCAAAAAAATTACTAGATTTCATTCATTATTCCATTTCCAACTAAACATATCTTTGATAAATTTAGATAATAATACCACTTCACATAATTCAAAATTTCATAAAATTATATCAACATACCATATAATACACAACACAAAAACTCACATGGTAAATCTGATCATTAATACCAAGTAAACACATTGGAGCCAATTATTCTAGTATTGATTTAACAATCAAGCTAACTCAATCACATATAATTAAATTGACCAAATTCCTCTACAACAAGTTATATTTATAATTAAAAACAAAAACAACAACAAAATTTATAGGTTGACATAAACTTAAGTCAAGAGGATCTTATTTCTTTTATCCAAACACAATATCTTTAAATCTCATATATAAGGTAACCAATATTATATATAATCCATAGTTAATATGTCCAATAATGAATTCACAAATAGGTAATCCAAGAGAGTTCCATCCATAGACAATGAACATGATACATGTAAATTCCATCCTTGACTGTAATGATCCCATCCATTAGTGGGTTATCCCTACCCACCCCAACCATCATTTGGGAGGGAAACAAACACCTAATGATGAAATTAAAGCACATAAATATCATAATATCATGATTTAGATAAATCTAATTAGTAGGATTACGGTTTTTGAGCAAAATATTAAACCATAAACAAATAAAGTAAATAAAATGTCACTAACCCCTAGTGACTATAAAATAGTGCAACACACTATGAATTATAGTCCAAACAATTACATAGTAAAAAAAAAAAAGTATTCCTTATACCAAGGTTCAAATCTAAAAATTAAAATAATAATATACTTTTAAAAATACCCAAAAACACAAAATAAAAATAACTAGACAAACTAGTTATTTTCTTAATTCACCTATATGTCATCTAGGGTGAGGGAAAACTATATAGTGTCACCCACAAGGGATTTATTTGATTACTTATTATTAATTTTATGTCTATTCAGGATCCACATAATGCTTCCAAACCATAAACAAGTATTATTTAAATTTTACAAACACCTTACAAAACATTCATGCTCTAAATAAAGATGTGACCACTTACTCATTTAGCTATAGAATGTAAAAATATAAATAATTTCAGTACCTAGCTATCCCAATTTATTTCTCTTTTTCATTCTCTTTTCTCCTTCTTTATTATACCATTTTCCACCCTCTCATTTGATCATCTCCATTCATATTTAATAGTAGTGCCATCTAGTAGAACTATCTATTCTACCAAGTGTAACTCCACTAAACACAATAATGATAATTTAATAATCCCATTACCTAGTTCTACATACATGTTCACAAGTTCAAAATGCTAATCAACCTACATGATCCCCATAATATCCATGCATGTTATACAAAACAAAATCTTCAAGAAGTTTCCAAAGAAAATTAAAACCCTAATGAGTACCAAGACATAAGTCAACTCCCACACTACCATGTGGTTGAGTTTATTGACCCCACAAAATATAACATTAATTTAAGTTTATTATGACTTATTCTTTGACTAACACAATTTTATAAAACCATGGTCCTTCATTATTTTTCATTCGTAACTTAGTGGACCTCAATGTAATCATGCACTTAGACCTCCAAATGGTTTGAATATCCATGTACATAAAATAGTCAAAGGTCATAAGACATTCAACATCCATATTGAATGCACTTAGATGCCACACTGTATCTCTATGTAACAAATATTGATTTGTTAACATTATAATTATATTATTAATAACCTAATAAGGACTGATTGTTTCACAATAATAACATTGAATAATCATAAAAATCAAATAAATGACCATAAATTAATTATACATAACAAATTCATGACATATAACTCAAAACCAAAATGAAATAATAATAATAAATAGTGTTTTAGTTTGGGATGGTGATTTTATCTATATCATGTTTTTAGTATTACCTATATTTTCCAATTTCATCATAGCCCACAATCTTCCCATTTAACCTAGATCAATTGAGTCAAAACTTATAAACATGCCAACAAAAGGCATCGATAATACCTAATATCATATAATCAAATAAAATATAAATGAATGTAATGTTGAATTTAAAAATCTTATAATAATAATCAATCTAAAATATAAAAATGTTCTAAAAATAATCAAAATGTCCATAATATAACATCTACAACAAAATGTAAATATAACACAACAACCCAATAAATAGACATAGTTAGAATGTTAGGTTGGTGTGGTCATGACATCCATCCTCCATTAAGAATGGCACCTTACTTGGGGCCTAAAATAAATGATGATAGTGTTTCAAGAAAATATTTTTCATCTTCCCAGGTATCACTTCTTTTAGCCATTTGATCCCATTAGACCAATACTTGCTACAATTTTATTTTTCACAAGTTAATGTTACACTTATCCAAAAGATTTATGGGTTATAGTTGGATTATTTACGTATCCTCCACCTAAATATTATTCTAATTCAAAACATGTGATGGATATAAAACATATTTTATTAACAAAGTTACATGAAAAACACCATGGATTATATATAGAGAAGTGGGAAGAGATAGATAAGCCACCATGTTAATCTTCTCCACTATGTCAAAATATCCAACATAGTGTGATGCTAGTTTAGATTTTCCAAACTTGATCCATTTTTTTAAGGTCTTACCCTCAGAAATACCTTATCAAGGACATCAAATTAACTATGATATCTTTTAAAATTTGCATATCTTTCATTCTAATTATATGTATCTTTTAACATTTGACATATGATAATGATTTTCTCATCATACTCTTGCAAAGTTATTAGACTTGGAAACATGTGGTTTTCTAAGTTATTCCAAATCAACAGAGTTCTGTACTTTCACCATATAAGGTTTACAAAGTGTCATATTGATCAGAAAATGATATATATTATTATAGTAAAATACTACCAAGTGAATAAAATATTCCCACTTATACTTTTGATGCATAACATACATTCTTATCATTTCCTCTAAAATCATGTTTAGCTTTTATTTTGACCATATGTTTTTAGGTGATAAGATCATCTAAAATTTTAATTTTAATAAAAATATGCTATCATGGTTTTCCAAAAATAATTATACAACATATCTCTATCTTAAATTATCATTTTAGGTACACCATGAATATGAAACTCTTATTTTTAAAATATGGAAGAATAATCATTGATGTTACCTACAATAAAGTGAGCCATTTTCATGAGTTTATCAATCACAAACAAGATTCAATCATGTTTACTTTTAGATTTAGTTAATTCCATGATAAAATTAATTGATATTATTTCTCACTTCCTTTCTATAATATAATTAGGATAAATTAATCCTCCAAGATGTCCACTCTCATTTTTCACACACAAGCATTCTGGACACTTGGCCACAAAGTCAACCACATATTTTTTTAAACCATGACAAAAATATAATTATTTAAAATCTTGTGTCATTGTATTGGAATTTATGTGAGAATGATGAGGTGCAAAATTCACTTTGATTAGAACATATTCCCCTAGATTTCCTTATTTTGGAATAATTTTTTTTCCTTTGTGTCTCAATAGACCATCAAATTTAGTAAAAGATACCATAAAAACCTTTTGATCCTACTTATTTATAAACATTCCAAGTCTAATTTTTGTTGTTCAAACACATATGTTTTGAATTTATACTTCATAATAGAGAGAATAAATGTACATTCAACTACTTAGAGCATCATCTACTCTTTTCTCTTTTCTCTTCACATAATCTATATCAGTATCAAAATTATTGATAAATTGTGGACATCTTATTTGCCTCACATTTATCTCATCTTGATCAAAAAATTGCAAAACACTTATATAGTCTAATTTAATTGTGAAATAATTTCCTAACAGAAAAATTTTCCACTACTTAATTGAATTAATTATAGTATCTAACTCTAAATCAAGAGTTGGCTAATTATGCTAATGAGTTTTGAGTTTATTATACTCATAATCAACTGCCTTACCATCTTGATTTAAAACACCACCAATACCCACCTTATAGGAATCATCTAAAATTTCCAATTTTCCATTTGGATAAGGTATGATAAAAATGGGAGCTAAGGTTAACAAGTGTTTTATCTCTTAAAAAGTTACATCACATTTAGGATACCACTCAAACTTCTTTCCCTTCCTTTGCAAGGAAGTTATAGTATTTTCAACACTTGAAAAATATTGTAAAAACCTTATATAGTATCCAAAAATACCTATGAATATTATCACTTAATGTACATTCTTTGGTGTTGGACACTCATTAATGGCTATAATATTTTCAAGATAAATTACAAGGCCATCACATGAAATTATGTGTTCCAAATTATGAATTTATGATTAGAAAAAAGGAAAAATTGGAAAAAATTATAGATAAATTATGTTACCTTAAATTATGAAAACCAACCTAAAGTGTTTTTCATGCGCCTGTTTATTCTTGGAGTATATTAAGATGTCATCTAAAAACACCAATATAAATTGGTCAAGATAATCTTGTAATACACTATTCATTAAATTTATGAAATCATCATGAACATTAGTTAATATAAATGGAATAACCATGATTTAATAATGTCCATATCTAGTTCTAAAAGTATTTTTATGAACACCCTCATCCTTAATTTGGAGTTGGTGATACCCCAATCAAAGATCTATCTTTCAAAATCACTACTACTATTTTCATTTTATAAAAAATATTTCAAGTCTAGGAATAGGATACTTGTTTTTGATAGTGAAATTATTTAGAATTGTAAAATCAATGCATAATCTAAGTTCCCCATATTTATTTTTAATAAAAACAATAGGATCTCCCTAGGGTGACACACTAATCTGTAGCATTCTCTTGTCTAGTATCTCATGTAATTGAACTTTAAGTTCTCTTAAATACACTACATTCATTTGGTAAAATTATTTTTATGTTGGTACAACATCGAGTATCATATAAATTAAAAATTTAAATATTCTTTTAGGATCTAATCTAAGAAATTCTTCTATAAAAACATCCATACATTTTTCAAATACATGGTATTCTTGGAGAATAAACTATATTTCCTTGAAAACTTCATTCAACTCAATGAAATAAGCCTGGTATCATTTTCTAATAGCTTTCCTTAATTGAAAATATGGAATTATTATTGAAGCTAAATATTTAATGATTCCTTATAAGATATATGATTTGCCTTCTTTATCTATGCATTACATTCTCTTATTATAACAATCCATCTTGGATTGATGATTTTAAAACCAATCCATGCCTAAAATGATTCCATAAGATCATAAATGGAAAGGAATAAAATAACTTGAGTCCTAAAAAGTCTTAGATTAATTTAAAATTGCTCAAGACATTTAGTTATAGCCACCTTATTTCTAGTTCTAAACTTTACCTCCCATCCTTATCTATGTCTAGTTGGTTTGGTTTTACACTTTAAATAACTTGAAGGAGAAATAAAACTATCATTTTCTCATGAATCTGTAAAAATTAAGAATTAAAAACTAGAAATTATACCTCAAGTCTCAATTGTACTTGACTAAAATTCTTAATTTTTATTATTTACAAATGTATAGACCTTATGATTATGTTTCAATTTAAGACAGTCCTTGTAGTAATGATTGTCACTATTTTAGTATTTTTTAGTTTATTTTTATTAAAAAGTACTTACTAAAAATATAAATGATACAAGGGTTTTAAAGGAATGCCTATGATAGAGGTTGCACATAATTGATCTAATAAAGTGGGAATTCTTTTTTAGCTAGGAAGGATTACCTGCACACAAGACACAACTTGGATAAGATTGGATTAATAAGATAGATGAGTGGACTACTTGATATAAGATCAGTTCCAAGAATTTATACATTTCCTTAGAGAAATTTATTCCACTATTTTATGTAATCAAGAGGATAATATTGATAAGCAAGATATAGATCATGTTAAATATATTTGATAAGATAAATGCATATAGATTATTTAACATATATAATATGAGATAAATAGATACAGATGAATAAAACAAACTAATATTTACTAATTTACCATAATTGGTATGGGTTTATAAAAGGAAAAATATCTTGAAATTGATCAATGTTGATCTATAGAATCATGGTCAATGTGCAAGATCATGATCAATTCTATAGGATCATGATCAATCATGTAGAATTATCATAACACCAAGTATACAAAATATGGAAATGATTCATAGAGGCCAGCCTGATTCTACAAAGGGAGATAATGAAAATTACCATACAATGATGAGGTTTAAAGTAAATGATTAGACCCTATAATGCTAATACATAAATAATAACCTATCTTGAATACTTTTGAGATCTTAAAGATGGGATTGCAAAGCCAATTTAGGATTTGATATCAATTCTACTAGAATATGAGGATAAAAGCTTTAAAGGATGATTTTTAGTAAAAGTAAGATTTCCTAAATATTTCTAAGTGCTAAAAGATAATAGAAGTAATATTAACATAAATTAAGATAAATAATAGAGTAAACTCACCTAGAATTCACTACATCCTTCAATGGGATTGAGATGGATATTTTGAATTTTAGACTTCTTGAAGTCTAAAAAAATATTTATTTGCAACACAACTTGCCATGCAGCATCAGTAACATAGGTAATGTAAATTTCATCAGTGTTTTTAGAGTCAAAATCATGTCCTCGATAAAAATCAGTGTAAACTTTTATAATTGATGTTCATCTAAAATAGATCAGCATCGATCATTGGAGGATTGATAATGATTCTATCATTTTTAGCCATATTTGACTTGATTGATTTAACCATGTATTTAAGCTAAGTAAATAGGTTCCTTGTTAATTACATGGGTTTTAATTATGAGAGAGGTTATTAAATATATAGTTTTAATTGGTTAAAGGGAATTTTGTTTAGATTTTTTAGGATTATGAATAGTTAAGAGAATTACGATGGTAATCAGTAAAAGTATTTACCATTAGTGAATTAGGTAGTATATACATAAAATAAAAATTTAAGTATAAGTTGAAATTTATATATAGACATTTAATTCCTTATACTTTAAGTTATATTTTATTTATATAATTTCAAGATTTTTGAGATGGGTTTAAGACCTCTAAGATTTATGATGAAAATTATAGGTTTTGGAGGGTTTACTACATTTCAAACGTAACTTATTTTAGGATTTTAGGATATCAGACTTATCTTATAATGCACATGTCATATATGACTTATGGTGTATAAGTATAGTGTCTATAGTCACCACATTCCCAATAATTTACAATAATGTTGGTTGGAATATGGACTATGTTAGTTCCTATGGTAGGTCCACAAAACTATGTTGATTGTTTCCTTCAACAAAATTCTTAGCAAAAGAGTGGGATTTAGAACTTTTTATTATTCTAAAATTTCCCTTAGTAATTAAAATTCTTTTCAAAATCTTATTTTGGTCATTCCTCTTTAAATTCTTAATTACAAGTGGAATATTTGTTTTTAACTTACTTTACATCCTACTATTTTGGAAGCCTTGTCTTTCCTTGTAGTGAAACTTTTCTTTTTCTTCAACATGGTGTGTTCATTCCAAATTAGTAGCTAATATATTAGGGTTTATCATATTCACATCATGCATATATATCTCATTTAAACCTAGTTTAAACTTGGTGACATTTTTTTCCTCATCTTGCATATAATTCACATGACATAGAAGTCTTATAAACTTGTTTTCATACATAGAAACTATCATAGCTCGTTATTTCAACAAGTAAAACTTAGTTATTTTCTATTATTTATATATGTTATTTAGATACATTTTTATAAACTATTTCTCAAATATTTCCCATGAAATATTCAAGGAATTATACCCCTTAATATAACATAAGTGATTCCACCATAAGGCTACATAGCCTACCAACTGGTACATTCTAATGCATGTCTTAACATATGAACCCAAGTTATGAAAATTTAAATACTTATATAAATTGATCATCCATGCCTCAAATACATCATTTATTTTTTATCTAGAAAATGTGTGAGGAATATTTTTTAGATCCTTTATGATGGAATCCACAACCTCTAGTTGTAACATATTCACATGACAAAGATCTTCTTTCTACCCACCTTCTTGTATATTATCTAGGTGAGTCAACTTTTAACCGTAAATTTCCATTTTACCTTGAATGTCATGTAATTTACTTATAATATCATGAAAAGCAACATTTTATTCTTTAATAATAATTTATTTCAAGTTTTCCTAATTTTTAACTTAGTTGCCATCATGGTAAGCATCATCTTTCACTTGAACATGCTCATATAGACCATGATTGTCAACTAGAACACTAACATTTTAGTTTTATCATGTTATTACCATGTTAAGCACATTTAAATATACATATTTATATTAACATATTTCATTAATGTTTATTTTTTAATTAAATAAAGGATCTAATAATAGATGTTATAACCCCTAAAACATGAGTTATCAAAAACTATTCTCGAGGAGTTACACTCTCATATTTCAACACCAAGTTAGTATAGTACTATACAATTAAATAGAACAAATTAATTATGCACATTATCATAAGGATATAGAAAACATATGTATAATAATAATTTTTAGCTTATGTTTTCAACATAGAAGGCCAAGGTAAATAAGACCAGTTCACTGATTCACAACATTATCATGTAAATCTACTAGCTATGAAGTCATATAAACTACTATAAATTATATTTTTAATGTCACAATAGTTGGAAACATAAAGAACCTAAATGAAATAAATAATATTTTATTTTAAAATTTTAACTCCATTTTAGTGTTCCAAATAAGAAGTATCATTTAATCTTACTTGAGTTCATTAGTGGCAGCCTTGACTATAGTTGCAGCCTAAACCACCTTACTCATAAATGATTTAAATAATTACATTCAATCCTTGCTAGTTATGTAAATAAGGAATGAGTTACCATGACACTAAGTTATTTTAAACTATCTAATCACTTATAGGGTTTACCTTCGAGTGGATTTCCATATCTCATTACCCTTTTATTTCACCAATGAGGTTTACCTCAAACATGACTATTTACTAATTTCAAAGTAATAAAATAGTAAAAGGATTTGATATAATTTATTTTATAAATTGTATGGAATATATTTATCCATAATATCATAATAATTGTACCAATTTTCTCATTATTTGTGAAAGGTTCACCCATCAAACTATTCAAATTATAAAGTTAGTTAAACAATATACTGTACCAAATTAGAAATAAATATAAATAATTATGTTTTCTAACCCAAAATTATTCATGATGCGTATCAAATTACATATATCAATTACTAATTCCAAGATAAACATAAGAATTTATAACTATGGTATTGTATCATCATTCAAACAATACCCATAAAAGCTTCAATTAATGACTATAACAACATATGTTAAACATATTGACATTGAGTATCAAATTAATAATCTTTATCAATATCATGTTATTTTAATATTTTAATATCATTACCATACTATTATTATTTTACCATGTAATGACATAATAATCATGCAAGTGATTTATTGAAATAAGAAAAATCATTGTAATCATGCATAATTTATTTATCTACATAACATAAAATGCATAGGGTAAATGATTGTTTTAGATTAAGGTAAAAGAAAGTTTTGAAGGGACCCCAAAACCCTATGATAGAGAAAGAAAGATAAAGCAATAACGTCCATCAGGAAGATCATTCCTAAAACCTACTACAAAACAACATCAAAATTAGGTTTTACAGGGACCTGAAACCACAATCCTAAACCATAAAAAAGAGCCCAGGTTTTACAGAGACCTATAAACTCAAATAATTTTAAAAACTAAGAACCAAATTTTAGAACTAGTTATAACATCCAGCAGAAGGGACCAGAACCAAAACTATATCAACATAAAAACCCTAGTCTTCTAATTCCAGGTTCATCTTCACAGCCTCCTTTCCAATTGTAGCAGTGTCCTATATGGATATTACAGCCGAAGTAACAGCATCTTGTAGGGCTTTCTTCCTCAAACTCTATCTGGTCCTTTTACTTTGCCCCTCTAAGGATTTTATTTCCTCATTAGCTCATTTTCCAAGGTTCGCTATAGCAGCACATATGCTTGAAGTTACCTCCTCCATCTTTGTTCTACTTTCCTTGATGAGCCTTCTAAGATTATTCTCATAATCTTTAAGTTTGATTGGAATATCTCTCATTTGCATCTCCAAATTATTGATTTTGGTCTGATCAGCTTCCTGGTTATATTCCATTATTTCCACTTTCTTCTTCAGCCCCATTATTTCCTTATACATCCACGAATTAACTTGATGTATAGCATCAGCTTTGAATTTGATTGAATTCATGAAGGATAGCTTAGTGTCCCTCTACTGAGCATCATAATTTTATTCTGTATTTGCCTATGGAAATGAATCATCCTTTTCAATTTGTTCCTTCCTTTCCATTATTTTCTGCTCTTTAGTCTTAACAGGGACTTCATGCTAGACATGATCATCCTTTTCTTGTTCCCTAATATCCATATCATGATTGGAAACCTCAACCAAATTTTTATTCTCTGTTATCAAAGCTAGATCATCAAGTAAAATATTTATATCTTTTCCACTTCCCCCCAGCACAATCTAATTATCTTCATGATCAGAATTATTCTGTTCTATATTTTCCTCAGTTGTATCCCCTTTTTTTTCTCTCACTTTTTTCTTTATTTTCCTAAAAACCTTCCATATTAGAACTGGACTCCCCAATATCCTTCCCTTCCTCTTCCTCCAGAACCTCCTTTTCAGAACTTTCAGTACTTTCCCACTCAATTTCCTCTTCAGCAATTTATTTTTTTTAAACTGGAGGGTTTTGGTTTAACTTTTTCTTTCCCCTTAACTTTTTTATCCTTCTTACACTATGAATCCTTATTTTTGTTAGAATAAGGGTTCGAAGCTATGGCATTGTTTTTGTAGAAACCCTCTATGATAAGAATCAGTCCTTCATGTAAAATGGGGTGAGACTCCTTCTTTCTATGGGCAAACAAACTTTGAAGCAACAAAAAAAGCAAATAGAAAGGGAAGGAAATTCTGCATTTGTGCCTAAAATGATTAAGAAAGACAAAATGAAATTCATGCACTCTTTTGCTCCTACCATCAAGGATAAAATACTCATGAATGCAGCATAACACATCTCTCCAAATTCCTTTTATCTACTCCAAATCAAAAAAATCTCCATTCTTTTCCAATTGCTTCTCCTCTAAATCCATCTTTGGAAATTTTCTATATGCCTCATTGGAAATACTGGTCTACTTAGAGAATTAATACCACTTGTGGGAAGCCCCGTGACCTCGGCAATGAAGTCCTCAGTGAGCTTCACAGTGACACCATGGAGAGTTACTCTATCATCAACCCAATGTTTGAAGAATGCCATAGTAATGTGGGGTTTAGATCCATGCAGCCACTCCAGATAGCTTACCACCTTCCCTTTCTGAAGAGTCTTCCATACATCCTATCTAGTCTTCCAGTCTTCACAATTTTTTGGCTCTTGCTTTCGTGATTCGCCCTTCATATTGCAAAACAAACAATATTCCAACAATTTCCAAACACTGAAGGCAGAAAAATGGAACCAAATGTTTTTACATGAAACAGAAATCGCCTATATGCTAACACATGCGATAACCACATAACATTCTCATGAATGTACCTGTTTGGTGAAGGTAATCTATCCAACATAAGGCCACTCCACCGAATCATTAAATTGCTAATCCAAGTAGATCTTTCCTTATTTAGAATGAATGGCATCATAATTAATAAGCACTTTGAGATCAATGTGCTTATTTAATGTATCCTGCCATCTCACCTTATGCCCCATTTGAAAAACATGATTAGCTATCTAGTCAGCAACCCCATTGGCTTCTCAATATGTATGGGATATGGTCACTTTTTCAAATTTTTGAATTAAAGCTTTAATTTCCATCACCATAGCCTCAATAGACCATGAAATTGAGTTTTTATTATTTAGGATGTTTATAATATTCAAAGAATCACCTTCCAACCATAATTTGGAACATCCCAACTCAACAACTAGTTTAATGGTGTAGAGGGCTGCAGTAGCTTTAGCAATATGACTATTCAAATTACCAATTGGGATAAAAATAGCATCAATTAAATTTCCCACATGATCTCTCAATACTCCTCCACATCTCACTCTTCTCAGATTCCCTTTAGCTACTCCATCAAAGTTTCCTTTGATTCATCTAGTAGGAGGGACGTATCATTTTACAATCGATCTTGGATTATCATTTTTCATATTAGGCCTTTCAGATCATAAGGGGTTATCAAATTGAAAGGTTTGATTAGGATCCCTCTGTGATTTAAAAGTCTCCTTAATGGCTCTAATAATATTCTAACCAAGCACCCATCTTGGAATTTCTTTACTTTTGAATATTCTATTATTTTTTTCTTTCCATATACCCCATCATATATGAGGAAGTGTTAGTTTCTAGAAAAAAACAAACATCAATATTCTTAGAGGGACAGCACCATCTTTTAAAAGATAGATCCACACTTTTTTGATGTACCCATGTTATACCCCAAAAGTTAAGGATCTTAGTCCAAACTTGTTGAGTGTAAGAGCAGTTCAAAAACATATGGTCTCTATCTTCAAATCCATTTTTGCATAAAATACACCAGTTTACCACATTTATTCCTCTTTTATGCAAGTTATCAAGGGTCAAGATTTTATTTTGAAACAGAGTCCAGAAGAAGATATTAATTTTGGGGATGAGCCCCTTCATCCATGCATGAGACCACAAAGGTTGATTACTCTTTTCCTTTGAAATAAAAATAGTGGAGACTTTAAATTGTCCACTAGGATCATCATGCCAAATAATCTTATCCTCAAGATAGGGATAAAGAGAGATAGCATTGAGAGATAATTGGATGTTACTGAAGCCTTGATTAACATTAGCTAAATTCACCCATGAATCATTCTGCCAATATTGACTAACTAATATACCATATCTCTACTTACATTGATCAACTAAATCCTTATCTTGAAAATCTTCCATCAAAGGATAATCCTTTAACTAGACATCATCCCAAAATTTCACCTTATGTCCGTTACCAAATTTCTAGGAACATCCTTTTTCTAAAGTTTTTTTGGTCCCCTGAACAGCCCCCCATATGGAAGATGGACGAATTACATCAAGGTAAGAAAAGAAATCAGAAAGGGATTTAGCATTGAAGAGGTACTTATGTTTCCATATAGTACTCCACTCTTTATTTTCATGGTAAACTCTCCATACCAATTTGGGTAAAAGAGCTTTATTCATACTTCTGATTTTCCTAATTCCCAATCCCCCTTCCCTAAAAGGTTTACAAACATTATCCCAAGAAATTAAAGGCATCCTCCTTCTTTCCTCAGTACCAGTCCATAGAAAATTTCTTTGAATTTTTTCAATAGACTCTACAAATTTAATAGGACTTCTGAAAAGACTTAATGCATAAGTAGGTATGCTTTGAAGACAAGATTTGAGAAGAGTTAACTTTCTTGCCTGACTTAAAATATTTCCTTTCCATCCCACAAGTTTCTTGCTGAACTTATTAATAAGATCCTCCCAGAAGGCATTAGGGACTTTTAGACCAAGAGGAAGACCCAAGTAAGAAGAGGGGAGAGATCCTATAGAACATCCAAGGATTTTAGCAATTTTATTTTGCCTCTAGATAGGGGTGTTAATAAAGAACACTACACTTTTAGTCCAGTTAATCAATTAACCAGAGGTAGAAGAATATAAGTTAATAGCTTGCTTCAAATTTCTTGCTTCCTTAACTTCAGCTTTACCCATAAAGATGGTGTCATCAACAAATTGTCCATGAGAACAAACTAGAGGATGTGAAGAGGGTTTTAAACCCTTAAACAAACCTTTATGGACTAAATCCCCAATATATCTCCCAAATCAATCAGCCATAATTACAAAAAGGATGGGGGATAAAGGGTCACCTTGTCTCAATCCCCGTGATGGATAAAAGAAATGGGATGAGCTTCCATTTACCAAGACAACAATAGAGGAAGTAGAAATCAACTGATAAATAATACCAACCACCTTTTAGTCAAAGCCAAAAGCTAATAGACTATTTTAAAGGAATAACCAATCAACCCTATCATAGGCTTTAGCAATGTAAACTTTCATAATGAACCCCTGATTGTTAGAACAGTACAAAGAGTGAATATTCTCATGAGCAGTGATAATAGAATTGAGAATTTGTCTACCTGGGATAAATCCATTTTGCTAATTAGCAATTATCAAAGGAATCACTTAAATAAGTCTAGAAGTAAGAACTTTGTAAATAATTTTATAGAAAGAATTACAGAGGCTAATCGGTCTAAACTGATCAGGAGAATCAACACCAATTTTCTTGGGAATCAAACATAGAAAGGTGGAATTAACTTCCTTAAGCATCTATTTAGCTCCATAAAATTCTTTCACAACATCAATTTCATCTTTACCAACAAATTTCCAAAGTTTTTGAAAGAAAAACATGGGGAAACCATCAAGTCTAGGAGCTTTATCTCCTCCTAGAGAGAAAACAGCTTTGAATATTTCATCATCCTTAGGCATTGAGCTTAACATTTTATTTTGTTCCTTTGAAACCAGAGAAAGAATCACTCTTAGGATTTCAGCCTGACTATCCAAATTGATATTAGGATTAGCCTTCATTAAGGACGAGAAAAAAGACTCCATTTCCTCCTTGATATCCTTATCCTCTATAATCTTCAAATCTCCCTTTTTTAGGTGTGATATGTGAATTTTAGCTCTATGATTTAGAGTGGATAGATGTAAATTTTTTTTTTTTTAATCTCCTTCACTCAACCATAACAACCTAGATTTTTGTCTCCAATAGATTTCTTCTTTAGTGATGATATCATGATATTGAGCCAACTTTTCATTTTCTTCAATAAGGAGATCAGGAGTATATCCTTCCTTCTAAATTTTTTCCTGTATTTTAAGAATTTCCTCCTTAATAGCAATTTTATTCTCAAAGATGTTTCTAAAGCTATTCTTATTCCATTTTTTAACTTCCCTTTTAACATTTTTGAGCTTAGACACAACTCTAAAGAGGGCCATCCCCTCAATTTCAATATTCCACCATTCTTTTAATTTACTTTCAAACTGTGGGTGTTGCATCCACATCTTCTCAAATCTAAAAGGAAAATTCTTCTTGGAATTAATTTTAGCAACAGTGAAGATGAGAGGAAAATGATCTAATCCAATTTTATAGCATGCTTCCAACTTGTAGATGAATTATTTTATCCAATCAGGAGAGATAAGGGCATGATCAAGCCTGGCCTAAATACATTCGTTGCCAACTCTCTTGTTACTCCATGTAAACTGAATTCCATGGAGTTCCATATCCATTAATCCCTCTTTATTTATAAACTCCAGTAAGTCTAGTCTCCCTTCCATATGGGTAGCATTACCTCCCTTTTTCTCATGATCATAGAGAGGCACATTGAAGTCTCCCATTCTTATCCATCGTCTAAAATAGTCCTTACTTTTAAAACTAGAAATAGACTCCCAGACCTTTTCCCCAAGCTTCTTAATGTTAGGAGCATAAATATTTACAATATACCAACCCTCCTGGTCCACACTAGTAATTTTTACAATCATGAGATATTTACTAGCAGTCATAATAGTTCCAGAATAGTAATTCTTCTTCCATAACATCAAAGTTCCCCCTGATGCACCTTCTGAACTACTAGCATTTAATGAATAATTTCTAAAATCTTTAATTTGTTCCACTTTCTCTTTATTCATCTTGGTTTCTTGGAGCAAGAGAAAATTAGGCTTTTGTTCTCTAACAAAATTCCTAACAATATCCATTTTATGAATACTATTCAACCCCCTAATATTCCAACTTATGATTTTCATATATGTTTTATAGGGGTAAAATCCAGAATAGTGTCCTACCTACCATCAGCAATATTCTGAATACTTTCTAACTCTCTGGTTTTCTTAGTGGATCTTCTTCCAAGTTTGTCTGGGGAACCAACATCTGGTTTCACCTTAGAATGCTATTCATTTCCTTTTCTAGATTTATTCAAAGTAGAAGCAAAATATTTCATCTTTGTTTGCTAATCTAATTTGCTACTTCTAGTTTTTACTCCCTTAGTGTTGTTCTTTTTTTCAACTCTTTTCCTTTGGTTTAGTTTATGCTTTGAGTTTTCTCCATTCTCTCTCACAACTTCTATAGGTGGAAGCTCCTCCAAAGGGAAATCATTATCATCCTTAGATAACATCTATCTCTCCCTAGGCTGAGAAGAAACAAGCTCTCCCTCATCTGATTTATTTCCATCTTCAGGCATAAATTCTCCTTCCTCTAACACAATTTTACCTTTTACATCTCTGCATCGATCTTCTATACTTTGATAGACAACAATTTTTTTTGATAGATCTGTTAGATCCTCTAATATTTGTTCAAATTTTATGATCTCTGTTTGCAAACCATGTCCTTTTTCCTGAGAGTTTACTTTCTTTAAAGAAATATCTTTATCCCCCTCTATATATAAATCATTAGAGTCTTCAATAGAAGGATCTTTGTCTACTTCAGCATGTAGAGATTTTGAATCTTCATTATTCTTTTGCTCCTACCGATGATCTTCTTTGATTTTCCATATTTTATTTTGCTAGACATTTACTTCTTTCCCATCCAAAACATTTTTTGGATGATTTTTACTTCTAAAGGGACAATTCTTAACCAAATGCCCCTATTTCTTACATGCATAACATGAATTGGGCAAATCTTCAAAAACAATTTCTTGAGTTTTCTTTCCAAGCTTGGATATTAATTCCACCTTTTCTAGGAGATGATTCAGATCTGCCACTTTAACATATAGTTTAGCACTTTGAAGTTTAGTTCTAAAAGCCTAGCATTATCCAATGCCACAAGTTCATGAAAAGAATTGGCAATTCCTTTAAAAATGTCCTCATGCCAAAATTCTAAAGGGAGACCAGGAAGTCTAACCCAAATGGGAGTAGTTAAGAAAAAATAATCTGATAGATCCATATTTGGCTCCCATTTTTTAATAGTGAGTGAGAATTTACCAAAAAACCATAGCCTTCCACTAAGAACCATATTCATATCTTCCTTACAGTTGAAGATAAATGAGAAGAAACCATTCAACATTGGTGCAATTTCTACCTCTCCTCGAATAATCCAATTCCTTTTAACCATTTTTCTAAGAGATTCTATATTTGGTCTTGCTCCTAAAAATTTTCCCACTAAGGTAAATTCCATTGAAGACATATAAAAATCAAGTAAAGGATCTGGGATAAAAACTTGAAACTCACCTTTCTCCCAGCAAGATTTAGAAGTCACCAGTGGGAAGAGAGATTTTCTAGTATATTTCTTACCAAACAGAGATGAC
Organism: Torreya grandis; assembly: GCA_037957365.1. Lineage (NCBI taxonomy): Eukaryota > Viridiplantae > Streptophyta > Pinopsida > Cupressales > Taxaceae > Torreya > Torreya grandis. Next base: position 1,281,169 of record JARHVA010003804.1, on the reverse strand, counting down.
CAAGTCCTTCATTATAAGATCCCTACCTACATTCCTTTTGAAGACTTTTCCTTATTAGAATCAACATTATCTTTCTCCTTCTCAAGATCTTGCTCCAGCACATGATTCAATGGGGGACCACAGACCCCACTAAAAGGATCATAAACACATGAAGACTTTCCATTGTCAGCATCGTCCAAAGATTCTGGCCCTACATGCTTCCCAACACCCCCTACTATTCCTCCAGGGTCTGTACCTCTTACCAGATTCTCCCCAATCAATTTCCTACCTACATGAGAACCAACTAATTCAAATTCTGAAAGAGCTCTCATTCTGACTATTGGATATATTATACTTAGGGTAAATGATTGTTACCAAATAGTATTGATTAATGAATAGGATCCTCAAGACTTAAATAAGTTTAAGGAAAATAATTATTTAACCATTCATATATATTCCTATCATTAATAATTAACATGCCTATATTTAATTGAAAAATCCTTTTTTTATTAGTGATTCAAAATCAAATGGATAGACTATTTAAATTCAATCCATTTACTTCAATAAATAGATTTACATAAAAATAAAGGAGAGTCCAATGTATTTTAATAAAAATAAACCATCACTACATATTCATTACTCAATGTTAGTATAAATGAATATGAAATCAAATAAGAACAATTATCTTTCTTCAACAAATCAAAATTCCACAATTCTTAATCATACTACATTGAATCCATTTTAAAGGTCCAACTATTTATTATATTTAACTATAACAACTTGTAAAAATAAAATTTAAGCAAATAAATGAATGAGCTTTAATAAAATATAAATTCTTCACAATATCATGATTGACTACAAGTGAGTTATATGCATTGAACCTCATACCTTATAATAATTATTGATTAATTGATAAAATAATCATTAACATCTAGAATTCAATCTAGAATATACAAACTCAGCCAAGGTTACCATTATAGTTTTATCATTCATATTGATGACTTCTAAATACACTACCATATGACTCCATGAGATTTATTCTTAGTCTATTAGAACATCAAGATATCATACCCTAATTCAATTCCATAACTCAATATCCAATTAACTAAGCTATAGTAGCTAAGATTGAATTTGATATAATATAGTGTAAAGACAACCATTATTTATAATGAGAGATCACACAAATACATATATTTACTCTAAAATAGACATAATAACACACCTCCAAATATAAAAGAAAGGATTCATGTATTGAATTTAAAATAACCATATCAAGTATATAAATCCAAACTTGAACTTAAGACAAATATATGCATAGAGTAAATTACTTCCATAACATTTAAGCACACAATTTTAAGTTTCACTCATTTTACCAAAGTGTATAAAAATTTTCCCTATCTTACACTTTTCAAATATTACTAGTGAATTAATTAAATTAAGAATGAACTAACTCAAGGAATGATTTTGAAATTAATTGTAATATATACGAAGTAAATAAGCCACCATCTCAGGTTATAAATTACAAAATACAAGGAAAAACAAATATTTTCACATGTATAAAATGAAATAACCAATTACATATTCCTTCATCATCAAATCATTCAATGCTTTGAATAGTTCCATGAAAATAATTCTAACCACTATAATAGTAAACATAACCACTTAGAAAATGTACTAGATTTCATTCATTGTTCCTTTTCCAAGTAAACATATATTTGATAAATTGAGCTAATAATACCAATTAACACAATTCAAAATTTTATAAAATTCTATTGAAATATAGTCTAATACATAACACAAAAATTCACATGTTAAATCTAACTATCATTACCATGTAAACACATTAGGTCCCAAGTTCCAATATTGATTCAACAATCAGGCTAAACTCAATCTTAAAATATTTAAGTGACTAAATTCTACATAAAATAAGTTATATTTATAATTAAAAAAGAAAAACAAGCCCAATATAACATAACTTAAGTCAAGAGGATTGTGTTTCTTGTATCCATACAAAATTTCCTTACATCTCACAAGGAAGTTAACCAGTATTCTTTATAATATACATTAAATCTATCTAACAATGAATTCACAACTAGGTAATCCAACTAAGTTCCATCCATAGATAATGAAGATGATGAATGTGAATCCCATCCTTGAGTGTAATGAGCCCATCCATTAGTGTGGTATCCCTAAAACTCACAACCATTATTTGGAAGGGAGAAAACACCTAGTGATGAAATTATAACACATAAATATCATTCTAGCATGATTCAAATAGAGTGAAGATAGTTGGTTTAGGAGTTTCAAGCCAAAAATTAAACAATAAATAAACAAAGTAAACCAAATGTCACTAAACCCTAGTGTAACACACCATGAAGTACACTCCAAATAACTACATTGTAAATAAAACAACAATGTCCTCCTTAGAATAGGGTTAAAATCCAAAATTTGAAAAAATAATATAATTTTAAAAACACCAAAAAACATAAAACAAAAATAACCAAACAAATCAGTTATTTTCTCTATTCACCTATATGCCATCCAGGGTGAGGTGAAACTATATAGTCTCAACCACAATGGATTTACCTAATTGTTTATTATTGAGTTTAGGTCTATTAAAGATCCCCATAATAATTTCAAAACATAAATAAGTCTTTTTTATAATTTATAATCACCTAGTAAAACATTCATGCTCTAAAAAAAGGTGTGACCACTTACTCAATTAGTTGTAGAATGTAGTACTAGAAAGAAGCTCAACACCTACCTATCCTTATTTATTTATATTTTCATTTCATTTTATTTGGTTTTCTTCCATCATTTTCCACCCCATTATTTAACCAATATCCATTCATATTTAATAATACTTTCATATGACAGAACTATATGTTCTACCAAGTGGAACTCCATTAAATACAACATTGAGAAGGTAACAATCATGCTCCTAGTTTTACATGCATGTTGACAAGTTTAATACCCTCATCAACCTAAATTATCCCCATAATCTCCATGTATGGTCTCCAAAATGAAATCATTGATTATTTTTGAATGAAAATTGAAACCTTAATTATGTACCTAGACATAAACTCCCACGTTATCATGTGGTTGATTTTATTAACCCCACAAAATATTCCATCAAACTAATTATTTTATGAATTTAGTTTGACTAAAACAATTTAATAAATACATGGTACTTTATTATTTTGCCTTTGCCCCTTGCTATATCTCAATACAACCATGCACTCATACCTCCAAATAGTCTCAATATCCATGTACATAAAATAGTTAAAAGTGATAATACCTTCAACATCCATCTTAAATGCATTTATATGTAAAAATGCATATATATGTAAAAAATATTTATTTATTGATGTTATAATTATATCATTCATAACACAATAACAATTGGTTGTTGTAATAACAATCAAATATCTAATAATCAAATAAATTACCATAAATTTATTGTACATAAAAATACATGACATACAACTCAAAATTGAAGTCAAATAATAATAATAATTTTTTCAATTTGGGATGGTGATTCTAGATGCTTCATGATTTAATTTTTACCTTATTTTCCACTTTCATTATTCCCCACAAGCTTCCCATCCAACCTAGATCAATCAAGGTAATACATGTAACCATGCCAACAAAAGGCATTAGTAGTACCTAATCTTGTATAATTAAATCAAAGATAAATAAATTTAATTTAATCATATTATAATAATAATCACTTTAAAATACAATAATGTTCTGAAAATAATTAAAATTCCCACAATATATCATCTACATCAAAATGTCAATATATCATAATAATCCAATAAAAATGTCATAGTCAAAATGATAGGTAGGTGTGGTCATGACATAAATGCTAAATCATATAAACTCTATATTATGATGGATATATATGAGGTGACACTCCACAAGTTTCAAAATTAATGATGTTGGAGACTTTGGTAAGTGTGTGAATTGTCTCTTTGGTGCATTGGATAAGACAAGCTAATTAAGTTATTATGACACCACATTAACTATGGTATTTATTTCATTTTTAGGATTTGTGGGATTTACCTTATAACTTGGTTTGATATTAAACTTGGGATTTTATGTATTTATTGTGTTTTATACATACTTAAGTTTTTTCAATTAGATAAGTTTCATTTCTTGATCATGAAAAATATTGAATAAATCATTGAAAGATTTGAAATTTTTGAAATCAATGAACTCAGGTAATGGGGCAAGCAAAATTTGATTAAAAATATCTTTAAGATCTTTATATTTCATTATATTGGTAATTTTATACATCATTGTCTTATACCTTAACACATATTCATTAATAAATTCATTGGTTCCTTGTTTTATATTTTCAATTTGTGCATATGAAAACTTTTCAGTAATATTGATAAAGATGTGTTCTAGAATTAATCTGTAAGAGGTTTAAATGTGTTTAGTGATTATATTGGTAAATCATCAAACTACCTTAAGCATAGTCCTTGAGTTTCCTTAGAAATATTTTAGTCAAAATTTTATCAATGGAGGCATAATCAAGGCATGCCACATAGAAATATCAAAGATATTTTTCAAGATCGCCCTTTCCATCATAAAATGTAAATTTAGGTGAAACAAAACTAGTTAGAAATGGGTTAAAATTTATCTCAAGTGAAAGAGGGATATTCAAAACCTCTTGTGAATCAATATCATAAGGTGACTTTATATAATTTAATTAAATATTTGTGGCCTTAATTTGTAAATTTTTTTATAGTTTTGGACAACAGCTTACACCTCTTGGCCATCAAGGCGTAAAGTTTTGGAAGTCACCAAAGGAGGTGTATGCATAGGTTGAGTAGATATATACATTGAAAGTGCTAATTTAGTTTAAGTATTAATTTTTCCCATGTGAGATGTAGTAATAGTAGTGTTAGGGAACAAAGGTGTGAACACATGTTTTAGTCACCCATTAGAAGTATGAAGTGTTGATGTACTTAAGGGGAGGGTTGTTGGTATAGAATAAATTTTAGTAACATCTAAGGATTCACCATACCTAGGTGAGGAGGCATTACCCTTATCATGTTAATTATTTAATCTCTTGAAACATACATAAATACATCTATTAACCATTTTTTATTATCAAGATAAGTAAGTAATGGTTAGTTATCTTCCATTTGAAAACAAGTTTTTTTATTAACACTTTCCATGCTTACAAATTAGAAATTTGTAATTTGAAACAAATTACAACAATCATAAAAAAAATAAGAAACCCTAAGCCAAAATATATTTTACATAAAAAGACACATAGGCTAGGTTCACCAGATGTTTAACCTTAGTTAAGACTAGTCAATATAGTATAAGGTTAAGAATATAGAAACGAATAAGCACAAGGGTGATAAATAGATATATAAAAGTATAATTAATTTTAAAACTCAGATAAATAATGTTCTAAATTAATAATAATGAGAGATGCTAAAAAATAAAATACAATTATTGATTGAAATTATAATAAAAATGAAATAATAATATTTTATTGGTTTACTATGGACATGTAGATCTAATTCAAAATAAGATGGAAGTGGACTATATCAGGATGCTAGTGTGTGAAGGAAATCTAGATGCCAATTAAGCTAAGAAATCAACTAACAAACTAAAATCTAATCTAAACTAGCTCAACCTAGGATAAAAATACAAAAAAAATAAATAATAAAACAAACTTACACCTTAATAATGTGATCTTCCTCTAATGTGATCTTGAATTGATTTGGTCTCTAAAATTTGGTTGCTCAATCTTATTTAATGTAAGGGTAAATGGGCAATGTTTTGGTATGAAAATACTCTTTGTATGGCTTTTATTCACTCATGAATTTGATATCACTTCATTAACATAAGTTACGATGAATGAAAGTGATGGCTTGCACATATATTTATAGGTTTTTGGACGTCAATTAGAGGGTGGAGGATTAATGAATATTTTAAATTATTCAAATAATTTATGGCAGAGTATCAGTCCTCATCCATGAGGATGATGACCAACTCCATACTCTAATAAAAAAGGGGAGTTTATTGAGTGAGTCATTAAGAAAGGGTCAAATTGGTTGAAAGGCTCCAAGGTGACTCACAATGTGGTTTAGGAAGTTAGGGGATTTTTTGGTTGAGTCAACATGTGAGGATAATAAAGGTGAAGTATGTCTGGGTGAGGTGGAAAATCTAGATTTATTAAATCAATTTGGATAAAAGGTGTGAATAATTGATTATTTTTTTATTATTTAATCATTTGAATTTGGAGGGAAATTGTGTTGATTTAAATTTAAATTTGGGGAAGAAGAATTAGTGTCTTAAGGTGCATTTAGACACTAAATGAAATTTAGGTGTCTATATGTTCCCCTCTTTGAAATGATGTTATGAATAAATACCATTTCAAATAATAGTAAAAGTAGTAGAGCATTGATGATTGAGAAGAAAAAGCTTTTCCAAAAGAATGAAAATTGTTAGGATGATTTCCCCTCGAGAGTTAATCTGAGAAAGTAGATTAACTCTCTAAATTATTGAAGGAAGATGATGAATAGGTTATAATGAAAGGTTGTAAATAGATTAAAATACTAAAAACTGGTACGATACTTTCCAAGTTTAAATTTATGTAAATGATTTTCCCATAGCATAAATGAATATTTTCTTGTATATAAACTACATGCTTGGATGGTGCTTAGACTCAAGGGTTGCATGAGTAAATATGGGAATGATATATTAAATTAAATAGAGATTTTACAATGTGAGAGAATGTTTCAAGTAGTTGACAAAGATTTATAGTATGCTAATTAATTATTCCCTAAAATTTGAAATTAATGGGTTTGGAGGGATTTTATTTTGAATGGTGTGGATAAATAGAGGGAGGATTAATTAGAAATACATTTGTGAAAATTAGATTTATAGAGTTATTTTAGAGTATATTGTGATTGAGTGGATTTTAATTTGGGTCATGGATAAAAATGGATTATATCCTTCTTCATTAACACTACAATGAGCATGTGAGGAAATTCAAAGACTAGAGAGGAATAGGCCTCTAGTGAGTATAATTTTGAACTTTTGATTTTTCATGTCTAGTCATTTATTGCAATTTAAATTTGAGTTGAACATTTTCATAAATTCCCAATTATGAATTTTGGCATTGAAAGTTGTGAAACCGTAAGGGATAATTATGAAATCATAACACTAGGTAGTGAAATCATTAGAGAGAAATAGGTTAGGTGATTTTTTAAATAGTACTTAGTAGTTATAAAATTGTTGAAATGAGGAGTGAAATCATGGAATGAAGTATAAAAATCCCGTGAGAAGGAATACCATAGAGGAATTGTGAAATTGAGATTATTCATAGTGAAATCATTAGTTTGGGTAGTGAATTCACCAAAATTAATAGAGAAATAGTAAAAACTATGAAATTGGGGCATTCAACTATGAAATCACTGAGTGGAGCATTAAAAGTGATCAAGGGTAGATCAAAATCATTAAAGTGATTATAAAAATTACTAGGTTAAAGAATCAGACTATAAATTTAATAAATAGACATACATTTTGGAATATTCTAAATTAAAAGGAAATTAATAATTATTTGGGGATGGTTATGATAATTTTTTTCTAATTTATAAGATTAACATTGTGATATCACATGTTTTTTTAAAAGAGGTATTACTAGTGTTATCAACATAGAAGTGGAGGGTTGGAGCATTTTCATGGATTGTGAGGCTCACCAAATATGAGTTTAGGGTGTTGGAAGAGATGATACTATCCTACATTTCCTAGATACTATATATCCAAGTAGATATGGCACTATTAACTATATTAGCTGAGAGATGGCATAATGAGATAAGCACATTTCACATACAAATACATGATATGACTATGACATTGGAGGACACATGGTAGATGTTGAGGATCTTGATATGGAGGAAACATGTGTACTAGGGATATGGACCATAGGAAAATAGACTCTATAGGATCTTTGGTGAGGATTTAAGTCTAGTTGTTAGAGGTGACATAGATAGTGATACATGCATGACCTTAGGGAAAGATTCATTGATGGTTGTGCTCATGGTTGTTACTAATGGCATCATGCTACCAGAAAAGAATGAAAAATTATGTCCTATTGGGTTTTTATATATTATTGGTGGCATGATGGATATGGGGAAGGAGTTTATGTGGAGGCCTTATGTATTGAATCATTTGTATACATATTTTCATCACATAGTTTATTCAGACATGAAGGATATGGTTCCTATGAATCTACTATATGTATGGTGTTGGGAACACATTATTGATTATCAATCCATTGGACATATGAACCCTAGAGTAGAGGAAGATATAATTGCATGTGGGTGTCATGTGATTATAGGGACATAGAGAACCACATTTATGAGATTTAGTGTTTTACAAGATCTCACTAGATGAGATTATGTAGGACTAGATTACATGGAGGTCATATAAGGAGACAAATTTCTATTGTATACAAGATTTACTATACATGGATTATATGATGATGCAATGTTATATTATGGATTAACATGATTACATTATTGATATATACTATCTAGATAGAGTATTATAATAGTTTGGCATGAGGTAGTACATTCTAGTGGGTCCACACCTATTTGCATGATTTATTAGGGAGAGATCATAGTGGGGACATGCCATATATCCTAGGATTATAGAACATAGGGACATGTGTAGATAGTGACTTGGGATGACATGAGGGATGTTATTGATTCAAGTACAATAAATGGGTATGCGGAGTAGTGGGATAGATAATGACCTATGACAATTATAGTTCTATATGTGCCTCCTCATACATGGAGATAGAGATTGGTTTTTATATTGGGTAGACACCCATGAGGTATAGGTATTGGGATGATGATCATAAGAGATGTTATGGGTTATAGGGGAGGAAGATAGGGATGAGGGGATGATTAGAGGATATTAAGTACATATGGGACATAATTAGAGGATGTGGAGGTGAGAGAGGAAATAGAGTTGGGTGTGAGTGAGGACATGAAGATAAGAGATTATACAAAGGAGCTTGTGGGAGGAGGAGAGACTCATTTAGTAATTATTGATAGTGATACAAAGATGAGACATTTGGTAGAGGCTCAGGTAGGAGGGTTGGTATATAAGGATTAGGACCTTCTACATCTATAGAGGATTAGATAATAATATACAAGCTACACAAGGAGATCAAGTCTCAGGATGTAGATATTTGTAGTTTATAGGGACATTTTACCAACCTACAAGGGGATGTGGATGGTAGGGATGCTCAGTTAGGTTTGAGAGTCATAAATATTAGACATTTTTAGGGTGAGATAGATATACTCCAAGCTAAGGTGGATATATTAGAGGGTGAAGGGTTTACTTTATCAGCTAGATTATTGACACATGATGCATAGAAAAAGACATCAGATGACATAATATTGATATATAGGTATTATATAAAGAGAGACACAACATGGGTTGAGTTAGTAGAAGCTAGGGTACTATTGGAAAGATAGGGATAGGTGGTGACCTTGGATAAGGTCATGTGGGGTATAGAGAAGGCTACTTATTATAAGATTTTATATAAAGAGGCCATTCCAAAAACAAAGTGAGTACCTTCATATAAAGAGTACTCAACTAGGAGGTATTTATCAAGGAGGTCAATACAACCTATAGAGCTAGGGAGATCTATAAAGAAGACATTATATTGAGTCATAAGTCCTCTACAAAATACACCAAATCAACATGAGCCTAGTCTAATGAAAAATACCCCATCTGAAAGTTAGGGAGAGACTTGATATGGATGTGATCATGATGTATCAATATGTATGTATTTTTAATATGTATCATTATATAGACACACTTTTATATAGATATCCATGATTGATTTTGGATGTGATAATTGTGTCGTGGTTATTGGATGGACATTATGAACTATTGTTATTATTTTTTTATGTATGGATTATGGTTTAGATGGATAAATATGGTATGGATGGTAATTGTTTTCCTTCATTTTGATATATAGTATCACATATTAATCCCTTTAAGATTTTATTATCATATAAAAATTAAATGAATAAATATATGGATTGTTAGATAATTACTTGGTGTTTAATTTTTGTCTTTACATTGGAATTCCAACATGAACAACTAATTAAGATTTGAACAACCTAAATTTTAATTTATCATAAAATAATAATCACCACTCGTATCAAATAACCATGATTAAAATTTATGATTTATACCTAAGGAATAAAAATATTAATTTGTGAAAAATTAAGTGCATCATGACATGGGAAAATCATAACCACACTATAATGTAATACACAAAATAATATTGACACTAAAACAATTAAAAAGGAGATAAAGTTGTAAGTTGTGCGGTATGGAGTGCATCATGATATGTGAAATCATAATAATACTATATGGTAATCCAAAAATTGATGTTGATAAAAATAAATAAAATAATACAAATACAAACTAGAAATTTTTTTGACACATTTAAAATGGACAAGATACGTAAATGATGAGACTAAAAAGACACACAACAAGATAATAAAAAATGACAAGATGAAAAGATTTTAAAAAATTAACCAAGAATGAATATGTAAATGGTACCCTACTAAAACAAAATTAAAGCAATAAACTCCTAAAAAGGAAGAAATAAAGTTGATTTAACATACTAGGCTAGGGTTAAGACTTTTGGTATCCTATGTCCATGACCATATTGAATGATAAATAAGGAAATTCTTAAAATAACTATGCATATTTGGATATGGAAAATTTAATTTGCATATTGGATGTGAAAATAATTCATCCATGCTTGTGGGAATGGGATTATGAGTATGACAGTGGGTGAGGTGACCCTAGAGACCACATGTGTTTAAGGATACCTATATAATCTATCTTAGACAAAGTCTGTGTGGGGATATCAGGCCATATGTAGTTATCCCAATACAGGAAGTGATGAGAAAATGTGTTGAGTGATGAAGTGTTTTTCATGTGATTAATAAATTTGTGATTTTATCTCCCAATAAATGTGAGTGAATGACATTGATTGGCATGAAATATAGTGAGTTGGTATACGTAGATAGTTGAAGTGTTTTATGGTGTTAGAATGTTGGGTTGAAGATGTGTAGAAATGAATTTTATAAGATTAAATATATTTAATATGTTCATCTAAAATGAGTAAAGATATATCTATACAAAGTATTTAACCATAAACTAAGATTCTATGAAATAGATGACAAGACAAGTGACATTATGAGAATAAACAAGTGACAAATGCAATGGGATTGCCACAAGTAACTATGGTGATTATAGATAATGGATTATTCATGGTGTTATAAACCTATTTTTCACCATGGTACTTAAAAAAAGTTCCAGTAAACTAATTTTCACTTATGGATGAACTATTTTTCTTTTTTACTCTTTTATTGTTTATTTTTGACAATTTTTATTTTTTGATATTTTTTTTATTTTTTGACTTTTTTATTTATTTTTTGACACCTAAGATATAGAGAATAGTAATTAAAATAAATTAGGCATATAATATCTTAAGGTTCATGATGTTCATAGGTTCATTAAGTTCCTTACCTTATTTTATGGCTTACTAGTAAGCTCTTGATCCATATTTGGTAACAATGATGGACCCAACCAATTGGGTTTAAATTTTCCTTTATTCTCCCTTTTAGCATTAGTATTTTATTGGTTTTCCTTTATAATAAGGTCTCTGATTTTAAAATCCTTGGATTTTATCATTTTATTATATCTATGATGGAGGTAATTTTGGTATACCTTCAAATGGTTTAAGGCATTAAGTCATTTCTCATCTATAAGATCAAGTTCATTGATGTGTGAAGTGAAATATGATTCTTCATAAATTATATGTTGTATGAATATGCACAAATATTGAATCTTGACTTCTATAGGTAGAATAAAATCACTTCAATAGATAAGTGAATATGTGGTTGCCAACATAGGTGTATAGATGCTAATGTAGTACACCCAAAGGGAGGGATAAAACTATGTCTGTCAATCATGACAAACTTCATTGATTATTCATTTAAGGATTCAAAGAATGGTTTTATTTATTACATTTACTTAGTCATTTCATTGTGGGTAATATGGATTGGACCATTTATATTTTATGTGGTAGGTTTTTTAAAGGGAATTAACCTCTTTATTCCTGAATGATGTTCTATTATCAGAGATTATAGTGGAAAGGATACCATCATGGCAAATAATGTGGTTTAAAATGAACTTTGAAATATGTTTTTTGGTGACATATTATTAGCTGTGGAATGTGTAAAATAACTACTCACATTTATGAACATGCCACATGGATAGGAATCATGGTTTATTTTTGGTTAATGGTTATTCTATAATATTATTATTATTAAGATAAAATATTTTCAATTGGGATCAAGTGTGTGGAATATTTAACAATAGAATATAGGTTGACATATCTGGATGCCAAGTATAAACATCGTGGTTATAATAATATAATTTTTAGGATTATATATTCTTTTGGATTGTATTAGAATGGGTTAGATAGTGTTGGGTAATATTGTATATGAGATTTTTAAGTAAATCTAAGATATCTAGAATGAATGTGTAAATGAGTGATTTATACTATGAAGATTGTAAGCAAGTTTACTAATTGATGATTAATATAATAATTTTGCACTTCTTATGTGAGATATATATTTTTGGTATTTATATGTTTTACAAGTGTATCTCTCAGAAAAATGGTTTTGTCCTCCATTTGAAATTATCCTCTCATTATGAATCTAAGTGATATTTCATAATAACTCTATGAATTGATAATATTCCTTTGTAAATGTCTAAAAATTATTTACAACTATTATAAATCTTATTATGTTAATGAATAAAAAAGGTATTTTCTCTAAAATATCAACATACTTGTCATCATACCTAAGTTTTACCATTAAATATCTATCTAAGTATATAATCATAGAATTACTCAAGATTATGTAAACATCTACGATTCTAGGATAGAAACTAAATAATGAGTAATGCCTTTCCTTTCATATAAGCTCTTCCTCAAATTGTAGGACTTATCCCTATAATTATCATGTTCTATTGGACCCATGAACCTTTGATAACAATGGTGTGGTGATCATGGAACTAACTATTTAAGGACATGATAAGGTGGTTGCCTAGTGAAAGAGATGTGGAACATTATCTAAATTATAACATAGCTAATTTTGTATAAAAAGAAGCTCAGAGAATAGGGTTTTTTGAAAAACATATTTTGTACAAACATATTTATGGTGAAATTTATGAGATATTCTAGTGTGAATTACTTGGATTGTTAGTTGACTGGTTGTCTCATCTATAACATCAATATTTTAGATCTTGTGTAACTACTAACATTACATGGTCTGAGGAGAAGATCAAATAACTTTAGGCCTTAGAGGTTAGACACCATATAGAGCTATCTAATAAATCATTGGTTAGATTTGAACATTGACAGGTATATCACAAAGTTCTCAGTAAAAGGCTATGAAACATTTAAAGTGGCAAATGATCTATTTATGAGAGGGATAAGAGGAAAATTATTACAACAAATTCATACACTCATTAAGATGTTGGTTGTGGAGAAACTAATGGTACCCATTCCTTTCCATATGGAATAGTCATTTAGGGTGTCATGGGGGTGTGTGAGACATAAGGGAGAATGAAAAAAAATATGAAAAGATAGATCTTGGACTGAAGTCCAACATGTAGAATTCAGAGGAAAAGGACCACAAAAAGATTTTGGAGCTAGAAAGAGAGTTACGACAATATATGAGATAAAATAAATAGAGCATCTTTTAGGAAGCTAAGAATTGTAGGAGTAGTATTGATGATTTTGATGAAAAGATATGACAAAGTGAAGTTATTGATGAAGAGAGATATAACAAGGAACCTGAGAAAATAAAAGATAGAGCATAAGGAAGTGATGAATATTTAACATAGATGAAATAATAAGGTAGTAGTATATAGGTAGAATACATGGGTAAAAGTTAATAGTTTCTAGTAAGGATATTCCAAAAAGAAAATAAAGGATGTACTTATAGTCTCAGATATAGTATAGGTTCAATTTTCAAGAGATACATATTTGGAGGTAAGGATCATTTGCCCAGGGAGCACACATCCCTCGATCTCATTTTTTTTAAAATCATAGTAATTCCTACATGGATTTAGATTATGACACTTGACAGGGATCAATTCCATAATAAATTCATAAAAAACCCTAGAAGTACAAAAGACTACATATCATGAAGTTGTGTAGAGTTTCTCAAACCAACAAAAGAAGAACATAACAAATTTTTTATCTATAGATATAGATATTTTAATTATTTCATAGGCTAAGGATTTCATTACACAACTTAAAATTTTATAATAAGAGGAAAGAGATTATGGAAATATATCTACAACTACAACATCCATAGAATTAGAGGAGACATCACAACCACTTCCAGACCTAGAGGCACCCTAGGTTGCACAAAAGCCCCTAAAACCATAACCATCCCTGATGTTAGTTATAATAAAATAAAATGTGATATATATAAAAAAAACACACCATGATATCTCAATTGGGAGCACTAACCAACTTAGATCATTATTATGGGTCTATAGACCTAGAACAATACCTACTCACCTACACTATGAAATAGTAAGCTAAAGGAATCACTAATGAGGTAGTGATGAATTGTGATTTGATTTTAAAATTGTATGGTAGAGAATTATATTTTATATTTCATGAAGGTTTTTATCAAGCTACATTAAAATAAGTAAAAAAAATGCTAATCTCAAAATTTAAAGTTTAGAAATGATCTAGTCAAACCATACAAGATCTCAAGGAAAGTAGGGAAGGAGCCAAAGAGACTATTTTTTAATATGATTGTAGATTTTTAGATGTAATGAAAAAAATTGACTTTATTATGGTAGAAAAGGACTAGGTTTCTTAGTTATTATAGGGACTATGACCAAGGATAAGGTTTAATATTATGCAAACCTAGTTTGCTAATAAAGTAGAAACTAGAACAACTATAATCTGAGTGGAGTAGATTAAGGATTATGGGGAAGATTTAACTCCTACTTTAGAGATAGATAACACCTTACAACTCCTCATAATAATAACAAGAATTAGCATAAAGACCTATCTTTGGTGTATGGAATACAGAAAAGAAGGTCACCGTAAGAATAAATGTTTGAAAATAAAAATTGAGTTCTATGATATTTGTCACATAGTAAGACATGCAACATATCAATGTCATCTAATAAAATAGTATGTAAATAACCCATAAAATTTGTAATAAAACTTATACAAATCTCACAACCATGATGAGAATAACTATTGATCACTACAAGAACTAAGAGAAGATGTCACCAAAAACATCTTTGTAGTAGCTACATAGAAAGTAAATACAATAAATTAGGCTATCATCACACCTAACGTGAATATATTTGACACTAATCTAGTTACTACACCTTGGGCATTGATATTACTAGGTTACAAACCTATAGACTTACCTATTTAGAATCCACCTATTCACAACTGGATAGACCCTATAAAGAATTAAAATTCATGGAATTTTGTGATCCTACATCCAATGTAGTCTAAGCACTAAAACCAACTCAAGCTTAATATGTTATATATATGGGAACCAACAACCATGAGGGTGGAATCCTCAACATAATTATGTGAACTATGAATCACAAAGTTTTGGTAACTAGGTTTTCCAATTGAATAGAGGAGGATACCATGAAGGAATGAGGGTAGGTTACTGAAGAGGACCACCAAGAGGTAGAGGAAATGAACCTCAACCCCCAATTTAATTCTATTTGTATGGTTAATTAAACCATGTAAAAATGAATTACCTTATGAATCCACAAATTTAATCCTACTATGCATATTGTATGCTTTTTGAACAACATGATATAGAGGAATATCTAGTGTTGGTAAATTAGCATGAAGACAAGGCTATAATAAATGTAACTATGGTAACCAAACATCCCCAAGAGGATGTATTCTTATAATACATCACCCATTAGCAACATGTAGATAAAGGATTACCCCCTTTTAAATTGACATAGGACCATGAGATTAGGAAATCGCAACTAGACAAGTATCTAGAGCCCATCATATATAAAGGGTTGATGCATGAAGTGACATAGATTATGAAAATTATTTAGTAATAAGAGACCACTGAAGATGATGTTATGGTCATAGATGTGTAAATGTATGGGAAGATAGTGTGCATCATTAAACATGATGGTGTTTTCACTACCTTAACAGACTTGATGAAGCTCCTTAGCATACTATAGAATGGGGGCATCTCATATAAAATCACCAATTTTCTCCTTAATCTATAAGAGTGTGCACAGAAGGGCCAAAAAAAAGAAGATCAGATGATATGGTATGTATAAAATTAAAAAATTTGGGATGTTGACTCAAGAATGGACATTAAAATAATAGGGTACGAGGTAGTCAATGTAGTGTTAAATTTTGGTATCACTATCAATATTATCCCTCGATCAAAGTGTGTTGCTATTGGTTGACCTACGATAAGTTACATCCCACTTATATTTAGTGTTGTGTATTTTGGGTGTGATGAACCAATTAATTGATCAAAGGATGTGGAGGTCAAATTTTTAGATTCGAGATTACATGGTGACTTTGAATTCATAGATATTAAGATGGATGAGACACACTATCCTATTCTCATTGGGAAAAAATGAGCTTATGATGGTCAAATGACCATAAATATAGTAAGAAACTAGTTGTAAGATCATCAAGGAGATAAGATTATAGTGATTAATTTAAATAAGGATGGATAAAAAGCATACATATTCATAGAGAGATAGACACTCCCTATGTCTATGATGAGAATAGTTAGATAAAGTTGAATGCTGAAGATAGATGATAGGCCTTATGAGACAATGAATGCAGCTTCCTCTAAAATTTCATAATCCTACCAAAGGTATATTTTATCATCAAATCTTGCACCTTATAGGAGGTTTTTCAAGCCTAATCTAAGATTTAGGAAACATTATAATACCTATAGGCATGTGGGTTATCTATAATAGAGGAAGATATCTAGGTCTAAGGGCTAGCTCCCTAAATTTGTCTTTAAGTGCTTATCACCTAAACTAACTAA
Organism: Torreya grandis; assembly: GCA_037957365.1. Taxonomy (NCBI): domain Eukaryota; kingdom Viridiplantae; phylum Streptophyta; class Pinopsida; order Cupressales; family Taxaceae; genus Torreya; species Torreya grandis. The sequence goes on along the minus strand of JARHVA010003804.1, from coordinate 1,264,016 downwards.
TTTATCATGTGAAAAAAGATATAAGTCTAAACTATAATATAATATCCTAAGGATGTGATACACCATGAATATTTCCACAAGACCATCATACTTCTTGTATTAAGAAACAAGATATACAACACTAGCTTCAATGTCTTAAGATGTTCTAACATTAGTATTTAAATATAGAGGTGATATGTATGAGATAACCCAAGGTGAGTGGACTATATTTTATATTTTATACTATAAGGACACTTAAAAACTTTAAGGTAGATAAACACACTAGATACACTCCATATGACCTATTAGAATGAGAACTCTTACTCTACACATGAAAGGATAAGGAGAAGTAAATATATAAGCTTATCACTAGACCTCACCATTCATCACTTTACATACATATACAATATGTTTGTGAACTCAAAAATATATTGATTTTATTATTCAAAATAAAATTGCAAAATCAAACTATAAGGTTTTCACCATACATGGTGTGGAATTAGATACAAGAGCCAAAATGACTAGTACTTATAGAATGTGAGAAAAGAGAGAGAATAATGAAGTTCAAGAGCCATAATAATAGGTGTCAAGATGAGATGACTTATATTTGTTGGATAATTGATTATTAAATATACCATTCAAGGATTGTTTTATAAAAATGTCCATAAAAAGCATCAAACTCCCCAAAATTGGCATAGAAGTCTCTCAGCTACCTTCTTAAAAACTTCATCATTTGGTTCCTCTTGAGTGATACAAGGTAAAATAGGAATATATTACATAATTTTAATTTTATTTGGGGTTATAAATGGACTCTAAAATTCATTTTATATGTCCCTAATCATCAATATTATTCTATACAAGTGTTCTTACTATCTGCAGTCATTATCATCCTTCTTTCACTCATCCTTCACACTTGGCACCAAGGTGGTCTTCAGTTTCTCAAACCAATACTATATGGGATGTCATGTCACATATTAAGATTCATCCTATCCTTATATTCATCAATAATACCTTAAATTTAATGTTCTTTAATATCATTGGATTTATCACCTTCTCACTTGATCATCATTCTTTATTCACTATGTTATTTTGGACTTCTTGAAGTGAAGGTGCTTGAAGAGGTACTTTTGTGATTTTTTGAGGCAATAAACTGATATCAAGAGTTATAATAGGTATCATTATATCTCTCAAACTTATTCCCATATTTCAACTCTCCCTTGAACCTAAAAAACATAAAAAAATGTCAATAAAATCCAATCTTTACCCTTTTCATACAAGTAGTGTTGAAACAAACTTGATGGGAAGGATATTACGGAAGTCCTATATAATTAAAATATCATTTATAAGTCAAAATATAACTCTTTTCCAATCAGATCATTAGCAAGGGGTTTGGAGGGTTTTAGGTGTTTTATCCTCGTATAGATATTTCATAAAATTTTGGCATTGAAACCTCAAACAAATATCACTAGTATCTTATTTAGTACCCTCTTCAACATATACAATATCCTTAGACATCCATGCTAAATGTTTGTATAGTTAGAAGCTTCTAAAGATGGCTTCTCAAGCCCTTCCCTATAGTCTGTGTAAGCCTAAATTAGTTTGAGCTAAGGTTAACCTCTATGTGGGGATTCTCTATAAAATAAAAATTCTAAATAGTCTCATATCCCCCTATGAAGTTGATCCAATTATTTGGGTGTTCACTTGGAGCTAGAAATGGTATTAAGACCTTCTAGGGCTTTAGACCTAATTCACCTCATTCAAGCCTAATAGGTCTAGTCTACATTCAAGACCTAAATTCCTCTCTACATGCCTTATTGTAATTTTGATGCCCCAACCATGTTGTTTAATGTTTAATACAACTCATTATACCTTCCTTTAAATTATATAAGGCTCTTTGACACCTCACCTTTTCTTCCACTTTTCAAGCCTACATATTTGACTGCCTAGAGTACCCTCTTTCTAAGATATAATAGAGGATAGAAAACAATTATGAGTATCTTAACTAGGTCATGATGGTACTCTATACCAATATTTAGGGTTATATCACATCAATAGGCCCTCCAAACCTCAAAAATCTAAGGCAAACTTCTATGAAACACTACCTATGCAGGATTTGCAAGTATGGTTGTAGGTTGGGAATTAGAAACCTCCTTGACATATCTTCATATGATGATCATCAAGTGATATGTTTATAATAATTTTAAATGTGTTATTAAACATATTCAACACTTTATTCTTCCATTTATTCCTCACATCTCTCCAAACTTAGGCCTAGTTTGTAGACAGTGCACTATGTGTTGACTGTAGATGTGTTTCAAAAAAATAGGTATCATGATTGTAGGTGAAAATACATGTTAGATATTTAATCCTCTACTCAAATATCCCCTTTAATTTATTTAACTTTATTCATATCCATTTTGGGTTTAGACCAATTATACCTTGGGGTTTAGACCAATTCTACCTTAGGGTTTTGCCAATATCAAACTACTTGTTCAACCTAATGTCACACTACATTTAGGCTGTAGGTGGCCATTTGAGAACCAAAGGGATGTTTTTCATATTAGAACATGTATATTTATACTCTATGTTCCTCTTGGGATCTCCAAAGACCACTTTAATTTACATTGATGAGAATGACATGCTTATACTTTGAGCTATCACCCAAGTTTGACATGTTGTACCTATTATTATCATGCTATAGTCAAGTTGTAGTTTTCATTCTATGAACAAAATAGGACCTGTAGGTGGTGATTTTCTCTTAAATTTAACTTCTCATGATTTTATCTCCCTTATATTCTTATAGTCTATCTAAAACCAAATAAGGCCACTTTTGTCATGGGTTATGCAACTCTCATGCACTTGTTGCATCATAAGGTCATTTCAATCTCAAAACACTATAGAGAATATTATAATTCTATAGTGGAGGAGTGCATAAGATAGATGCCCTTCTATACTCTAACTAGATGATCAAATAAACAAAATTTATTTACAAAACATTATCCCTTTGATAGAGATCCATCATGGAAACATTTAGACTAGTTTATATTCCAAGATAATCTATAATGAAAGGATCAAAAGTACTATAGGGTCTCTATTTTAGATTTTTTAAGGTAATGTATCCCTAAGCAACATTTTTGACATAAAGTCATTAATTCTAAATTATTTTCCATACTATGGATCCATTGTACTTACCATGACACTATCCATATGCTCAAACCCAAAAGAGTGTTCAAATAATCCCAATCATTTAATGTTTCATTGTCTTATCCCTTGTCTAAACCACCTAGAGGTGCAAATTTATAGATGTAATTATGAAGGTATGACATGAGATTATATGCATGATGAACTAGTTTCACAATCAATATAATAGATCCTATCAATCTAGATTGAGCTTCTCAACCTAGTGAGACTTAAAAATAGTCCCAAACACTTCCATTACACATGTTCAATCCTTTGTGGGGCACATATAGGTGCACATGCAATAATATATAGTGCATAATGTATAATATTTCCTTTACAAGTCCATTTCAACCCTGTGTAAGTTTAAAGTTTTTTTTTTCCATCTCAAATCCATATCACACTTTGAGAATCATCTCCACTCCTTCAAAAAGGTTTCTTAGAGCTCTCCTTCACCTGACTATAGGTAAATACTTGAAAAAAAATCTATTGTATACTACATATGACTATGGCTCCATTGGTATTAGCTCTTAAGACTAAAATTTTAAAAGAAATGGGTTTAACAAGACATGGGAAGCATAAAATACAACATATCACCTTTATCTAAAACCAATAAAAGGACAAGAACCTTTTGCAATTGGTAAAACTTGACTACAAGTTAGTCATGGAGATTCCACTAGTAAAATGGAGTATTTGTGATCTTAAACTCATCTCTACATATTAAAAAATAATGGAAACCATGAGATAAGGATGTCTACATCTCTTAAAAACAATTTCACTATGTAGTTTGTATGGACCATCTCAAACAAGGAGAAAACATGTAGGGTGTGAGGATAAACAAGCAAAAAAGAGTAGTCAACTTATAAATAATGGTTCATGGAGAATGAGAAAATAATATTCCAAATCCTACTATTAATATTAATTATAAAAATTTTAATAATATAACACAAAATAATTTGACACTCATCCTTTGCTATCCATACTAGACCAAAATTAGTTGGTCATTTTTGCATGCCTAGTGGAGTGATGGAGAAGAGAAATGGTTTTGAGACATTTTTGGGACTTCCAAAGCTGATAAATCAATGAAATGAGCTAAGTAAAGTTAAAGGGTCATTTTAGGATCCTACCACATGTGCCACACTTCTATAGAAGCCGTATAACCAACTTAAACTACCCAAACTACCATTTTTCTTCTTGTTTTGATGTTACTCCTATAATTTTTTATTAGAAACTAGAATTTCTAACAAGGTCTAACATGAAGGATGTTGTATAAAACCTATAACATTTATATACTATTGTAAACTATACAAATCTCATAAATGACTTAAAATATGACCCCTAGCATGACGTAGGCCTAAAAGTGAATATGATTAAGGTAGTGACACATAAAATGACCTTGATAAGACTAAGATACACCTTATAGGACACTAATAGTCCCCTATACAAGTTTAAACTATAGGGGGTTGACCTATTTTGACTTGTGATCTAAATATTCAATAATACCATTGTAATTATAAGAGTTACCACACAAGTCTATTTTACCACATGTGGATATTCCACCATTATTGGTAGATGATGTACATTCCATGTCCATAAGGTCACAAACTCAATTAGGCATAAATTTTTATAGTAGACTAGTCAAACATATCAATATTGAATAGAACCAATGAGAGAATGAATTCTACCTTGGGATAGGGATTCTTTGGTAAGTGGATATTCTTACACTCACACTTTCAACTGGATGAAGGGTGGCCATGAGGTATGACCTATGTATATACTTTTTGCAAAATAATATCAACTACCACATTAATTTTACACTAAGGATGTTGGTTAGTTTATTATGTGATTCTAACAATATGTGCCTAAAATTGACTAGAGTTATTACTCTCACACATGCATTGGAGGGGATTATTGTGAAATGTCAGTCTGTACATAAGGAGGCACATATGCAATGGGATGAAGCTTGTGAAATCCTTTTAGCCTAGTTCTAATTACTAAGAATAAGGAAGGACTAGATAATATTTCATAAAATATATTTCCCTTATCTTCATATTTACTAATGCATTAAGGTTTTGACTAGGATGTTATCTCCCCAAAGTATTGAGTACATATATTCTATTACACTCTAGGTACCTTTTCTACTTCTTGATAAATACACCAAGAACATAAAAGGGAGACAAGACATTGGGCAAAGGTTCAAGGAAATTTCACTTATATATTTACTTATGAATATATAATCCTCTGACACACAAGGAATTTCATAATCTAAATATTTTTCTATGTAATGGAAGGATTGAATACGTAGATGGAGTAACTGATTCATCATCCTTTCACAATGCAGACTATGATTTGAATAAATCTCTGTAGTCATATAAACCAGAGAAACACAAGTCAAATTTCTATGTTTAACCATGTCATATAATATTAGATGAAGATGAGTGGACAATAGATTCAACCAAGGAGGAGGATATGGATCTCTCTAAATTATTCAATCTAGAATGGGAATTTGAGACACTTCTAAGTCCATTCATAGAATCATTTGAAGAAGAAAGGTTGTGACATTAATATTCCATAAAGGGAAGCAAAAAAATTAATACATGATTTCATTCTTGAGGAATAACATAATATTTACCATGAAACCTTGAAAGATCACATTAATAACTTTAAAATCAATGACATTCTAAAGTTGGCACATATTGGTGATTATTGGTCACAAGAAGACATATCTAAATTATTGAAGCTTTTGTTTGATTATTAGGATGTTTTCTTAACCAATTTCACTAATGTCAAGGGTATGGACCCATATTTGGGGGATATTCACATTGAAATTAAGAAGTTTTCATGACCAATTAAGAAAATACCATACCATTTGAACCCAAACATGAAGTTAAAGGTCAAAGCTGGAATGGACCACATGTAGGAGGCCAAAATTATTTTTCCTATGAAGAAAATTGACTAGGTGAGTCCCATGGTGGTTAAACCAAAGAATACCAATGAGATAAGAGTTTGTGGTGATTATCATCTTTTAAATGAGGCTTGAAATGATGACCCTTTCCCTATCTCATTTATAAATGAAGTTATATAAGCAGTCACATGTCATAAGGTGTATTCCTTTATTGAAGGTTTTAGGGGGTACCATAAAATTTTAATTTTAGAAGAAGATAGAGCCAAGATGACCTTTTTAATATAATGGGGTTCTTTTTCATATAAGGTAATGCCATTTGGACTGAAAAATGCACCTGTAATTTTCTCAAGGGTTGTTGTGGCCAGGTTTAAGGATTTCATCCATGATTTATTAGAAGTCTATTTAGATGATTTGATAGTCTTTTCATTGTTTCAAAATCATTTTTCCAAACTAAGATTTATGTTATAAATATTTAGATCACTATGGATAGCACTCAAATTTTTTAAATGTCCTTTTAACACACTTTAGGGTTTTGTCAAGTCATGTAGTCTATAAAAAAGGTATCTTGGTAGATCTATCCAAGATCACTATCATTGTGGGAATCCCACCACCCACAAGTGTGATAGAGGTGAAATATTTCTTTGGAAATAAATTCTAATAAATAAATTTTATTAAAGGGTATGCTACAATATCTTCCCCTTTAGATAAGTTATTAAGGAACGATAGATGGTTCATCTAGTTAGATGAATCCCAGGTGGAATTTATCTATTTAAAGTAGAGGTTGGTAATTGCACCAATATTGATTTTTTTGGATTCAATTAAGTGATTCCACATGTATGTGGATTTATTAGGTATTGTATTTGGTAATGTGTTGGCACAACTAAGAGAAGGGGGTTTGGATCACCCTATTCATTTTTCTATTGAAAAGCTATCTATGGCTAAAAATAATGACACTACCACTAAGCACAAATCCCTTTTGATAATATTTGATTATTTCACCAATCATCAAACCCTACATTACCTAGAAAAAAAACCTTTTATAAGAGGTTGTATATCTCCATGGTTAATATTTTTGTAGGAGTTTTAGTTTTTCATCAATGCCAAACCTAGTCGATAGAATATTGGACTAGACCATTTGAGATGGCTCCAAAATGGAAAATATCTAAAGGAAATTATTGATGAATCACTTGATGCACAAAATATTTTGGGTGTTTTCAATTAATAAATTTTTTAAAACAAGGGACATTTTTGGAACACTACATAAAGTGATAAAATAAGAATTTAATTACTAATGCCCTTCTTTTTAGTATCATCAGAGGATTCATGTAATATTTAAGTAAGAATGAAGTACTACAAAAATTAGCACTTGATCATGAAAAACCTCAAGTACTTGAAAAATACCATCAAGGAATCATTGGAGGTCACTTTACTATAGATGATATATCAATAAAAATTCTATAGAGTGGCCTATGGTGGCCTTATTTATTTTAGGATGCACATCGAATCGTACAATAGTGTGATGTTTGTCAAACTATGGGAAAGACAAACCATCAAGATGAAATGCCACTCTAGCCAATGCTTACATAATATCCATTTGAATAATGGGGGATTAATTTTGTCAAACCTATCAATCTTCCCAGAAAACATAGTCATGCATGCTATATAATCACTATGACTTAATATTTAACCAAGTGGGTCAAAGTTGATACAACAACTACTTATGATGTAAAGGATACAATGATGTTCTTGTATGAGAACATAATCACCAAGTTTTGGTGTCCAATCAAGCTGATAAGTGATAGAGGTATCACTTTTTGAATAAAACCATATAAACACTTACTAATTAATTCTTCATATTGTATCATAAAAGTATAACCTACCACCCTCAAGTGAATGGTGAAGCGAAGGCTAAAAATACAATCTTAGGTATGATGCTTATAAAATTTTATGATGTTCAATAAAATGAATGGGAGGATAGACTTCTTACAATATTAAGGTCATATCATATGCATTACAAATATACCTTAGGGTTTACCCCCTTTTAATTGGTCTATTGTCTAGAATAAGTAATTCCATTAGAGTATGTTGTACCCAACTTGTAGATCATAATCATTATACATATGGGAGATCAAGAATATATAGTGAGTAGGCTATTATAACTAAATATAATGGATTCAAACCACCACAAAGGAGATTGTACATAATAGGTAAATAAGCAAAGATAGAAATCTTGGCATAATAATAATCTATTCACTAAATAATTTTAGATAGATCAGCCCACCTTGATGTATGATGGTTAGTTTTGAGATTTTATAAGAAAATTAAACATCTATTATAAGGGACCATATATTATTCATGCATTATCAAATCTAGGAATGGTGGTTCTATGGGATTTAAAAGCTACCATTTTTCTTAGAAAGGTGAATGGTAGTAGGCTCAAACCCTATCTCTAATAAGTTATGTAGCCAAGATAGAATAGGTACTCATTCACACTAGTTTAGTGTATAATTCATTTGCATTCATAATGTGTGGATTGTGTTTTATTTTTCTTATGTTGTATGTGTATCTCAATAGTACATGTAAATCAATTAGCTCTAGTAGCCTACAAGTATAATCCATTGTGCATAATTGGGAGGAAAACATCTATACCATGATTAAAATGGGTGGTAAGGAGAGAAAATTAAGTTTGAGAAAGCTCTATATGATAGAGATATTAATGATAGATAATGGATAAGGAATGGGTGTTAGTACCCATGCATGTGAGATAGGTATCATAGATACCAAATCATCATCATGATCCACATCAAAAAATGGAATAATCAATTCATATATTTAGTGGGTCACATCACTCCACCTGACCACCACAAAAAGATGCCACATAAAAAAAATTGTGTCAACTAATCAATTCCAAGATTTCATTACTAATGTTTTTCAAAATAAGATCTCAAGGAAATTTAGTGAATTGAAATGTAAAATATAACATCAAGAATTTGAATACCTATATAGAGCAAAGGCTCTAGTTGAATCATCATTTCATACTTAGATATTTTAAAGAAATTTGGTGAGCATCCCTCCAATTCTCTCACACCACTCTATAATCCTATATTCCAACTAGATTAACCAAGTATAGAGATATTCATAATGGCTTACAATACACATCCATAATTCATCAAAACACTCTCCACTACATAAATTAGAGGGGATCAAGGTTGGCATAAAAATATGCTAGGCAAAAATTTTATATCCTAAGGTGTATCTTTCTCTCAAACATGCTAAAGAAATATTATATGTTACCAAAGTAGATATGGATGCATATCATTTAGTAATTTCACCACCACATAGGTTCCAAAACACTGATCTAGAGTGCTAAATTAGGCTACCTACATTCGACTGAGTGAAATCATCAAACTTTTGTTGGGAAGGTATAATAATGGGAAAATCTATTTATCTATGAACATCATTATATATATAAATGAGGTTGTGATGGTAAGGGCCACATGCATGATATCACATGTATTCTCTCTATTACCTTATAAATCAAAAGATCCTCTAATTTTACTTGATATTAAGGAGGCCTATACCTACAAAAATCAAGTAATTCCTTTATATGACATCCAAGATGAAGTTGTCTACATCTTAGTAGAGTATATTACTACAAATTTATGGCAAACAACAAAATATATAAAGGAATACACTAAAGGGTTCATTGATATTGTGCATTGCATGATCTTATAGGGGTAAAAATTTAATTATCTAGAATTTTTGGTGGTTGATCTTACAATAAATATTGAAAAAGTAATCACATATACAATACAAAGTTTTAAATATCAATTTATTGTGTTATTGCTAATATTTGCACAATGGAAGTCTCTAGAAGGAATTATCAATCTAGATGTAGATTACTCGCCAAACGTTACATTCTAGAACCTCGTTTGGAAGCATAGAAAAAGTGGTTATCTATTACATCAATAGTTATTCAGTGCATGGTGGGATGAACTCATGGAATTGGTGCTCAATAACCTAAGAATCCCACTGATTATGATGAATTTTTTGAGAAAACATGTGGTGGATATGAAGATTCCATAGGTAATTTATTCCTACATTTATGAGCTTTTAAAGGCTCTATTTTTACCTTTTCCCTTCTTTCTCAATATGCATATGGCTTAGAAGGAATTCACCTAGTAAAAAACTATGGTTACATGCAGAGTAACCCCTTTACAGATAATTCCACTTGATGTTCCCATTATGGTGGACACTGCACAAAATTACTTGACAAGATCTACTCCTTCAGATCAAAGAAAGTGCAATCTCCTATGATTCATCAATCAACTTCTCCTCCATGAAGTAAGACTCATATTCAGAAGAAATGGTTAGATGACCCACATGTTCCTTAAATTATTATGGAATGTGAGTGGAAAAATTGTTCAATAGATGAATAAGAGGTCTACCAAACTATGCTCATAGACATGGTTAATGATTTATATGAGAGGGAAGAATAAAAAGAGTTTTTATTTTGGAAAGAGGTGCATACAATGCAGGTATGAAAGTAGGTGCCCCAACATTTTTGGGTAGGATTTATAGCATGTATAAAATCCATTTTTTTGTAGATATTATGAGCAAGGAAGCCAAAATAAAATGGATCCAAGAAGAAGGTGGCTTTTGTGAGTCCTCTCATGACCAACAGATTTATCTTCTTGATGAGAGTCCACCATAATTTATCCAATATATGCATTTCATGTTGTGTATATATAAACCTAATATGGAAGAGGAATAACATGAAGTTGAACCCATAATCCATTAACTTAAAGTAGCTCCTATATATTTAGGAGGGATTGCACTATCATTTCCTGAGGATGAACAAACCTTTGGGAACTATAAGGGACGTATGTCATGGGAAATCATACATGGGTATATTGTTATTTATTCTTCATTTTAGTTTAATTAACTCCTCATTAATACAAAAGAGGTGGTGTTGGATGCACAAATTCTAGATGAAAAATAGGCTTCTTGAGAAGAAGCACAATGAGCTATCAAGTACAAACGTATAAAAGAAATAAATAAATAGTATAAATAAATGACAAAACAAAAGTATTTAGAGTCAAAATAATAATAGTTAACCAAGGTTACCCTACAATTAATGGATCCATAACCCATTATTGAATTACAAAACAAATGACTATGGAGGCAATTCCCCAACCAACTACAAAAATAATTCATTTGCTAATATATATATCCCCATCTAGTCCATGCAAATTGTAGGCATATAGGTATAATAATAGAATCTTATTGAGGCCATGTAAGTCTGATAGTAGTACATTGTTTCTAAGATAGTAAATATGTAGGCTATTGATGAGGCTAAGTGCAATATTTTCACAGAAGTAACATTAACATAGGTAGGTGCTCCAACTATACACACTCAAGAGGCTACAAAATATGGGGATGAAATAACCATATGATCTAAACCTTCCCCTCCTTAGCCACCATTAATAACCACAAAGACCACCATTATGCCCATGTAGAATAGGGTTTCCTTGTTATAGAAATATAAATTTGACATATGGAGTGTGCTCACCAACACTATTAATTTTAATGAAGACTCCTACCCCCACCCTTTACTCCTAAGTTGTGGGCCCTAGTTTTATGTTGTATCTCATGAAACTTCCAAATCTAGTGGCTCAGCTTACATAAGATTGGGTGAGCATTTAATAGGTCAACTATATCAAATTGTAAGATTAGGATATCAAAAAGGAGTTAAATGAGTTATGTAATATCCTAGAGATTTATTACATTTACCTCACTAATATGATCAGCCAGGACATAGCTATAGCCCATGGGTTAATTGACTAGAAATCCTAAGTGGATGTGATATGGAATGATGCACTCCCTAAATTCACCACTATAATTTCTTCTAAATCTCCCATGTTCAATCCATATATCACTTCTTCTATGTTTGCATCTATATTTCAAGTGTTCATGCAAGATCAAGACTCCTTTATACACTAATTTTAATATTGGTATACTTAGATGATATGAAACAACATTTTTGGGATTCAATCACAATGCCATGTTGATAATCTCACTCATCTGCATGTAGACATCTCCAAAAAAATGGCTACTACTAATATTTCTCTCTATTCTATTATAGATATTGATATTTCTCAATATTTGTATGCTTAGATTCCTTTGTGGGGACTTCTACATAGTGTTCAATAGTATTTGACTAATTGGTAAAATTATAATATGTATGTGGATGAATTTTATGGAATCATCACTTTGCTCATTGATGTCCCTAACATTATTCCTCTTAGTCAACTCCAAAAATAGTTTTGTCAGACAAAGACTATGGCTTTGAGTTCTTCACTGAGTGCTCCATCCACTTCATAACCACTGACTATATTTATTTTTCCATAAATGCCTCCATCTAGATAAGTTTTTTTTGTATAGTGGGGAATTTTGAAATTTTTCTTCTAATATTTTTTTTGGTAAGACCACAGGACCCCTAGGGATAGGTTGTTTAAAAACCCATAAGGGTGAACCTCTAGTTTCACTAGTCTATTAAAAACCCAAAAAGGTGGTAGATTGGCTTGATACTTAGTTGAAAACCCATTAGGGTAGCTAAGTAGTGCATAATGGGTGAAATTTGGTAAATGACATCTTGATCAATCTATGGTTTCTGTGTATTTTACTTGCTTTTTATTCTATAAACTCCTAGTTATTTATAGTCTTGTCTCAAAATGAGACAAAAGTTTAAGTTTAGGAAAGTGTTAGCTTGGGAATGTATACACTAAATGCTCACATCTATGAATGTGCCACATGATATGGATCATGGTTTCTTATTTTTTAATATTTATTCTATAAGATTATAATGAACATAGTCTATTTTTAGATAGGATTGGGTATGTGGAATATTTAACAATAGAATATAGGTTGACATACATGGATGCCAAGTATAAAAATAATGGCTATAACAATATAATTTTTAGGATTATATATTCCTATAGATTATAGTATAATGGGCTAGATAACTATTGATGATTTAAAATTGTGCTTGTTCTAACATCAACAATGGGAAGTTTCAAGATGTGGGACTTGTGACTTGAAACGACCTCTAGATTTTTAAGAAGCTAGTCTCCTCTTTATATCAAGTGTATACTGGGAAAAGGGATATGAATTTTAACAGAAACATAAATGCAAGAAAGAAAATCTAACTATGCCAATGTGCCTAAATGTAATTTGACCTTAATCCTGAGCACAATGAGACTATATGTAAGATTCATTTACATTTAAGAGAAAACAAGTGCATGATCAATGTAAAAGATGGAAATAATAGAAACAGAGGCTCACAACATAGAATACTTTTGCAGTGATATAGAAAATGTCAACAAAGGCACAGGGTTCAATATTCTTTTTTGAATTTTCAATTCACATAAGAGGCACAAAAACACACATAGATATATAAAATTTTCAACTCAAGAAAATGGAACAAAGGCAAATGACATTCCTAATCACAGCTCTAGAAAGTCTAAACTCTTAACAACATAGCCTAGACTACTTTTGCAATAACACAGAAAGTATCAACAAAGGCACAGGATTCAATATTCTCATTAATTCTCTAGTCATATAAGAGGCACAAAAACATGCACAATTACATAAACCTTCCAACTTAAGAAGATAGAACAAAGGCAAATGATATACCTAGTCGCAGCTCTAAAAAGTCTATAATCTTAACAATAATTCTCTCAAGAAATTCTCTCTAGTATTTCCTGATGATCCTTCTGGTGATCTCTGCACCCTTATTTATAGCCTTCGATTCACTCCAAATTGTCTACTTGTTCTCAATCTAATGGCCCAATTGAACTCTAACCAAAATTGGAAGTGTTTAACAGAAGATATTTCATAGATTCTGAAATGCTTTGTCTTCTGGCAGTTCATTAGCTGAAACAAATTGCCAAACGCTCCCTTCTCTTAAACAAAAGATAACACTTAGCCAATTCCTTGAAAACCTTCTTGTTACTTTAGGAGACACCAGAGGATGACACTTGTCAGGTTTTGCAATATTACTGAGGACACATGGCACTCTCCGCTTTACCTATACTCTTACTATATATTTGCTCAGGAACATTCTGCCTTTGACACCTGTCGTAATCTACTTCTTCAAATTTTAACAGCTTAAAAGAAAATAAGACCCACAGCCTTTCTTTCTTGAGCAACTTGAAAAATAGCATAGGGATAGGTGGTAATCTTTGATGCTTCATCAAAAGACACATGGCAATCTCCACTTTACTTATTTGAGGTTACGTGGTAGTCTCTGCTTCTTTTAGCTACCTTTTTAGAAACTTGCAGAAGGTGACACATGGTGGTCTCTGCTTTACTCTATTTATACCATAGAAACAAATGGGTCTCATTTCATATTTACATGGATAGCGACACTTGGAAGCTTCTGCTTGCTTCAGAAACAACACTTAAGACCCACCATAATCTTTGTTATATCATTGAAGCAAAAATGAAGATAATTTAGATCTCGACATGTGGTGGCTTCCACTCTCTTCTACTGGGGTACATGGCATCTTCCATCACTTTTATAAAATCAAAATTAAGACCTTCTATGATTTCCACTTTGCACTTTCCACATGATCTGAATACTTAGCTTGTTAAAACCTTTCATTGAAAAGAGATGAAATGTGGGTGTCGATATGAAATGTAGATGCTGATGCTTGGTGCATTTTGCTGAGTCACTATGAAATATGTGGCACGTCTCGACCAAATCATAGAAAATATGAAAGGTGCCTCAGATGATGACACTTGGTAGCTTCTACTTGAGATAAGTGCCTCAGACGATGACACTTGGTAGCTTTTGCTTGATTTTGACATTTAGACAAAATGAATCAAAAGGAAAATTAGCACCTATGCTCTATTTCAAAACTTCACCATCTCAGACCAAAGTATGTGAGAACATAATTTTGTAGTGCGTGACTAAACTCAAAATGAAACATAGAGTATTTTTTACTCTATAGTTATTGGCAACCCCAAGGACTTTTGAGCCTACTCAAAAAGAAACCACAACTCCCACTAGATCAAAATTTCAAAATTATAGCTTTAGCAATGCTTTTTTGTAGGCAAACCACTCATCATTAGATAACCCCTACTTATTTTGCAATTCATTAAAGGCTAAATCAAGGTTAATAATATCCTTGTGTGAAAAATTTTGCAAAATTTTAATCATAGCCTTTAATTTGAATTCAAGCTAGGAAATAGGAATCAAGACAACTTCTACTTTAGGGATTGATGAGTCATCCCTTAAATCCTAATAAATTATCTGATCATTCTATTTAGCCAACAACAAAGGTTCAATTTCATCTACCATCAACACGGTGTTGTCATCAGGAAATGGAGAAAGAAGACCTAATTAAACTAGATCTTCAATATGTTGTTTCATTTCATTGATTACTTCCTTCATGACATCTAGAAGCTCTCTGTAACTGATGGATACAAAATTTCAACTGAGAACCTCATTTACTCACTTAGTTTTGACCATTCAATGATTGATTCTTGCTACTAACAACATTCCATCCATTACGTCATAAATCTTCTACAACAGTGTTTCAGAGTCTAAAACTCTCCCTGAAACTATAGCTAGAGTGTTTATAACTAATTTGTCCACCTTTTTGCACAATTTCTATGCATTTAATAAAAAGGTGAGAGAAGGCTTGAGCTAAATAATCTCTGAAGAGATTCTCTTCCAGATGGATTCATAGAGCTCCTTTACCAGACATAAAACTATGACACTCTTTGGCCTATTGGCTAGCTTCAGTGTCAATTGTGCTACTCTCAATTACTCTGCTTGAAATTAGGCTTGTATAGCCACAATATTATTCTATTCACTTATTAGCTTTGTTGCAATTGGGTAACCTAAAATAGGTGTTCCTCACACTTTTCTGGCAATGTTACTTTTTTGCGCCTAAGGGTTATCACCACATCCTTTACCTATGTGAGCCCTGCTTTTAAAGAATAGTTTTGGGCCTGGAGTGCCCGGTGAGTCTGAAGAGAAACATCTTACAACTATTTATTTAGATTCTCTATCTCATTGTCTTTTTTATTGATCTCTATGGTCAAATTGTTATAGTTTGCCTTCTCCTTGGCTAAATCAGCCACCATCTTTTGTAGCCTCCTTGATGTCTTCAAGTAGTCTTCAGTAACTACAGAAGTGGATTCGGTTAGTAGATCAATTTTGTCTTGTGGCCTAAAGAGGGACATGTCAATGGCCACTACATTCATTCTGTAGCCCTCTGGTTGCATCTACTCAGTTGGCTTTATTACATTTGGTGACAAATGAGTCACCATCAATTGATACTGAATGGGTTCAAATTGTAACCATAGATGGGGTGTAGCCAAGGCTTTATTTTCCTTGATCTTCTTTTTCTCTCTTTAGGCTTCCCTTTCCTTCCTATTAGAACTTGCTTAGATTTGGAAGGTAGAAGGAGAGGCAATGTACCCACCCATAAAAGGATGTCCCTATGGTAAACCATATTGAATAGCCAATTATTGGCTATGGGCAATCTGAGGGGGAAGTTTCTTGGGAATAGAGGGGGAGAAATGAGGTAATGTTAAATCCTGAGGTGGCACATATGGGGAAAAGTGAGAAATAAGAATGATAGAAGTGGCAGGGGATGTCATCTAGCTAGATGAAATCATCATGCCAATAGGAGAAGAAATAGATTGAGAAGGAGAAGGAGGAATAATACTTACCTAAGGAGTAATTATAGTACCCTGTAATTGGCATTGTGGGGTGTCTATCTCCTCTTCTGAATTAAAATAAAATTGCACCCTCTTACATTTCTTAGGTATCTCTTCTTCTAGCTACATTTCTTCTTCTTTCAATGATGCTTGTGGAGAACTAGGAATATCTATAACCGAGGCCGATGGGGAAGCTTGTGATGGTGAAGAAAACACACTCTTTTTCTTTTCCATGATGTTGAGAAATCGGGGCCAAACTAATACATTTACTACAGTTGTAGTTTACTCTAAGGCTTGTGACTCTTGGCTTGACCCAGCCCTAGCTTCCTGCTCTACACCTGGTGTCAGTAAATTACTTGTCTCTGGGCTA
This sequence comes from Torreya grandis, assembly GCA_037957365.1. Lineage (NCBI taxonomy): Eukaryota > Viridiplantae > Streptophyta > Pinopsida > Cupressales > Taxaceae > Torreya > Torreya grandis. The sequence goes on along the minus strand of JARHVA010003804.1, from coordinate 1,246,851 downwards.
GATACAGGGGAGAGATGGCACTCATCCCATAGTTCTTCCCATCTATCATCTGTGTCTATGTCTCTGAAAGAATGGGTTGTTTGACAATTTTCCTAGCCTATATTTCCAATAGGCCTCTATTTTCTTATTATCCCAATATTTATTATTTAATGTCCTTAAGCCAGAAGTCATTATGACTTTAGGATCATAATCCCTCTATTTAACATAGAATGTTTCCCATGGTCTATTTTGTGGAAGGGGCAAGTCTATTAACTCAACATAAAATCTAGGAGTGTCTTCCCTAGGATTTCTTCTATTCTCCCAAAAGGGGTGGCCTTCATGTGTAATTCTAGTTTCAACCCTATTAGTCCTTATCTAGGAGGCTATGAAACCATTTGGGTCATAAACCCATTTGTCTTCAACTAGAAGGAAACCCAAAAAGGCTAGCTTTCTAAGCAACACAACTTCAGCATCTCTGGTTTCCAAAACCATGCTAGTTGTCATCCATGGGAGGTCATACATTTTTATTTTCCTCTTCTCAGAGCCATAATCATTGTCTACTACTAACACCTACTTGGTGACCTCTAAGAATGCTAACCTAAGAGTTAAAATCTTAGGTATCATTATTGGTTCCCCACAAAAACCATGGACTCTTAATATTGTATGGTAAACCCAAAATAGAAATCACAAGGAATTGGGCAACTGGCCAGAAGGTTTGAAAACTTGGGAATAATCTGTTCATGACTAGTTTGGGGCTGAGATGACAAAAGGTAGGGGTAACAAATAATTCCTAGAATTCATATGGATCACTAGTATTTGACAAAATATGTGTCCATGCAGCCACATGAATGGTTCTTTGGAGATCAAAATTGGGGTCATACATATCAAGATACATATGTTGGGTAAAGAGGTCAAAATTTTGAAATAGCATGAGGTAAAACAAAAAAGAAGAGTACCTGAACACTCCTTTTGATTTGAAATGGGCCAGTTGTTCCACCATTGAGAAAGCAATTTGTTCAAAAAAGTTGAGCCTATACTCCCGAGTTTTATCAATGATCTTCAACCTGAAGAGGATAGCCATTTATTCTGCATAAACTACAATATCATATTTCATGCCAAAGATGAAAGCCATCATAAACAGTGCATCTTGGCTAGCTTGTGCGAACTGGGCTCTTATTGCAGGGATTATGGGCACCATAGTGTCATCATTGCCCATTTGTAATTCGGATCTCAAGAACCTCGACTGAGTATTGATGTTTTCCCATGTTCTTTGCATTTTAACAATAGTGGGAAACATAGTTGTACTATCATTATACAGGGATAACATATCCCTAATAGCCTGTGGTGTGATTTGCACCGTGAATGGACCCTATTGAATGGTGCATGAGGGTGCATGGAACAAATCTGCACATAATTTAACCAAGTCAGAGCATGGATGCATAGCTAGGACAATGAATTATGACTATTGTGAAGTCCATATCCTCATGGCAAATGTTTCATATTTCCCTACTCTGGCCCTCTGTAGACACCTTTGATGTGCCCCTTCTCTAAGACTTTTGCTACTAGCTCTCTAAAGAATTGGGTCCATGACACCATCTGCACAATCTTTTATTTTCGCTAGGTCACTTGCTTGACCAACTTTAGGAATTTTGGTCCTTGGATAGGTCTTCAATGGTTGTGTGGGAGCTAAAGTATATGACTTACTTGCAAAAAATGTATCAAGGGATTCATACATCCCAGCTCCTTGTTGTGAAGATTGTGCCCCCTCCATCTCTATATCTTCTCTATGATAACTTGTATGAACTTTTGAAAAATAGAAACACTTTTGCTGAAGCAAGTTTACTAGGCACAAAAAATGCAAGTAACAGGATATTTTTGTGCAGATGTAGGAATGTTTGAGAACTTGTAAGCTTTAACTCTTGCTAAGAGGTATTTATTGACCTATCAAGTCTCAAAATGGCATTAAACTCAAATAACCGTTAGTAAATCCTACTCAATCTTTATGGAACAACGAGATAGACACGTTATGTAAGTGGTAGCACAAGGTACCTTGGAGATTTCTAAAGATTTGGGAAACATTCAATGTATAGGAGAATTTTGAAAATTTTGAGCTGCCAACTATGTGTTTAAAGAACACTTATTTAAAAGAAAAGTGGGAAAAAAATGGAAAAATAAAGCGATACGAAAAGGGGAAACTACATAACTACATTACATAGTATCTTTATCTCCCTCCTGGATAAAAAGAAGAATTTCTAAAATATCTTTCATGACAATCCAGCTTATATTGCCGGACAAGTGTTTGAATTCGATATAGCTCTGATTGATAACTCCTAAACCAACATAGGTTGAACCTTGTCCCCACTTACTGCGATTGCACAAGTATTTTATTAATTTCAAAAAATCAAGTACATAATAGTGCCTTTACTCTGTTAACCCTTTTACAATGCAAACATGGATTTATATATTTTTTACCAATGACTGGTAAAAACAACTAATCCTATAACCAACTAAATACGGGAAAATAGCCTGTAAGGTAATTCTAATTAATAAATATAAAACATTAAAACTACCTAATAATTAAACTAAGTTTATTTTATGGGGGTGTCTTTACTAAAAGATGCATGCCCCATTTACAATAATTATTTATTACCTACCAAAAATCTAACCTAATGTTAAGACTTTGGAACAAGTCCTAACAAACCCCCCTATGATCCAAAGTCAGGTCTTTGGACGCATACCAAGAATTTTTCTAAATTTTTCAAATTTGATTTTGTCAAGGGGTTTTGTGAAGATATCATATTTCTGATCGGCAGTTGGGCAATATATTGGATCAAGAGTTTTCTTTGCCACCAGCATTTGTAGATAATGGTATTTGACATCCATATGTTTTGTTTTGGCATGAAACACTAGATTCTTGGACATCTTGATTGCACTCTGATTATCAATGTATAACTATGTAGGAGTAAACTAAGAAACCTAAAGATCTTCAAGAATAAAATGAAGGTAAACAATTTCTATAGAAGCATCCCATGTTGTAATATACTCTGATTCTATTGATGAATTTACCACTGTATCCTGCTTCTTACAACACCAAGCAATGGTAGTTAAACCCATATGCATAGTGTATCCTGTGGTTGACACTCTATCATCCACACATCCACCAAAATCTACATCATAATATCCAACAAGTTTGAAGTTCTTGTTGTGGTTGTATTCAAGGCCAAATGTTTTCATTCCCTGAAGGTAACAAAGTACTCATTTTGCTGCATGTCAATGAATTTATCTAGGCTCATGCATAAACCTAGATAAAATTCCAACTGATAATGAAATATTGAGCATAGTAGTCATCAAGTATATCAAACCTCCCACCAATTTTCTATATGTGGTGCCATCAAAAAAGGCATTACTATCATCCTTAGACAATTTCAAGTTACTTTCCATGGGAGTGAGGGTAGGTTTGCAATCACTCATGCCAAACCTCTCTAATAACTTAGAAATATACTTAGTTTTTGAAATGAAAATACTATGCTCTTTTTGAGTTACCTCTATGCCTAAATAGTAGTGAAGAAGTCCAAGATCTATCATCTCAAACCCATCTTTTAATTCCTTCTTCACAAACTTGTTATGGTTTTCATCATTACCTGTAATAAACAAGTCATCAACATAGAAAACTAGTATCACCATTTTCTTACCCTACACTCAAAAATAGAGAGTATCATCTAATTCACTGTGATGAAAACCAATGGATTTCAAGTATGAATCCATTTTCTCATACCAAGCCCTGGGTGCCTGTTTGAGCCCATACAAAGCTTTTGTCAATTTACACACTTTGTGTTCAGCACCCACCTGTTCAAAACCCTGAGGTTGTTTCATATAGACTTTTTCCTATAAAACACCATTTAAAAAAGCACTTTTAACATCCAATTGATGTACTTTCCAACCATTTTATGCTGCTAAGGCAAGTACCATACAAATAGTGTGCCATTTGGTAGTTGGTGCAAATGTTTCCTCATAGTCAATACCTTCTTGTTGCACATATCCTTTTGCAACAAGTCATGCCTTATGTTTATCAATGGAGCCATCTGATTTATACTTAGTCTTACAAACCCATTTACATCTGATGGGTTTAACATGTGGAGGAGGATAAACTAAAACCCATTTATTATTGTTAAGTATGGAATCATACTCACATTTCATTGCCTGTTGCTAAACATGTTCAGTAGATGCCTCCTCAAAAGTGGATGGCTCAGTGGAAGAAGTAGTAACAACCATAACATAGTTCACCTATTTTTGAGAATTCTTGGGCCCTGTTAAACCAACTTCATCTGCTGTCAAGTTAGAAAAAGTACTTTGAGCCCATTTTGGATACTTCGACAAATTATTCAAATCAGGGACTCCAAAATTCTCATTAGGTGCATTATTCGATGGGGGACTTAGAGAATTTTCAACAATTTATAAGTCATCAACCTATGAACTTGTAGATGAAGGAGAGGAAAGTGAAGGAATTTGAGTCTCATACCATAACTTCAAAGAGTTATCCCCATTATTCAAACTCTTATCTCTTTTTGCATTTTTCCTCTCTAATCTATCAAGTTGAAAATCAATCTCTACAGTGTTCATAGTCCCAAACTCATCAAATATTACATCTTGACTCACTATGAATTTTCTTGAATCCTATGCAAGCAAATGAAACCCCTTTGTATCTTTAGAATAACCAAGAAAGATGCATTTTCAACTTCGTGGTTCCAACTTAGTTTTATGTTTAATAGGAACCAAAGCAAAACAAACACATCCAAACACTTTCAAGTGTTTAACTTTGGGTTTAAACCCATACCATGCCTCGTATGGAGATTGTCCCAAAAGTGCAACTGTGGGGGACATGTTTCTCAAATACACTACAGTACCAATAGCTTTGGCCCAAAACTTATCATCAAGCTATTTATAGTGCAACATGGCACGTGTTGTGCCCTCTAAAGTTCTATTCATTCATTCAAATACTCCATTTTGTTGTGGAGTATAAGCATTACTATATTTTTGATGAATTCCATGTTCTCAACAATAATCTAAAAATTCATTTGAGGTATACTCACCTCCATTATCTAAACGAAGAGTGGCCAAATGTGAACCTATTTCTTTTTCGACTAAGTGTAACCAATCAACAAACTTAGAGAAAATTTTAGATTTGTTTTTCATAAAGAATACCCAAGTCATCCTACAAAAGTCATCAATAAACAAGACAAAGTATCTACACCCACCAATGGATGACTTTTTCATGTCCAATATATCACTATGAACTAACTGTAAACATATGTTAGCTCTCCAAGATGACTGTTTAGGAAAATTTTCCCAAATTTGTTTACCCAAAACACATGACTCACAAAGAATACTATATTTGTGAAAAGTGAGCAGCCCATTCACCATACCATATCTCTTCAAATCCACTAAAGAGTGGATATTCAAATGTCCATAGCGGAGATGCCATAATCACTATGTAGACATAGTACTTGTACCTGTGTCAACAACTGCTACAAGTTCTATATTGGGAGGAAGCACTTTACAATGCAATCTAACCAAGTTTCCATCTTCATATCCTGTATACATTGTTTTATAATCATCCTTCACTGAATTGATGTAAATGAGCCCATTTTCAAGCATAATTTGATAACCTTTCTTTCGAATAGTTACCAAAGAAAGTAAGTGTTTCTTCAATGTGGGAACATACCAAACATCCTCCAAGTATTTTATAGACCCATTAGGAAGAAGAATCCAAATAGATCTAAGTCCTAGTGGTGTATGCATAGACTTATTTGCTAAGGCAGCTGGAGAGAGAGAAGCTTCCTTATAAGACCAAAATAAATCTCTCCTAAATGTCATGTGTTTGGTTGTTCATGTTTCTAAAACCCATACATCTTTGAGCTCATCTCTAGCCTCATATTCAATATAATCAATGTGCCCCAAAGTAGTGAATGCAAATTCATGGGCAACATTACTAGATTCATCATAGTCATGATCAGCATACTGAGCAGAGTTAGTCTTAGTCACTTTTTGTGGCCTCTGAATTTTATCAAAAGGAATACTACATTGTGAGGCAATGTGACCAAAATTTCCACATCTATGACATTGAATGTCTGATCTACCTCGACCTCTGCCCCTATATGAGTTGTGACTATGTCCTCGATCACTTGTTTCATGTGAATGTGATTGATTAGATTATTTATTATTTGAATGACCCCTACCTCTATTTTGATAGTTGCCTCCTCTATAATCTCGACCCCCTCTAAAACTATTTCATCTATTGTTTTGATGCCCAGATGAAGATAAACTAGGATTTGACACTAAAACATGGGCTTCTTCAATTTTATTAGATTTCTTGGGTAGAGAGAGGTCATGTTGGATGAGAAACTCATCCAACTTATCAAAGGTGATGCCTGTGATCTTGTCAGAGACATGCAACATTTTAACAAAATTCTTATAGGACCCTGGTAGTCCTTTTAAAGTAGTAGTAACTATGAGGTCATCATCTAGTTTGCCAAAACTAGCCTTAGTGTACTCAGTAGTGATATTTTTCAACTTAGACATATATTCTCCCATATCCCCATCTTCATCTAATGACAAAGTAAATAATTGCATATGAATATCTATCTTCTTATGCTTAGGTTTCTTATCATACAAATCTAACAATGTTTTCCATGTAGTGTAACTATGAGGAGAATTTTCAATATGAACATACATATCACAAGTACAAAAACATTTAATGAGAGCTAAGGCCTTAGAATCATGAAAATTGAATATATCTAATTTAGCCTGCTCTGTTGGCAATGTGGGATTTTCATTCTTAACAATATCCCATAACTCATTAAAAACTAGTGAAGCCTCCATCAATCGTTTCCAATCTGAATAATTGGAAATTATTAATCTATCACCATTTGAAAGTAAACCTTGAATTTTCAAAATTTTGAAATAAAAGTAAGTGCAGTAGAGAAACATGAGACAAAATGCAAAATAAATGAAACAAATATCACACTCACTGCACAAGACACTGCTTCTATGGGGTTTTTCACTTAACCTCCGCGTAGAGTGTAAAAGAAAAAAACAAGTATTTTTTATGGGTTTTGCACTTAACCACACCAAAAATCAATTATTACACCCTTATTTAACCAAATTACAACCTTATTTCACCAATTACACCCTTATCTCACCACAACAATGCAAAAGAAATATGATTGAATTCCACCCCTTTTTCAAAAAATTAAATAACACAATACAATATGTGTTTTACAATATTCTGATTTAAAAGGGAATATTCCTTTTTCAAAAAAGCATATTCCAAAGCAAAAAAAACTTTCTCTAAAAAGAAGGGATTCAAACCCTTGACCTCCTCCTTTGCAAGCTTCTAACAAAATAAGCTTAACCAATTGCTCTAAGAGAATTTGCAGAACATTATCCTCAAAAATTTCTATTTATACTATATTTTGTGTATGAGAAAAAAAATTACATATGAGTAAATAAATTTAAATTTTTCCCTTTTTACAGCTTTTTTTCCAAGCTATCTCCCATGGGACCTAGTCACAGCAAATTTAATGAAAATCAAACATTAGAAATATCAAAAATAAATTGATGAGTTCTATACTGTGCCATTCTTCCCTTGGGACACCATGGCTTCTCCTGTATGTTTTTGTCCACTTGCTCTTTCTCCTACAGGCCGTAAAAATCCATACAGACTGAATAAAAAAGATTTTTACTGAGTTTTTGTAGATTTTCAAGGTATGCTTTGCAGGGAATGGATTCAAAATGAACCCTGGGCATTGGAAGGCCGTACAACAGGCTATACAAATTCAAAAAAAATGTAGATTTTCAATTTGAATGCAGAAATAGGGATTTAATACTATTTTTAGATGTTTTAGCTATTAAGAGGCTTGAGAATGAATGGAAATACCAAAGGAAGCCATGAATAAACATTATAGAGGTTTTTCTCAAATAAAAAGGCCATACAAATTTGGTTTTGGTAAAAAAAACAATGAATTTAATAACATTAAATTCTAAAAATTCATTTTTTATACCAAATGAGGAGGTTTAACATAGGAAAATGGAGTATCAAATGATCGAAAAGACCAGACTATGTTATATGGAAAATATAGGTTTAAATGTGAATAATATTTGAAAAATTAAAATAATTTAATAATTTTTCAAACATTTAAACCAATAAAAAATTTTCATTTTATATGGCATACCTTATTTCATGCCAAAAGATATCACGTGAATTGATTTTTCACCTTGCTTCTTCGAATTCACTGTGCTACCAAAATAACCATGCTCTGATACCACTGATAACTCCTGAACCAAAATAGTTTGAACCTTGTCCCCGCTTAGGGTGAGTGCACAAGTATTTTATTAATTTCAAAAAATCAAGTACATAAGGGTGCCTTTACTCCGTTAACCTTTTTACAATGCAAACATGGATTTATATAGTTTTTACCAATGACCGGTAAAAACAACTAATCCTATAACCAACTAAATATGGGAAAACAACCCGTAAGGTAATTCTAATTAATAAATATAAAACATTAAAACTACCTAATAATTAAACTAAGTACGTTTATTTTATGGGGGTGTCTTTACTAAAATATGCATGCACCATTTACAATAATTATCTATTACCTACCAAAAATCTAACCTAATGTTAAGACTTTGGAACAAGTCCTAACATTGATTACTTGTTTTCTTTGTATGCCATGGTGTCTGGCCTGCATTTGGGTGAGTCTAAGTCAAACCTGCTTCCAACATATATAGACTCTTCTTGTTCTTGGAAGCTCATCGAATGCTAGCTCTTGATATTGGTATGTCTTATCAAGAAATTAATGACTATTTGCTCATCAACAGAAGCCTTTTGACATATATCATTTATTGACTTAACTCCTTCTACTTCAAACTTAGGTTCTATTGCATGATCATCATCTTTAATGACTTCAAAAGTACCAACCTCGTGAAAGGATAATTTTGAAAGAGTGCAATAATTTTGCATATGTAATTGAGTCTCAATGTTATCTTGTTCCTCTGTAACCAGCTCATAGCTTCCCTAAAAAATAGTATAACCTGATCTAATGATTTCAAACAAATCATTTAAATCATGATCAAGGAAATGTCCATGCTCTTCCTCATCATCTTGAAAAGTGAGAAGGAAGTCAAAAATTATTTCTTCTTCATCAGAGATTAAGGCATACGCTTGTGACTTCTCACTCAGAATGTTGAATTCATGTTGAGAGACCTGAGGATTGATAGAAGAGGTATCTTTTAACTTTTCTTCCTCTAGAACATTTGGGATTTTATGATCTTCATCAAGTATAACGTAATTTCCCAGACCAATGGAATCGTAATTTACATATGGATCACTTTGCATCATAGCTAATAAATGATCATTTTCTTCTTCTTGATTATATCTAGTCCATTCACCTAGCTCCTCAACAAAAACCCTTTCTTCTTTATTCATCATAACATGAGTTGCCTCTAACTCTGTAGTTGGTTCATTGGTGATATGATCCTTATATAATGGTTCAGATAATATCTTCATCTTTGAACCATATTTGGTTCTTAAGATGAGGTGAGACCAATCAAGGGACATATATCCTCCTATCTTGGTTGTAAAGTCTCTTGATAAACATAAGCCAAAAATAGGAAGTATATCTATCACTACTACATCTTGATTTACAATTATATTGGGATAGGCATATAATTGTAATTGGAGTTTTTTTATTCTCCCTATTGTTTGTATTGCTTTGCCATCTGGCTATATGACTCCTTTAGTGAGTGGTTCATACTTAATTTCTAAAGCATCAGCTATCTGCTTGGGCATTACTATAGTACTAACCCCTAAATCAATCATTTCATTATGTAGTAGTTTCTTTCCAACTATTAAAGTTAAATAGAAGGGATCCGGTTTGGATTTGCTTACCTTTGCTGCATTATTTACTAGGGCTATCATCTACAGATGAATTATGTCTTTGAGCTTTTCTTTTTTAGCAGGTCCTTCTTTGATAACAATACCTTTGGGCATTACTTGGCCTTGTAGTAGTGTATTATGTTCAGGAATGGCCAATATATCCCATATTGATACTTGTGCTGGAGTCTTCTTCAATTGATCCACCACATTTATTGGTCCCAGAGTCTGAGTTCTTTGAAAATAAGGATATCTTTTTTTTCTTAAATTTGTGCAAAAATCCCTTGATTCTACACTGACTGAGGCACTTCTTGTCTGACATCTATGTTTCTTTGTCCTTGAAATAGAGGATTCTCCATGACTTGACTATTTATAACCTTGGGTTGTTCCACCATCCTTCTCTTTGATCTGGTGTAATAATCAAATTGCACCACTAGTTTTTAAGAGGTAGATGCTTCATTCAAGAAAACTGATTCTTCATCTTCAACCCATGAGAACAAAGCATGTTTCAAGGCTATTTCTTCCTCTTGTTGCAAAGACATCCCTTGCATCTGAGCCACTAGGACTGAATTCTGCATACCAAAAGACTAGTAGGCTTGATTGTCACTAAAACTTGCAAACTGACCATCCATTCTTCTTTTCTCTACCACCTTTTTTTGTAGATTACCCATAGGAAAATCTCTAGGTGTATGAGCATTATTACAAGGGAAACCCCAGGCATTAGTGTTATCCACATAATTATTTTTCCCTAGAACAATCTCCCTATTTGAATTAGGAGGAATAGTCTGTGAGGGTGTGGGGACTTCAACTAATTGGTTTGTTGGCTGATGGTTATTTTGTCTTGGATGGCCTTGGTATTGGTTTGGTTGAGATGAAAATCTATTTCCTTGATAGCCTTGGTATTGGGGTTTAGGAAAAGTATTCTGCTATCTTTTTATATTGATCAGCTCATTAGAAAATGTCCTTAGGATATTCTTGATATCAACCAACTCAGATGACTGAGTGGGGACAATTTCTTTAGCAGATGATAGAGGATAGGTGTACATAGACACAGGTGGGGCTATAGATTTAGGGGCTTCTTGAGGTAATGGTAATGAAATTTTTGGGAACATGGGCATGGGAGGCCTTGGGGGTAACTTTCCAGCATCTATTAAATTGTTCTCAGCTCTAACCGCATAGTCATAAGCCTCTGGCAAATTGTGTCCTCCAAGTGACTGAATCATAACAGATATATATGAATTTAAAGCCTTAAGATAAAACACTATGGCCATACTTGGTAATGGTCTAGCTATAGCAGGGATTCTTTCTCAAGTCTTTTGAAATCTGGAATTGAAGTCAGTCATCACTTCTTGTGGTGCCCTTTAAATGGTAATTAATTGATGTAACAAAGAAGACTTATCACCCTTCTCTTCGAATATTTCAAAGAAAAGATCTCTAAGCTGATCCCATGTAGAGATGGTATTTGGGGTCAGGGATTGATACCATTCTAGAGCCTTCCCTTTAAAATAAGCTACTAATAGTTGTATGGCCACATTTTTCTATGTGACAACATGTATAGCACAGACATCTGATACATATTGAAGATGTTCTTTAGGTGTTTTAAAGTCTTGCCCACTAAATTTGGGTAGAGCTTTTAGGGTATTCACTGGGATAGGGTCCCAAGTGGCTGGTGGTATTGGGAGAATCAATGGACTACCAGTGTTCCAACTTGCATAATTTATTGGGGGTATAGGGGCTCCCATATTTTCTCTTGGTATTGGTATAAACTAGTTGACTCTTCTTCTTGGAATAGTTACCAAAGGTGGCAAAAGAATACCTAGATTTATAGTAGATTGTGATCTGGTTACTGGTCCACAACTATGACTCCTTGTAACTCTCTAGTTCATATGATCTTGAAAGAAAATTCAAGATCAATCCCATCAGGCATGCCAAAAATTGTTGATGATTTAAAATTGTGCTTGTTCTAACATCAATAATGGGAAGTTTCAAGATGTAGGACTTGTGAATTGAAACAACCTCTAAATTTTTAAGAAGCTGGTCTCTTCTTTATATCAAGTGTATACTGGGGAAAGGGATAGGAATTTTAACAAAAACACAAATATAAGAAATAAAATCTAACTATGGTGATGTGCCTAAATGCAATTCAACCTTAATCCTGAGCACAATGAGACTATATGTAAGATTCATTTACATTTAAGAGCAAACAAGTGCATGATCAATGTAAAAGATGGAAACAATAGAAACAGAGGCTCATAGCATAGACTACTTTTGTAGTGATACAGAAAATGTCAACAAAGGCACAGGGTTCAATCTTCTTATTTGAATTTTCCAGTCACATAATAGGCATAAAAACATGCACAGTTATATAAACTTTTCAACTCAAGAAAATGGGACAAAGGCAAATGACATTCCTAATCACAGCTCTAGAAAGTCTAAACTCTTGACAACACAACCTAGACTACTTTTGAAATAACACATAAAGTATCAATAAAGGCATAGGATTCAATCTTCTCATTAATTCTCCAGTCACATAAGAGGCATAGAAACACCCATAGTTACATAAACCTTCCAACTTAAGAAGATAGAACAAAGGCAAATGATATTCCTAGTCACAGCTCTAAAAAGTCTAAACTCTTAACAATAATTCTCTTAAAAAATTCTCTCTCGTATCTCTTGATGATCCTTTTGGTGATATTTGCACCCTTATTTATAGCCTTCAATTCACTTTAGATTTTTTACTTGTTCTCAATCTAATGGCCCAACTAAAATCTAACTGAAACTGGAAGTGTCTAACAGAAGATATTTCAAAGATTCTAAAATGTTTTGTCTTCTGGCAGTTCATTAGCTAAAACAAATTACCGGATGCTCCCTTCTCTTAAACGGAAGATAACACTTAGCCAATTCCTTGAAAACCTTCTTGTTACTTTAGGAGACACCAGAGGATGACACTTATTGGGTTCCACAACCTTATTGAAGACACATGGTGCTCTCCGCTTTACCTATACTCTTACTATATCTTTTCTCAGGAACGTTCTGCCTTTGACACCTATCTCAATCCACTTCTTCAAATTTAAATAGCTTAAAATAAAATAAGACCCACAACCTTTCTTTCTTGAGCAACTTGAAAAGGAGCATAGGGATAGGTGGTAATCTCATCTGCTTCATCAAAGGACACGTGGAAATCTTCACTTTACTTATCTGAGGTTATGTGGTAGTCTCCACTTCTTTTGGCTACCTTTTTAGAAAGCTACGTAAGGTGACACGTGGTGGTCTCCACTTTACTCTATTTATACCATAGAAAAAAATGGGTCTCATTTCATATTTACATAGATAGTGACACCTGGTGGCTTCTGCTTGCTTCAGAAACAACACTTAAGACCCACCATAGTCTTTGCTATATCAATGAATCAAAAATGAAGATAATTTAGATCTCGACATGTGGTGGCTTCTGCTCTCTTCTGCTAGGGTACGTGGCATTTTTCGTCACTTTTATAAAATCAAAATTAAGACCTTTTTCGATTACCACTTGGTGGTTTCCACGTGATCTAGATACTTAGCTTGTTAAAACCTTTCACTGAAAAGAGATGAAACATGGGTGCCGATATGAAACATGGATGCCAATGCTTGGCACATTCTTCTGAGTCACTATGAAATATGTGGCATGTCCCGACCAACTCATAGAAAATATGAAAGGTGCCTTAGACAATGACACTTGGCAACTTCCACTTGAGATAAGTGCCTCGGACAATGACACTTGGCAGCTTCCACTTGATTTGGACATTTAGACAAAATGAATCAAAAGGAAAATTAGCACCTGTGCTTTGTTTCAAAACTTCACTATCTTAGACCAAAGTATGCAAGAACATTATTTTTTAGTGTGTGACTAAACTCAAAATGAAATGTAGAGTATTTTTTACTCTACAATAACATTGGATAGTGTTGTGTAATATTGTATATGAGCCTTTAGAGTAAATTTGAGATATTTGTAATGAATTTGTAAATGCATGCTTTATAATATGAAGATTTTAAGAATATTTTATAATCTATGATTAATATAATAGCTTTTCACTTCTTATGTGAGATATATATTTTGGGTATTGGTATATGTTACAAGTTTTTCTCTCACAAAAATGGTTTTGTCTTATATTTAACATTATTTATCCATTATGAAGCTAGGTGCTATTGCATAATAAATCTATGAATTGATAATATTCCCCTATATACATCTATAAATTTCTTCTAATTTTTAAAAAGTTTATTATGTTAATGAATAACAAAAGTTATTTTCTTTACAAGTTTGAAAACTATGTCATCATACTTGAATTTTACCATTAAATATCTATTCAAGAAGATAATCATAGGATTAATCAATATTGTGTAAACCTCTATGATCCTAGGATAGAAGTTGAATATTGAGTGATGATTTTCCTTTCATGTAAGCTCTTCCTCAAATTATATGATTTATCCCTATAATTAGCATGTTATGGTGAACCCAAAAACTTCTACCAACACATATTTAAGGGGAATTACTTCAACCCACTTGATAAAATATTTAGTGGTGGTAATAATGTGTTTATGACCATTAGATACATTAATATTGATTTTCCCAATGATATCTAACTGCCATGTCAAAAATCGCCAAGGTGTGGTAATAGGCTACAAAGCTTGTGAAGGTATGTGTATGAGGTCACCATGATTTTGAAAAGTTATGCATTTTTTAACATATGTACATGAATCATATTCTATTATAAGCCAATAATAAACTACACACACAATCCTATTAACTAAGACTATGCCACTAGAATGCATAACACGGATTCCCTATTAAACTTCTCTAATAGCTGAGGTAGACTCTTCAAAATTTAAATAGTGTAAAAATGTTCTATCATAGCCTCTTCAATATAATTATTGAAAAGTATTGTGTAACGGTATATGCATTGGATGAATTATTTATGTTGTTTATGGGATAATTTGGGTAAAAGTGTGTTATCATTGAGATATGCATAAATAACATAATACCAAGGAGAAGTGGGACCAACCACCTCACAAACATTTTATAATCAGATGTGTCATATGTTGGTATCATTAGGTACTCTACAAGGAATTGTTTGTATTTTTTGTTAAGATCAAATAATGAAGCAATGGTTTACATGAAATTTTCTACTCTATTATTTATCCCTAACACTTTATCAAATTGAATAAATGTAAAAAAAACCTTTAGACTATCCATAATCCTCTTGTATGGGATTAAATTATCATCACATGCTTGAAACACATCAACTACTTGGTTAATTATCAGTTTGGAATCACCAAAGACAATGATATGTTGGATACTCCATTATATGGCAAGTTTGAGACCATCTATGAGATATTTATATTCCAAAATGTTTTTAATATAAGGAAAATTGATTTTGAATGTTTTTGGAATATAATCCCCATTTGGTGTGACTAGTATAATAATTGATCCTAAACCATGGTTTGTGAAGGAAACATAAAAAAAAACTACCAAATTATATTTTCACCAATAGATAGTATTTCTTCATATAGGAATTCCATAACAAGAGGTTTTTTTATCTTTAAGAGGTGCCTCTACTAGTGCATATTCTAAGACTTGTCCCTTAATTACCTCTTGATTAACATAATGAAGATCAATCTTACATATAATCATAACCCATTTAACCATCCTACATGTTAATTCTATTTTGGATTAAGTATACCTGAGAGGCTCAATTTTTTCAATGATTTTGGTTTGATTATTGAGAATTTAATGATGGAGTTTTTGTGAAGCAAAAATAACTGTGAGACGTGCCTTTTCCATTTAAGAATAATTAAGCTCATAAGATACCAAGGTTTTTTTGAGATAGTACACTACCCTTTCAAACCCACTATCATCATGTAGTGTTGACAATGCCCCCAATGCATACTAAGTATCTGATATCTTCAAAAGGAAAGACCTATTGGTAACATGTGGCATTAAAAATGGTAGATCGGAAAGATACTATTTAAGGCATTGAAATGTTTTAGCACAATTCTCATTCTAAGTGAGAGGATTGTATTTATTCAAAAAAAAATTAAATGGATGAAAAATGTCTAAAAGTTAGTATGTATATCATTTGATTTTTTGGATTTTGCCTTTTATACTTTAAATTTGTTTGAAAATATTAGGTGGTGTCATATCCATTATAGATGAAACTTTATAAAGTTCAAATTCTATGCCACATAATGAAGCCAAAAAAAATTCCTAATGTTACCCCAAACACACATTTATTTTGGTTTAAGTGAATCTTATATTTTCTCATTCTTTTGAAGATTCAGTGATGAGTTAATTTTGGATTCTCTTCTCTTGATTTTGATTTGGCAAGTATGTCATCTACATAACCCTCAAAGATTTTTAAAAATGATTGTAATTTCTCATTAGTATGTGGCCTAACATTAATTAGACCATAGGGCATTACTGGATATTAAAAGGTTACCCATGGTGTTGTAAATGTTGTTCTACATTGGTCTTTAGGAGCTATTCTGATTTGGTTGTAACTTGAAAAACCATCTATTAAAGAAAAAATTTCATGATCTATGATAGAGTCCATAATAATGTTGATAATAGACAATGGGAAGTCATCCTTAAGACACACACTTTTGATATAATATAAGTATGTACGAAACCTAATTTCTTATGGCTTCTTTAACACTAGTACAATGTTGGATATCTAATCCAAATAGTCAATGGAGAAAATGAAACAAACTTCTAATTAATTATTCAACTCTTCATTCACTAATAGTGATATATTGGGATGTATTTTTAAAAAAATTTCTTATATATTTTTCATCTAGATGTATGATAAGATGATACACTACAAGTGATGGATCCATCCCTGACATATCTTCATTAGACCATGAAAATACATCAAAATTTTATCAAAGCAAAAGAGTGAGTATTTCTCTTTCTTCTTGAGTTAGGGAAGTGACAAGCTTGACTATTTGAGGATATTCTTATGTTCCAATGTTGATGATAATAATATCCTCAAATCTGAGATTTGATTCTTCTTTATAGTTTTTGGGTGGTGGAGGAATATTGAATTCCTCCTCTAGGTCTTCTTCATTTGATGTTTATGTTGAACTTAGTTAGTTACATGATTGTTGTTACCCAAAATACGTAGAACTATTTAACTAAATAGAAAATCCTTTCATATGATCCCCTACTAGAATGTGGTCCCATGTACTAAATAATTATAAAATTGCCTCATCATTTTGAAAATGATCAAGTGAAGGTGTTGCTTGTTGGTACCATTAGATTAAAGATGGATATGTGAGGTCAAGTGTCAAAATGACATTTTCATGGAAAATATTAGTTAAATATAGGTCTTCGAAGTGGCTAAGAATGGAATCAATTCATTATCTAAATAATATATCTTTGACTCAATAGAATATTCACTTTGGAAAAGTGTGGTATTTACCTTGAGTGGATTAAACCCTATGCAATAAATTGCTTCATTAGATTTTGCCTTGATTGGTCTAACTGACCCTTGTTCATGAAGACAAAGGCTCTTACTTTTTTAGTTCATTATTTTTCACACAATTTTATCAAATGGTATTTATTACTAGTTAATCAAGTAGCTAGTTTATCAGATTAAAGCCAAGAAGGATTCAAATCTTTGATGTGTTCATTCGAAAAAAATCCTTATAATTTTTTTTACCAAATTTTATAACCACTTGAGTATCTCTTTGATGGTGAGGTCTAGACATAATTATGTCAGGTCATATGAATTATGATTGTATAATTAAAATCTTAGATTATGTATTCATTAATGCTTTTATCAATGATTTTTAAATGGGATGAAGGGGATGAAATTGAGTTAGTAGTGGATGGTTTATTGGAGACTTGACTAGTGGATGGTGTTTTTATGAAAGTGGAGGTAGATGGTGTGTTTAACCAACCACCAATGGTATGTGTTTGAATAAATGTATCAGGATGAACATAGTTTTCAAGCATGGTTGATTCCTCAATGGGAATAAAGTTGCATCAGTAATGAAGAGATAGTTGGATTTTTGATATCAACCTTACAATAGCTTACAATGTTAGAAGATTGAGGATCGTCTTAAATGGTTACTTCCATGCCATTATGGGATAATTTAAAACATTGGTGTAAAGTGGAGGGTATGACATCTGTTGAATGTATCCATATATATCCAATAAGAAAGTTATAGGGTAATCAAGATCATTCACATAGACTGGTATTTATTTTATGATAGAACCCACCATCAAAGGAAGATAAAGGGTACCCATATATTATCTATATTTATTATCATATGCCTTTATTATGATGACATTATAATTTAATGGTGTTGTTGAATATCCTAAGTACTTAATTAACCTTAATGTACATAAATTTAATGTCAAGACATTTATTGTAAACACCCACTTTACCTTTTTTATAGAGATAATAACTTATATATACAATACAAGATTATGAACAGATCCTAAAGGGGAAACATGAAAATGGTCAAACAAAAATTGATTGTTAGTGGATAAATTTACAACCAATTCTTGAAAATTTGAGGGGTTGATGTATTTTGGGATAATAGACTCTTGAAAGACTTTGTAAATAATGTATTTATGTATAAGTGAAGTCTTGATAAGTTTAAATATAGAAATTTTGGTGGGTGTCTTCTCAAAATGATCTATAATTTTGTACTTGTGTTCAACATTAGATGATGATGTATTAATAATGGTAATTTTTCATGCCTTATGATAACGACATAATCTTGGGATTGTAAATTAATTACATTAACATGATTATTCATATAATAAACACAATTGACCATGTATTTGAAAGGGTGATTGGATTGGCTTACATTACTTGATTTGGGAACTTCTTACTTTTGTTTACTATTTAATTGATCATGTTTAAAGAATGGGTATTTATATATACCTAATTTTTGATTTTTGGATGTTTTGGATGGTTAGTTTTTTATGGCTATATCCCCTTGATTGATTAGGTCTTGGACATAGTGTTTGAGTAATATACACCTATTGGTAGAATGTCCCTTTATCCTATGGTTCTTGAATTATTCATCCTCTTTGTAAAATTTAAGTTTAGGAATGTTGTATTCAAAAAATTTAGTGTAAGGATAAATTATCATGTTTGATTAGGCCAATTTTCAAAAAAGGATTTGTAAGTGTCACCCAATTTAGTGAACTTATGTTTATGATTTTATTACTATGGTTGACCACTAAGAATAGTAAGTTTACTAATAAGATCTATATGGAATTGGTTGTTTGAGGCTTATGTGTAGAATTGTTGTCATCTAGGTTGGTTTTAGATTTGTTTGATGTTGATCACACCATTGCTGACAACATTCTTATTCTTGGCAAATAACTGCAATTTTTTATGTTGTTTTGAAGAATTATTCTCAGGTTTAAATATATTAATAACACTTCTATTGATTAAAAATCTTTCAATTTTAACCCCTTTTTTAATAATTTCATCAAAGGAACTTGGACAAAGGAGTTGAAAATGGTATCCCAAATCTGATTTAAGATTGTTTGTAAATATAGCCACAAGTTTGTATTTAGGAAAGGAGCACAAAAAATGGCTTGTCAATACCTACCATCTTTATAAGGGGGAAAAAGATTCACCATTTCATTATTTAGTGTTGTGAAGTTCTATTTTGGTCAAGTCCTTTTCTATATTTTATGAAAAGTGATGAATAAATATATCATAAGGTCCTCAAAAGTGAATATTTATCCTCTGGGAAGGTGTGAAAACCATTCAAGGGCTTGACCCCCAAGACTTTGTCGAAATAATCATAACATATACTCATTGTTATAACATCTACACATGGATGATATAAATATTTAATTTGATCTTTAGGATCTCTAGGTACAATAGGGTATATTTTATTAATGTGCACAAGTGTATAATATTTAACCAATTGAATAAAAATATATCTTAATGAGTTACTCTTGACCTGTGTTTATAGGTGAATATGAAACATGCAAAAATACCAAAAAAATTGAATTTAAATTTGGAAACCTAACATTATTTGGTGTGGATGTGGCTAGTCTAAGTTTACATTGACACATTGCATGATATTTGTTTTAGAAAATACCTATCTAGGAAGATAAGAGATATTATATATCTAGTGTTTTTTAGTCCATGAAGTCAAGAAGATAATTTTATTTATCTTAAATTGTGTGAATATTTTTAAATTAATGTTTCAAATCAATATTCTCTCATCCTGATGATGGTTCATGGAGTGTTATCTAAAATTTTATTTTTTAATTTTTTTACATGGTTTAACTGTAACACCTCTCTTCTAAGATAAGATGTAATTGTCCTTATAAAGGATGAATCTAAAGGTGATTTTAAGAAAATTTAGTATCTAACATTGAGAGTTGTATATAATCAAAATGGAAAAAAAAGGATCCAACCCACATACATATAAATGTCTTAGAAAAATTATGAATATGAGGCATGTATTTTTGTGCAAGTAATGTGATTTTGTGTAAATAATTAACATTGTCCACTAAATGTGACCATATTTATGTGTCTACAAAAAGACTAAGTACGATAGTGATGGTAATTTTAAAAGACACAAGGCACATCTATTTGAAAAGTTTGTCACTCAAATATATTGCATATATTATGAAGATAAATTTTAATAAATTAAAATATAATATATCATTATAATGGTGAATTCACTAGTAGCTAAAAAAATGGGACATACACCACATGGATGTGAAAATTGATTTCTTAAATAGGTACTTAGAAAATTAATTATATGTATAACATCCATAAGTTTTTGTATATAGGGTAAATAAGATAATGTATAAAAGTTTAATAAGGATTTATATGGCCTAAATCAAGCCCCCAAAAAAATGGTATGATTGAATTGATGGATAATTTTAATAGAATGGATTCAACAAAAGAAAGAGTGAGCCTTCTCTTTATAAGAATTAAGCAAGTAATGATATCCTTATTTTTAGTTTGTATGTTGATGGTTTTTGGTATATGGATAGTAGTTATAATATGAAGTATGAATTCAAAATAATTATGGTGAATGAACTATAAATGTGAGATTTATTTCTCATGAAATACTTCCTAGGAATGTAGGTTCATCAATGTAAGGATGAAATATCCATCTATCAAAAAAATTATAAAAAGGATAACTTGAATAAATTTGATATGGTTGATTATGAACATGCTTCTACAATATTTTAACATGTAGTTATGTTATTTAGAGAAGATAGTGTTGAAATATTTAATGAGATAACTTATATAAGTATTGTTAGAAGATTAATCTTTCTAACTTACACAAGACTAGATATTACCTATTCACTTTTTCTTATTTCAAGATATATTAATGATCCATATGAGATTCATATGAATGTATCCAAGAGGATATTGAGGTATGTGAAGGGTACTATCAATTTTTTTATTCATTATTATCCCATTATAACATTTAATCTTATTGGTTTTAGTGATTCTAATTTTGGAGGTAGTTCAGATGACTAGAAGTCAACATATAGAAATGTTTTTCTCTTGGTTCAAGTTTGGTTATTTTTTTACCATTTTTACCACAATCCAAAATGGGTCAACCCCCTTTAGTCAAAATATTATATAAGGGATTTTTATAATGTCACAAGGTATTTTTGTATCTCATTTGATGTCATTTCATATGCCATTCTAGCTTTGGTCATAGTCTATCTTAGTCTTTGTGTCATTTGGTGTCTTATGGGTCATTTTAGGGTCATATATGTAAATGGTGGGTTTTATTAGTGTCCAAATAGTTATGATCATGGAAATGATCCAAAAAGGCTTCAAGGAGTTTATTCAAAGCTTTAAAACATTAGGAACAAGATTTGTGAGGCCATACTATAATCATGACATCATAAAGAACTAGACTAGACCAATTCACTTGGGAATTTTATTAATAGGCTCAAAAAGACTTTCATGAACATTAGACCACATGTGATCAATTTTATTAGTGTCAATATTATAATCTACAAGTTTTATATCTCGATGGGTCTTCTATATCGAGATCTAAACCTTCAAATTTTAGCTTGCTAACTCTAAGGATCTAGGTCATCCTACACATCACATGGAAATGAGTAAACCAACTTGTTTAAGAATTTGTTATCTTCACTCAAGAATCCATGCAAGCCAAAATCTTATAGTTCCATGGATTTACTCATGCTAAGATTTTTCCCTACAAATTTTAAGTTTGTGCAAGATTTCCAACTCGAGATATACATCCTCAAAAGTTGGTCACATAGATCAAGACATTTAGTAAGTGTTAAATTCAATCCTTAGAAAATATTTGTTTAGGTTTAAATGATCAATGATAGATATGTAAACATCATGAAAATCACACTAGTCAAATTACTTGTACATTTTATAGGTGTTTCTTAGAAATCCTCATGAGTCAAAATCTTGCAGTACCATGGAATTGTTCATGCTAGGATCTTGGTCTACAAATTTTAAGTATACACAAGCTTCCTAGCTCAAGTTATGAGCATTAAAAGTTAGAGCTACAACATAAGGTGTTCATGGTAATTTCTAGTTTGAGCTCTATAAAGTAATTATTTGGGTTCAAAAACCCTTAACAAGTTTAAAATTGATCAAGATATAATGGTCAATGTTAGATTGCATATCAAAAAGAAAGATATAATGGTTTGTAATGGAGTCAAACAAGTCAAAAGGTCCCTAATTTATAGCCCTTAAAATGCTAAAAGTTAGACTTGATCCATTGGTGTGGGTTCATCGAGCAAAGATCTAATGGTACGTGATCACTGATAGGAAAGTGGGCCCAATGAAATCTACAAATATCACTCACTTGTACATCTTTATCTAAAATTACACATGAGGTAAAAAAAGTCAAGATCTGATAGTGGGGATCTACAAAGCCAATGGGAGTAAAGATAAGTTACAACATTTTGATTGTCCCAAGTAATTTTCAATGGTCAAAGTCAAACCAAAGGGTAGTTTTTTGACCAAATAAAACAATTATTATAGGTTCATCCTACCACTATTAAATCTTTATCAAATGCCATGGAAAAAACATAGGGATGCAACCAAGGTTATCAAGAACATAAAGGGAATGCCATTAAATATTAATATTGACCTCTAGCTTGAGGGTTCATGTCATACAGGGTTCATTTTGTGACTGTGTTTGCCTTTTATTAAATGGATCCATGTACATGGTGAATCCTCAATTCCTAAAATGACATAATGGGTCTATGTGGACCTAGTAGGAACCAGTAATTAAACATAGTGTCACTAATATAATGACTATAGGAAAACCAATAGTCTGAGATTAGTTTTCTATCTATAGTAGACCTCTCAAAATTGGGATGAGTTCGAGCATGATCCAATTTGAAAAAAAAATATAGAATTTCAAAGGATGACATAAAGGCATATACGTAGACCCCAATGGTTTGATCTCCAAGACCAACTACATGAAAAGGGCCCTTCTCTCCACTTTTGCATGCCATGAAAAACTAGTTAGGAATAGTTAGCACCAAGAGAAAGCTCTAAAAAATTAATCTAATCATTATAACTATATTAATGTTATGACCCAACTTAGAATAAATTTATCCCATCATTACAACCATTATGGAGAATCAATGAGGGAATAATGTAACTGTGAACCACTTGAAGTAACATGGATTAATCAAAAGGTCTAAATGGGCATAATTTGTGAATCAATTGTAATTATGGTTCAAATGAAGTTGAGCTCTTTTATTCCCCTTTGGTTACCAAACCTCTCTCTAAAAAGGCCCTTTATTCCATAAATATAACCTTTGAGATATTATTATCTATCCCTCAGGCTAGTATGACTAGACTCTACCATAAATTTTATTTTGTACCTCTTGTAATAATGAATAGAGAATTTTGTAGTTGTTTACTAATGTGTTTTTGGTGTTTTTTTTATATGAAAAAATGGTTTTCATCTTTCCTTTTTAGGTATAAGTTTAATTTAAGTTCTAATGGTCTTTCCTTACAAGTCATCTAATATGTCTTAATGTTGATGTATTAGGTATAGAGTGAATTACTAACTATAAGTGCTTTCAATCAAGCCTTACCCTCATTTCCCTCCAACGTAAGTCCATCAATTTGACCTCTAGGTGTAACATTATTTCTTGGAAACCATTATAGTCACTACGTTATTTCTATTCATAGTCTATTATTGTGCTAATGAGTTCAATCTTGAGAGTGGATATTTGAACATTGGGTGCATCACCTCCTTTAAAGTATGTTTAATTCATGAATTCTCTAATTCTTTTCCCCATAATTAATCAATTGGCATAGATAAGAGTATTTCAAGATACATTCAGGGATCTAACCCTTAAATCTAGAGGTTCATTTCCAATATATCTACACTCACATACCTAGAAATGTTCCCATGTTACCAAAATCTGGAAAAAGCTTGAAAAACCTCTTTTAGGGTGCAAGATTTGGTGACAACATTTTTTTAATGCTTGGTGGGATGCATTATCTTCAAGATAACTTCTCATGGTGAATGTTTGTCTTGACAAAATCAACTGCAAATTGGTGTGTTACTCATCATTTGGTGACTCCTTCAAAGTAAACCTCATTCAAGGCCATTATTTTGTTGTAAATTTTCCCTAATAATTTATGGTTCTCACTAGGTCATCCTTTTTAGAACATTAAATCCCATTAACTCACCCATTCAACCTGAAATTCCTCTTAAAGTTTAGTATCCATAGCCTAATCTACCCTTTGAGGAATGAGTAGATTTTTTTAGAGAGGAAGAGGTTGAAGATGCTGAAGAGATTGAAGATCTTGAAGAAGAAGAGATGGATATACCTCATGCTTTCACTACCTTTAATACTTAAAATCTAATTCAAATTCTAGTATATGATGACATTCCTCCTAATGTCACAAAAAGTGTGCTCACATTCAATGGTGAGAGTCATGTCATACCTAGTAAGCACATTAGAAATGTTTCTAACTTTTGTAGTTTCCAAAATATTGTTTGAGAGAACATTTCCATTAGACTCATTTCCATGTCCCTTAAAGGGAAGGACCTTGATTGGTATAGGACTCTATAAGGTGGATGAATTACAACATGGGATGAGTTTAGAGAGTTGTTGACTTCCAAATTTGGAAATGAAAGTGACCATGCCTCTCTCATATATCATCTCAACATGATAAAAAAGGGACCCAAAGAAATAATACATGACTTAAATGAAAGGTTTCAAAATACTTTGCATAGATTTCCTCCTCCCATGAGACCACATGCTATAATTGTGTTCCCTACTTACTTGAAAGCCATTGGGACTAAAATTTCTATCATTCTTCAATCTATGGGAGATCTCACTCTTCCTGAAGTGTATGATCTTTCTATCAAAGTTGAGAATAGTCTTATCCAAGATGGAATTTTTCCTCTTAAGGTGTTTATACCTAATTTTTATCATAATTATTCTAATACTCTAGATTTATCCTAAGTTCCTAATGCCAATACTAAAACTAAGGTTGTTCCTAGGTAGGCAAAAAATAATGTTGATTGAAAAGCAAAGTTCCTAGCCTTAGAGGCTCAAAATAGGCAAGCTAATATGCAAAATGGTGCCTATCATAATCCTTACCATTATCAACAATATTATGGTCAAAAATATGGAAGATGAAGGTCCAATGGCATATTAATCCTAATAGGCTTGATAATGCATATAATCCTAACTCTACCACCAATGTAAGGGAGATGGTACTAGTTCATATCAATTTGGTAGAGGGAGAAGATTGATATAAATAAAAATTCATGGATGCCAATGAGAATGGATATAAATATCTATTGTTTGAATTATTATTTACTCCCCTCTTATCAAATGAGGATGAGGTGATGATGCAAGTTAATGAGTATTGGCAACTTAAAGGAGAGATATTCACCAACTTTATGGTTTAAGACACTTTTGTGATAAATCAAGGAGCCTCTATCATATATAATAAAATTTCCAAGATTAATTATTTAGGAGGTGGTAGTAGCATGCCCATAGGCTCATCCAATCCTCTTACAAGGCAACAAGACATATTTGCAAGCAGTTCCAAAAACTTTTACATCTCCATCAAGTCAAAATATGGTAAGGTCTGCTCTTATTCCTCAGGTTCCAAGTAATTATATACCCACAAGAGCATATTATAAAGTAGTTATGTATTATTTAAACATTGTATATTCTTTTAATAATAATAAAACATTCATTTCTCTTTGGGATGTTCTTCATATTCTTGGTTAAAAATAACTACAAAAGTAGTTATCTACTATCCCTACTAGTGTCTCACCCTCAAATAAAAGTCATGTCCATTTTGTTATTTAAATTTATCTTAGTTTAATTGTTTAACCATCCACTATGAATGAGAAACCTCCACCATTTTACGTTACCCTAATTCTAGGTGACAAATTACTATAAAATTGCATATTCGATAGTGGAGCTTCTACTTATATCATGCCAAAAGTTATAGCTAATAAAATAGGCCTAAAGTATGAGCTACATATCAAAGGATTATTCAAATTAGATGGTACACTTTCTAATACAATAGAACTGATAAAATGTTTGAATGTTTTCTTGCATGATTGTCCATGTTTTCCTATCTTGCAAGATATAGCTATGGTTGATCTCCCAAGCCAATTTGCAATATGACTATCAATGGAATTCACAACCAAGATAGGTGGATATCTCTCAATTGAATAGTCTTTCTTGGCCTTTAAAACAAGGTATGGGGCCAAGGTTACAATTAGGACAAAATCCCTTTCAAGGTTTCATATTGAGCCTTACATTGAGACAAGTTCCAATCTAAATTGTGTGGCCCATGAAGGAAATGACTGTATTGTAGATGATGGCACTTATTCCAAGATTTAAGGTATTTTATATATGTTTCTTGGTGAATATGGCACTAAAATTGATGATCATGATCCCTATGTTTTTGTGGAAGAAATTGATTTATGAGTGTATTGTATACACGAAGAAGGAATACCAACACTTCTACTTGACAAAGAAGAGGGTGAAGATGATGAGCTATGGAAGATGTTTTTTAATGGTTATTTTGGTTTCCCCATCTAAAAAATATTATTATGCTTCATACAAGTTTCATTTCAATTTTACTTGTAATGTGGCTGAGTATGAAGTTTTAATTCATGGCCTTTAATGGGCAAGGAGAAAAGGAGTCAATAACTTGAAATTATATGGAGATAGTGAATTTGTTTTACATTAGGTGAGGAATGTGATTTATAAAAATAATCCTTTTCTTAATTCATACATGCATATGGTATGGGAAATTCTTTAAGACTTCAATATGTTCAATATACAATCAGTCCCAAGGGAGGAGAATAGTCATGTTGATAGATTAGCTTCAATAAGAGCTCAAATTGATATTCCAACTACCATAAAAGAGGAGGGAAAATAGTCTCATATTAAGATCATTATTATACCTTTTATACCAAATAATTAAGTGTAATGGAAAGTGTTTGATAATAATAAACACATTACATACTTCTTGCAAAATGAGGATGAGTTTTCTTCAAATAATAAAAGGATGCTCCAATAATAATTAGGTGATCATATTGTGTAACTAATAACAAATAGGATACCTAAGGTTCTTATGAACTTATAAAGTATCTTCAATGAGAATGATCAAAAGAAGGAGAAAGTGAGTATGTTTAAAAAATAAGAGAATTATGAAAGAGTCTTAATCTTCAAGGACAAACTCTTTAAACTAGACAAGGTATGTTCTACACTAGAGAAGCAAGCATTCATTAAGATATTTAAAGAGTTTAATGATATATTTTCTTGGGAATATAATAACCTCAAAGTATTTGATCCTATCTTAGAACACCAAACCATTGAGTTATAACTTAGAGTTAAACTAGTTATATAAAATCAAAGACCCATCAACCCCACGGTTGAGCATCTCATGAGATTAGAGCTTACCAAACTCTATGAATATAAGATAATATTTAGTATAAAGCATTAAACATGGGTAGCTAACCTTGGCCTATTATAAATAAGAATGGGGATATAATATGTTGTGTATACTTCAGTGATCTTAATATGGTGTTACTCAAAGATCACTATCATCTACCCTCAATGGAGCATATTTTACAAATGGTTTTAGGTTCTCAACATTTCTCTCTTATATATGGATACTTAGGCTATAATCAAATTTTAATCAGTGAGGATGATCAGTTTAAGATAACCTTCACTACTAAATGGGGGAATTTTGACTATATAAATATGCCCTTTGGTCTTTCCAATGCTGATGTCACATTTCAAAGAGCACTGGACATGGATTTCAAAGGTTTGATCAATGAGATGATATTGGTTTACCTATGTGATATAAAAATGTTTTATAAAGATGTTAATGAACACATGTAACACTTGAGGCAAGTGTTTGAAATATGTAAGCAATATGGATTATCTCTTAATCCAAATAAGTGTATCTTTATTGTTTATGAAGGTAAGCTCTTAGGACATAATATTTCCAAGGGTGGTTTGACTATTGATCCTAATAGGATAAAATCTATTCTAGGCTTATCATTTCCCTTACATAAGAAAGGTCTTAAAAGTTTCTTAGGTAAGATAAATTTTGTAGGAAGTTTCATACATGGTTTTTCATCTTTAGTGAAACCTATCATAATTATGCTCAAGAATAACCAAGTCTTTTATTAGACCAAAGAGGGTAAGAGAAAATTTGAAGCCATAAAGAAAGCAATTCCATAAGCTCTTAATCTTATGAATCCTAATTTTACTAAAGACTTTATGTTGTATTCATTTTCTAACCTTAATATTATCTATTCCATGTTGATGAAAAATAATGATGAGGGTGTGGAATAACCAATTACATTTTATTAGTCAAGGTTTATATGATTATTAAGTCAAGTACACCTTTGTATAGAAACAAGTCCTTGCTATTATAAGGGGACTAAAGAAGTTCAAACATATTATTTCAAATAATAAGATTCATGTTATGGTCTCTCATCTTTGTACCAAAGAGTTTCTCTTTAGAAAGGATCTTAGTTAAAAAAGGGTAGGGTATATCACTAAAGTAATGGAATATGATGTTGATATCAAAGTGATAAAATTTATTAAGGGGTAAAGGCCTTTGTGAACATCTAGATTCAGATCATCATGATTCAAAGGAAGAGGCTCTAGTCAATCATGATTGTTCCAAATTAGTTGGTTCATTGCCTCCACGAAGTTGGACATAGGATGTAGTTAGATTTCTTCAAAATGGGGAGTACCTAATAATATAAGTAGATCACAAAGGAGATATTTTAGATTGCAATATGTTCCCTTTTGTCTTGTGGATGGTGTGATTTTTAGGAGGGACATTAATGATGTTCTATTGAGATTCATTGATAATGATTAGTTTGGGTCATTTATCAAGAAGTTTCATGATGGGATAATATGAGTTCATTTCTCTCTAAAAACCATAGTTTCCAAGATCATGAAGATAGGTTATTATTGGCCCAACATTTTCAAGTATTTCCATGCTTTGGTGAGAAGGTGTAGACAATATGATTTCTTGGTAGGAAAATAGAAGCTTTCATCTCTTCCTTTGAATCCTATCTAGGTTTATCAACCTTTAATGCAATAGGGTATTGATTTCATTGGCATGATAAATCCCTCATCAAGTGCTGGTCATAAATGGATACTCACAGCAACTAACTATTTTACAAGATGGGTTGAGGTAATAACAATAGAAGAAGATAATGAGAATGATATATTGAGGTTTTATGAGATAATCATAATAAGGTTTGACACTCATTATAATATTATTTAAAATAATACTCTTGTTTTTATGGGTGTTAAGATAGATGATTAGGCAAATTATAATGGCATATTCTTGAACACTTCATCCAACTATTACCCTCAAGGTAATGGGTTGGCTAAATCCACTGATAAGAATCTGATCAAAATCATCAACAGAACCTTGGAGCATAACCAAAGAACTTGGCACATCAAATTGAAGATAGCCTTATGGGTTGATAGGATAACTCCCAAGAGGTCAATAGGGAATTCTCCTTTTGTGCGTATCTACAGAAGGGAAACTAGGTTGTCTATCTCTCAAGAGTTATTTGCCTTAGTTTTAGGACATTAACTAGAGTTGCTTTAGAATATGACAATGGAGGTGAGATTGATAGAATTAATGGATTTTTGAGAGGCTAGAGATAAACCTCATCAAGCTATGAAGCATTACCAAGTAATAATGAGGTATTTTGACAAGAAGGCAACTCCAAGATCATTTCAAGAAGGTGACATAGTATTGAAATGGGATGAAGGTAGAGTAAAATTGGGGAGACATACTAGCTTTTATACCCTATAGAGTAGACCATATGTCATCATCAAGTGCATGTAATGAAAATATTTTTAGTTAGAAAGAATGAATGGAGAATAGTTACATGTCCCTATGAATGGGATACATTTAAAACACTGCTATTAAGAAATGAGGGTCAGTTTTGTAACTAATAGATTAGGTGTGTGTTTCCTTTCTTGTTGTGTTATGTTCAATAAGTGCTCTTGAAGCAAAAGTGTGTTTCTATTTTATGTCTTGTTCTTTTTGTTTTAAGTCATTGTTGTGTGTTGTTAGAGGGAGGTTTATATGTCAAACCTATATACTTTTGACTATGTAACACAATGGATAGGATTAGGCAACTGGTCATGGAATAAAAATCATGCTACCCTTAGGAAATCACCAAAAATGTTGACTATTTTTACCACATGCCAAAATGAGTCAACCCCATATAGTTAAAATCCTATATAAGGGATTCTTATAATGTCACAAGGTATGTTGTAGCTCATTTGATGTCATTTCATATGCCATTTTAGCTTTGGTCATGTCTACCTTAGTCCTTGTGTCCTTTGGTGTCTTAGGGGTCATTTTAGGGTCATATATGCAAGTGGTATATTTTCATGGTGTCCAAATAATCAAGATCATGGAAATGGCTTACACAGGCCTCAAGGAGTTAATTTGGAGCTACAAAATCTCAAGAATAGGCTTTGTGAAGCTAGACTATCATCAATACATCATAAAGAAATAGATTAGACTAGTTCACTTAAGCATTTTATAAATATGATGTTAAATCCTCACATGACCATTAGACCATGTATGATCAATGTCCTTAGTTCCAAGATCACTATCTATAATTTTAATATCTCGATGAGTCTTCTATCTTGAGATCTAAGCCTTCAAATTTTAGTTTTCCATGTCTAATGAGCCATGTTGTCTTACACATCACATAAAAATGAGCAAACCAGCTTGTTTGAGAATTTTTTGTCTTCATTTAGGAATTTTTGCAAGCCAAAATCTTACAAAACCATGTATTTATTCATGTTAGGATCTTGCCTTATAAATTTTAAGCTCATGCAGGATTTCTAACTCAAGCTATATATCCTCAAAATTTGGTAACACAGAGAAATATGTTCACATAAGTGTCAAATTCAAGCCTCAACAAATAGTTATTTAGGTTCAAATGATCAGTGATAGGCATGAAGACATCATGGAAATCATACAAGTTAGCTTACTTGTGCATTTTATAGGTGCACCTCAGAAATCTTCATGAGATAAAAGCTTATAGTGCCATGGATTTATTCATGCCAAGATGTTTCTCTACAAATTTTAAATTTGTGTGATCTTCCTAGCTCAAAATATGAGTGTTTAAAGTTAGACCTATAACATAAGATGTTCACACTAATGTTTTTTTTAGCTATGTAAAGTAACTGTTTGGGTTTAAAAACCTTTAACAAGTTTAAAGTTGATAAATATCTAATGATTTGCATGATCTCAGATACTAACAAACAAGATCCAATGGTTTATTCTAGAGTCAAACAAATCAAAAGGTCCCTGAGTCAAATCCCTTAAAAGGCTACAAGCTGGACTTGATCCAATAGTGCATGATCATTGACAAGAAATTAGGCCTAATGAAATTTATGACTAGCGCTCACTCATACATATTGATCCAATAGTGTGTAGGAGGTAAAAAAATCAAGATCTTATAGTGGGAATATACGAGGCTAATAGGAGTAGAGATATGTTGGATCATTTTGATTGGCCTAAGAAATTTTTAATGTTCAAAGTCAAACCAAAAGGTAGTTATTTGACCAAAGAAAATAGGTATTATAGGGTCATCCTACCACCATTAAATCTCAATTAAATTCCATGAAAAATACATAGGGATGTAGTCAAGGTGATCAACAATATAAAATAACTACTATTAAAGCTTAATATGGACCTTTGGCTTGAGGGTTCATGTCATGTAGGGTTCATTATGTGACTATGTTTACCTTTCTTAAATGGATCCATGTACATGGTGAATCCTCAATTATTGTAATGACTTAATGGATCTATGTGGACCTAATAGGAACCAGGCATCAAGCAAAGTGTCATTAATATAACGACTATATGAAAACCAATATTCTAAGATTAGTTTTCCATCTATAGTAGACCTATGAACATGGGGATGAGTTCAAGCATGATTCAGTTTGAAAAAAATATTTCATTTTAAAGGTTTCCATGAAGGCATATACATAAAATCAAATGGTTTCATATCTAGGACCAACTGCATGAAAAGGACCCTTCTCTCCACTTTTACATGCCATGACAAACTAGTTAGGAGTAGTTAACTCTATGATAAAGCTATAATAGATTGATCTGATGGTTTTAATTGCATTGATTCTAGGACCTAGATTATAATAATTTTATCCCATCATTACAACCATTAGGGATCATTAATAAGGGAATAATGTAATTGTGTAACCACTTGAAGTGACCTAGATTAATCAAAAGGTCTAAATGAGCATAATTTGTAGAATCAGTTATAATTATGGTTCAAATAGAATTGAGCTCTTTGATTCCCATTTGAGCACCAAACCTCTCTCTCTAAAGTCCCTTTCTTCTATAAATATAGCCTTTGAGCTATTATTATCTATCCCTCAGGCTGGTATGACTAGACTTTGCTAGAAATTGTATTGTGCACATCTTAAAATAATGAATAGAGAATTTTGTAGTTATTTACTAATCTATGCTCGGTGTTTTGTGTTTTTTGATATGCAAAAGTGTTTGTCATATTCCCTTTACATGTTCAAGTTTAACCTAAGTGCTGATAAAATTTCCTTGTAGGTCATGTAGTGTGTCTTAATGTTGATCTCTATGATATAGAGTGTATTATTGACTATAAGTGATTTAAATCAAGCCTTATCCTAATTTTCCTCCAACATAATTCCATCAATTTAACCTCTAGGTAGAACATTATTTCATTTAAACCATTGTAGCCACTATATTAGTTCTATTCATAGTCTATTAGTGGGCTAATGAGTTCCATCTTGAGAGTGGATCTTTGAACATTCGGTGCATCACCTCCTTTAGATTAGGTTCAATTCATGCATTCTCTAACTCTTTTCCCCATAGTTAATTAGTTTACATAGATAATATTATTTCAATATACATTCAGGGAGCTATCCCTTAAATTTAAAGGCTTATTTCCAATATAGGTACACCCACATACCTAGAAATGTTCCCATGTTGCCCAAATCTATAAGAAGCCTCAAGAACTTCTTCTAGGGTGCAAGATTTGGTGATAATATTTAAATGGAGAATAAACAATAAAATTTAATTTACCATTTCATATATAGAATCATAATATAATATAGTCACTTCAAAAAGTACAAATTCATTTTAGATTCAAAAATGTATAGAAGAAATTGAGAAGAAACAAAATCAACCTACAAATATTTTTTGTAATAGCATAAAGATTATAAAATTTTCCAAGAATAATACATCATAGTATTTAAATCATTTATATTTTAATAAAAACTTCATTCAAGAATTTTTAAAACTAAATATGTGGAATTTAAGTATGTGTTGATGCATAAAACTTTCACTCTTAGTAAACAACATCCTATGGGAAGCTTTATAGATGTGGGACGGAACTATGATCTGTAAAGAGACCTTTGCAATTTTAGAAGCCAACTCTTTAAATTAATTGGGAATGAAAAGGGTAAGAAAGAAAATAAAAATAAAAATGAAGTAAAAATAACTAAAGTGATGCACCAAAATTCTTAATGTATCTATTCCTAATATTGCATAATATAGCTTGAAATTTTAAAACATTACATATAGTTCAAAGGAGCATGTGAATGATTTAAAGCCTACAGTAAGATAAAATCCAACACTATAGAAGTAGATAATATAAATAATAGATATACGTATATTTCATTCAATTTGACACATACCACCATACACTCTTCATTATTAGGTGGAGAATAAAATACAAAAGGCCCAAAGGCAAAGTATAAAATATTCAATCCTTCCCATGAGGGGCACCTGCTAAGGTATTGAAATGGAAAAATAACAACTACTAACTCTATTCATAAACTAGAACTATTATAATAGTTGATCTCTAATAATATTCATACAAATATAACTATTAAACAAATCTTATCCCCTTACAAAATAAAGAAGCCTAGAATATATAGGCATAATTTCCTCATAAGTAAATGACACCTAAAACTTGGCACTCATGCTCATGAAGATGACATTGCTAGTGAAAAGGGGAGCTTCAGCTCATGAGTGTAGTTAGTCTTCAAGTCTTGATGTTACACAACCTTAATGCCTCATGATTCGCATGACACTTAGAAGAAGTGTAGTGGTGATTCGTGTCTCTTCTCCAAACTACCTTTGGAATTCTTGCTAGAAAAGGGGCACACTTTCCTCAACCAATGGTGTTGCTTGAATTTATAACAAGAAGGAACATGCCTTAGATAAGCACTATGATTCCATGTGAAAGGTTCTCTTCTTTTTTATTATAACTTCATAGTGGGTCTTACCCATTACTTCATCAACCTATGGTGTAATTCAAAGTTCCGAAAAAAGAAACATTTGCTCTTAAGAAGCATCGTGATGCCACATGGTGAGATGGAACTACTCATGGGGAAGCTGAGAACTCTTTTGTAAATAATGAGAATAAAAGCACCATGTGGAAGGGTTGTTTCCTTTTTATTATAACTACATGATGGGTCTCACACATTACTTCATTGGCCAATGATGTGCCTTTACTTTATAAAATAACTCCATTCCTTCCTAAAAAGTGTCATGATAACATGTGTCAAGATGGTGCTAACCCTAGGGAATCCAAAAACCTTTTCATGAAGAATGAGCATTAGGGTACCACATGGCACCAATAGAAAGAGCTGAGACTTAGCCAAAAAATGGGGACCTAGGAAAGTGGAGGTCAATATTCAAATCACTGAACTCACCAAACATGTTCACGATGAAATTATAGCTACCCAAAACCTTCAAAACATGGATTACAATCCACAATTCCTAGTGACTTGTAGGGGAATATAATTATGGATTGAAGAACCCAAAAATTATGGTTCTTGTAAATGTATCAAAGTAAAACTACAAAAAGGGTGAGGCCTACTAAACTTACAAATTTTTAAGAGCAACCTTTAAAGGCATCCACTCTTCCTCTTTAGGTTGAGTCTTCTTCTTCAAATCCTTGAATGCTTTATCTATATCAATTATCGCCTTGAAGAGAAACTATTCAGGCCTATACTACTACCTACATATAAAACCTAAGCTAGGAAAGAGGCTATAAAATGGTCTCCACCTTAGAGATGCTTGTCATTTGACCCAAGGATACAAAGATGGTCTGGTCATTCTACTTTGTAACTAGTATCTATTTTATTTTATCCTTAGAGAGGACCTTGATATATCTAAAGAATGGGGAGGGGATTCCTAACTAAACCAGTTGTTTAATATGCCCCTTTATGTCCTAGACCACTTTCTTTAAGGCATTTAAAAATGCCTTGTACCTTGATGTTGCCTAATTATAGCTTAGGAACTCATTAATATTTACTATTGCCTACCTTCTATCGGTCACCCTTGCCACCTATAGCATCCTATTTGTTGTGATATATAACTTCTAAATGAGGAGCTACATATCTTGAACCTTGGGGGATATGAAGGTGAGGTGATGAGCCACATATGTCCTCACCTATGCACTCAGCTATTGTGAGTTTATGATGAACCCAAGTACTATATTTAAGTTTGATGCCACATTATGTATCCCCTATAAATATGAAATATGCACTTTACAAACCATTGGGAGGATACCTATAGTCTAAGTGTGGGTAGTGAGGTCATTCTTTAGCTATTAGATTTCATGGTCCTTGGTTGAGGATTCATATTACATCTACTACTACATCTATTGATGTGTGCTTGTAGAGTCCAATAGACTCTTATGTGTCTGTGTGAGCTCAATTTATTTTTTGTGTATCTTGTTTTCTATGGCCACCTTTTCCTTCTTTAGGCCATCAATTTTGGCCTTCAGTTCTAATACCTAGACTTGTAACTGGGCCCTTTGATTAGCTTCTAATTATAAGCTCTCAAAGGTGATATGGCTCTATAGGTTGGACCTCATCTTGGTGAGCTCTAAATCTTTTACCTTAGACTCTGCATTTAGGAAACTGATTATAGCTTTGAATCTTATGAGTTAATACTCCTTCTCTAATTGTCAGCCTACCTTGAGATAGTCCATGGTGATAGACTTCTGGGTCTCCTCCATGAGCTCAAAATTATCATGTGTCTTGGCCTAGATAAGGTTAAGGCCAACATCTTGGATTGGGTAATCCCCCAACTTCATCTATTCTTGGGTCTTAATCACTATTAGAATCATAAATGCAATTATTAGATATTATATTGTAGGGTCAAAGAATGATCACATGTGAGATGTCACTAGGGCCGTAGTCATTTTTCCTCTTCTCTTTTCCACCCAAGATTCTTGGTATTTCCTTTCATTCTACAACTACTGGTGGAACTACTCTTGTGACTAAATTAATTCCCCATGAAGTGAGATCCTCATGGAAATTTAAAAGGAATGGTCACTTACTACTGTGAAGTAGTGGATTCTATTTCCCTAGGGAGGAGTGGGTAAATGGTTAATGTGGAAGGAAAGAAAGGTGGGAGGCCATAGAGAGGGGTAGTGGGTGATTTCACCATGATGGGTTTACTTGTGTTGGATGAAGGTGGAGGAATGAAGAGTGGTACAAGTGAGGTGACTGGTTACATCATTTTAAGTCGTGCAAGCATGGTGAAAATAGTGGAAGGTAAAGACAAAGTGAAGAATTAAGAATAATTAGAAATAAGAGGGTCATAAAAGTTTACCTTATTTTATTTGGTTTAGGAATGGGTTTAGAATCTTGTGCCTCAGAGCCAAGCTGAGATAACCCAGCCTTCAGTTCTCTCAAAGTGGAATATAATTATTATTGGGGAGTTGGATAAATAAGAGGGGGATATGATGTAGGATAATAAATCATAAAAACTTCCTCCTCTTTCCCTAAGGGGGTATCCTCCTCCACTTCTTCAATAAACCCCTTTTTCTACTTAAGCTTCTTCTTCATGGTGCTCATCCTTAAGGTTCTCAAACTACTTGTCAGAGTCTAGATATTCAAAGTTGATCTTGTTTTGTCTAATATCCTACCTATACTTCCAATAGGCTTCCATATTCTCATTAATCCTACCCTTTTGGATGAGCTACACTCTTAGACCCTTGGTCATGGTCTTTGTAGGATCAAAAAGTTGGACTAGTTTATAAAAGACTCCCTTGATTGGTGAGTGTCCAAAGAGATCCTAGATAGGTCCAAATAATGTTTGATGTTAGCCTCTATCAAGGACTTATGCTCCTTGAAGTATGGCCAAGGCTCATGGTTGAAGGGGGAAATAGTCTTGAGAGTGGTTATGTGGTTGGTTAGATCATAGCTCTATTGATCATTGATATGGTCTAGGCTGAGCTCTGTAAGCTTGAGTGTAAGTAAATGCTCCTAATACCTTTTCATTATCTTAATTTCCCCTCTCAAAAATGGGACATCATAAAGGGACCTCTTTTTTCAGCCTATGTTTTACACTATGTCTATTATATTGGGATAGTAGGCTAAGTCTGGGTCTAAGTACCTATCTATGAGCAAGCATGAGAGTTAGAATGGTTCTTTCTTGAATCTATGGACCTTGATGAATGTAAAATGGGATTCAAAGAACTATTTTAATATAATTTTTTAACCAATGAGTCATGCTATTTGGTGGTCCATAATTTTGAAGGTGATGGCTTATTGACTAAGGTCAATCAAGATCGAGGATAGGAAGCACTCTACAAACTCATGAAAATCCTATATGACTGATAGAATGTTGGTCCATGTAGAGATGGGGATCACCATATGGGGATACATCCCCATCTTGGTTCTATTGATTGTGAAGCATGACAAAATGAAATAGGATCTCTACTACAAGATTAGGTGGAGGAAGAAGGAAGAATACCTAAAGGTATTTTGGGCTAAAAAAATCACCAATTGGTGTGAATGGCATCATTGATAGCATATACAAAATCCATTTAGTAGTCCCTCTCCATAATTACTATCTTCAAGTGGAAGACTATACCCAATTTTAAATCATGGACATTGATGTTTGAGTCCATTTCAAATATGAATGCTAACATAGAGAGGGCATCTCTCATATCTTATGTTACAAATCTCATGAGAATGATGGGTAGAGGTGGCACTTCTATGTAATCTATATAGAGATCTGAGTTCATAAAATTTAGATTTTGGACATGATTGTCCCATACATTTTATAACCTCTCTATATCATAGATGTTTGTGCTAGGGTCATTAGGGAGCCAGAGCATCTCCCTGACTATATCAATAATAATGTCCACATTCAAGTAATTACCTATGTTAATACTAGTGACAACATTGTATCTCTTCACACATAGGGAAATGATATTTATTCATGGGTGCACAATAATCACCATGTATTGAACTAGGGTGGAGCTCAAAATCATGAAATTAAATGACTTAAAGTCATTGTTTTGAACCTTTATGATCATGTCAATGTGAGCACCCTCCCTCAGCTTCTTTGTGTTCTTTGTCAATTTGGGATCAAAGATCCCATCTGTAAAGTCTAAGACCAGTGTGTGATCCTTTTAATTCCCCTTGGTAGCACTCTTGATGTTTGAAACTATGGAATTTAGCTGTGTGGGGGTATAAATATATGATTTACTTCATAAAAATTGTGGGGAAAGGTACCCATGACCGCCTGATCTATGAGTTCTCTATTTCCTATGATGTCTACCACTAGACAAGGATATCGAAGTATCAATCTTATGTCTCTTTTGAAATAATATTATTTTTACTTTGGGAGGACACTAGATACTAACTTCTACTTACAATTCTTGGCACACTTCTCCACTTGATTTTTCACTTGAGACACTCTTCTTAACTCAATGCTCTTTTGAAATTATTAAGATTTTTAAATGTTTAGTTGATTAAGAAATGGGTATTTATAGGCTAACACTTCTAGCATGATCACCATTTAGATTTTGTAATTTGGGCACCCATACATTTTAAGGGTGGCACACATGCTTGATGAATGTCTCATAATAAATTTACGGTGATCTTTATGGGAGATCAAGAAATTGGGTGCACCTGAACATTAATGGTAGGGGGAATGGGGTAGATAACTATATATCAAAGATGATTCAAAATTAGTGGAGCCAAGGTGAGGATACCTATCAATAAGACATCAACAAATCATGCCAATGACATTTATTTTCAAAAGGAAAAAACAAAATGGAAACTAATTGTGTACAAGGTGAGGTTGAAAAAATAGTCAAATTCTTTTAAGTAGATTCCATTAACCAGAATCTCTAAAGAATTACCTTCTTTTTCTACTAGATAAAATGAATTAATCTACCTATTTTTTATGATGGTAAAATTTATTCTTCATAGGTAATCAAATTTTGTATGCTGGCCTAATTTTGTAGACCTTTCATCATATTTCAAAAACAAGTCTCCCAGATTGAAGCCTAGGTTGAATGCCTTCTTATCAAACCATCTCTTAACTACCTACTATCATGTGACCTTGACATCATTATCTTATTATTATATTTCTTGAAGACTAAGAAATTCTACTAAATTGACCTCCATTACTCTAGTTTTAGCTATTTTGATAGCTTTCAACAACTATAAAACAAGAATCTCCATTGAGATAGGCATGACCACTTCTTTCCCATATACTAATTCATATGAATATGTTTTAAAAATATGCTTATAAGTGATTTAATTAGCCCATAAAAATAGCTTCAGATGAGTATGCCACTCCCTCTATCAGTCAACAACTATCCTCTTGATTTATCTTA
This sequence comes from Torreya grandis, assembly GCA_037957365.1. Classification (NCBI taxonomy): domain Eukaryota; kingdom Viridiplantae; phylum Streptophyta; class Pinopsida; order Cupressales; family Taxaceae; genus Torreya; species Torreya grandis. Next base: position 1,206,734 of record JARHVA010003804.1, on the reverse strand, counting down.
TGAGGTTCTTGTTTTTTGATTTGGCTAACCCATTCCTTTACAGGTAGTAATTCGATGAATTTTTAAGGAAAATGTCATTTCTGAGTGCAAATTATAAATTTTTTAACTAATAAAAACCTTTTAATTATCATATATAATCATTTTAGGAGGGCCAAACCTTACTACTAGTTCCTCTAGAAAGTTCAGGATCATATTTTTAGTCACCTCTTTTAAAGGGGCTACTTCAATCCATCTCATAAAGTAATCTATGGCCATGACTATCCACTTATGGCTCATGATAGACACTAGATTGATCATATAAATTAAAAAATAATCCCATTTACATTAAAGTCTCATCAATCACAATTGATTTTAGTGACATGACCAAAAAATTTTGCTTGCCAGTGAAAACATGCATTGCTAGCATTTCTTCACTGCCTGATGATAATATGAAAACATGGTCAACCATTAGTATCCTACACATACGATCTTAGTTGTGGTTATTTTTATTAATAAATGATCACTTGGAGAGTTAAAATCATGTCTATAGGATCTTTTTATCTTGGTGTTCATCAATGCATCAGATAAGTTCCCTATTGAAGTTCCTTTCAAAAAGGACTCCCCGGACCAGTGTATAACTAACCATTTACAACCTATAGAGTCTACTTTAGTACATGGAGAGGCAATTTTCATATCATATAGTTTTCACCAAGTGAGTTATTTCATCTACTTAGGACCCATCAATTTCATACTGACTTACCAAAACTATTTTTGGTGCATCTTACTCACTTGTTAGGGCATCAGTGCATTGGGCCAAATACTCACAAATTCCTCTTCCTTAGATCACTTTGGTTAGCTTTACCTAGACATAATATTATAGGATCTTATTGATCCATCTGGATCTCTTCTTGGTGATTTATCCTTCCATGATATACTCTCTGACACTGGGATGCACCATGTATATCATTACCTTGCTTCCTACCACCAGGTATCTGAATTTCTTCAGACATTTATTGATGGAAAAAGCTTGACTCTCAATGAAGTTATATTATCTTATATATAAATAGAGTTATTGAATAAAATTCAATAGGATTTTCTCTCTTCTATTCTCTTATTGAGTTATCATAGTTTTCAGGCTATGTTTAATACCATAAACATACATGATAAAATGTTTAGAGAAGTTGGGATTGACCAACATGAGAGTGATGGATATCACTTCCTTGATCTTGTCAAATGTTTTCCTCCCTTCATTAGTCCATTTAAAATATTGGTTTTTATTTATCATCAATGTGATTGGCCTTACCATACCTATGAAGTTATAGATGAATCAACTAATGAAGTTGATCTTCCCTAGGAAAGATTGAACTCCTTTCTTGTTAACAGGTAAGGTTAATTACCTAATGGCCTTCACTCTATCTATATCAATAAATATGCTTTATTTGGTTACCATTTATCCTATCAACTTACCTAATGGTATGTCAAATATATGTTTTTTTGGGTTAAGGGATACCCCAAACTCTTGGCACTTTTGTAAAATCTTCTCCAAATGGTCAAAAACGATATTCCTTTTTCTTGGAGAACACTTTTAGTTCATCCAGATAGATAAGGATAATTTTGGTAATCAATCCTTTAAAGGATATATCCATGGCCCACTATAAATTATCCCCTACATTAGAGAGGTTGAGAGGCATTTTTTCATAAGTGGAGGTCTCTTACTTCATAGTGAAAGTGGTTTTATGTTGATCCTCTTCATTAACCCATACCTAGTTATATCCTGAGAACCCATCAAACAAAGATAACATTTCTATACCCACTACTATTTGGAGGATATGTTCCATTTAAGGAATGGGGTAATTATCCTTTAGAGATGCTTTATTTATGTTTTTTAAGTCTATGCATATCCTAATTTCTACATTTTTTTTTCTCACTAGAACTAGGTTGGATACCCAAGTCAAATGCTTGATTGGGTATATAATCCTTGAGTTGATCAATTTCCTCAGTTATTGAGCCATGAGAGACTTGATCTTTAAGTTTGTTATCCCTTTCTTTTTATGGAATAATTTGGATACTTAAAATATATCTATGGTGTGCTGGATCACCTCATGATTTTATCCTTTCAAATCATCATAGGTCTAGGCCATAACCCCTTCATAACTATTGTAAAAAAACACCAATTGATCCTTATCCTTTTAGGAATCTTATTTACCCACTTTTAATTTTCTTCCATCTCCTACATAAAGCTTGGAGTAGTCATTTATGTCTATGACAAACTTATATTTTTCATTTTTTGGATCATTAGAATCAAATACATTCTCTAGGGTAATCAATCCCTTTAGAAGTTTATTGGACTTTAGTTGCATGATATGACCCCCATAAGCTTATTCAATCTTTGGTTGAAAATTCTCTATGAAATAATAATAATACTAAAGAAACATATCAATTTGGGCATCACTCTTGAATACCTTCTAGTTATGATCATTATTTAGGATATCAGGCTTGATAATTACTCACACCACTTATTCATTGGTCAGCAAATCAATTACCAAATCAAATTGGGAACTGATTACTTCCATTCTATATACTTTAGCATTCATGGACCTAGGAATTACTTGGATATTAAATGCTTCAAACTCTTAATTCAAATACCATATTCAATAGTGGTAAGATCTCATGCATACTATGGATCAGTAATCCATGTTTTATTTTAAAGTAGTTCACTTTTTTATTTAGGATCACTTAGTGGATACATAGTTCAATGGCACCTTCTGATAGATTCCTCTTAAAGACCTATTCCTCAAATATTTCATAAGTCCTAGCCTTTATCTATTTTCAAAACTTGGTAGCATGATTCTTATATAACTTAAGGAGACTTCTTTCATGCTTGGATGGAGTGCGAGTTTGATGTGTGTCACCTCTTTGCTCACCCAAGAGTAGTGTTGGGTTCGTGGTGTGCAATGGAGCAATATTGGATGATGATGTGGGCCCCATTTCAATTAAATATTTTATTTCTTAAGATAATTAATTTTTTTAATCACATCATAGGTGAGACATCTCTATGAACATACACGTGGTTCCACCTCACTTCTCCCAAGCATAGTGGTCATAATAGAATGATGTATTTGTGCCATATCCAAGATCTAGAGGACAATTACACTCATGAGCTAGATCCTTATATTCAATTAAAATGGTGTCATCATGGGTAGGAGAGGGAATCTCTATATGTATCTCCTCTTGACATTCACCTAGCCTATTTATTCAGAGCTCTTCCCTATTGGAAGGGGTGGCCGATCATTTTATTTTTTTGAATTTCATTTATCAAGTTCTTTGAGCATTTTTATAAGAAGGCAAACTAATCATCCCTCTTACAATAGTTGATAACCATCAAGAGGGCCCCACAAGAGGCTATGGTTGATTTTAATACCAAGTTAAAAAAGACCTAGAAAAGGATCCCATTGGAGGATCAACCACTCATGGGCATGGAAATTGTGTTTTATCTCAAATCCATCAATATTGATATTACAGTCATGACCTAATTACCTAGAGGTTTGATGCTATCAGATGTGTATGATATCATGGTAATGGTTGAAGAAAATCTAATAGATGCAAGAAGACTCCCTCATTGACCACCTATGCTAATGTTCCTTGAGATATCTATACCTCTACTAGGAGAGATCCTAAACACCTCAATAACCCTACCCACTTCCATGTATGTGTACCCACCCACTCAGGCAATCACATCTGCTACATCTTCATTGGTAGCTAAAATGAATTATATGAATATAATTTCAAGGAACTTCTCTAATGAGATAATTAATCTCAAGAGGTATCATTTTTCACCTCCAAAAAATTCTTATAATAAATACCAAGGGATAAGACCACCTTACCAACATAATGAATACCAAGAAAATAAAAAATTGAACCACTAAGCTCTAAATCACCAAGTGCCAAACCATCATATGCAACCCACAAATCAAATGGTATTTATATTATACCCTTTATATATAGTGTCACCAAGTATGAGTAGAGATCTAGTGGCTAGCCAAAATAACTTAGTAGATGATTCCAACTCATGGTTCTTCCCCTGTAATGAACCCCATGGACCCCAAAATTATTTGAGGGATAACTTATACTAGAAGGTCATTAAGTAGATATGATAAGGGAGTGTACCAAATTTGGCTTATACATACCAATATATAGGAGTCAAAGACACCATACTAATGGCATAAATTTAGGGTATGTTCTTAGAGCAAGAGGAAAAAATAGCCTCAAAACATGCACTTTTCTTATGGATGGAAGGCAAGGAAGCGATCTTTGTTAATGAAGTGTTGGTGTATATAACTCTATAGGTTCAATCAGACTACTATACAGGCTCAATCAGACTACTATACACACTCTAAGAAAATATTGGAAAAAATCCTTGAGGCTTTTACAAGGCCCAAAATAATCTTCAGAAATACTCTAGAAGCACAACATACACCCATGATCTATCTGAAGTGGGGTGAGGTGGTAAAAATCAAGGTAAAAAACATTGAGGTCTTACCTTTAAAGCCATACAACATGGTTGAGTAGCTAAAGAATGTATTAGCTAATGTCTCCCTTTGGGATGTTATATATATCCCCAAACAAAAGACTCTATTAAAGGAAACCTTAGAGGAGAAGGTGAATCCTAGATAAATAAGAAGGCTAGCCATAAAACTTGCGAAGGAAAATGGGAAGGAAGCCAATGTGGTCATGTAGCCCAAGTACCCTCTGCATTCATCAACACCAAAGAAGGGGTTTGTAAAATGAAACCCACTTTGTACTACTTAAATTTGATTGTGGGTAAGATTTTGTTGCATAAATCCATGATCAACTTTGGAATGAGCACCATGGTGATTTCTAAAAAGATAGTTGAGGTGCTACAATTGAAATATGAACCCTTTAATAAATTAATGATGCAACTAGATGGGAAGAAGGTTCAGACCCTACGGATCATTAAGTACCTTGCCCTCACATTATATTCTTATCTAAGAATCATTGTGTCATAAGACATTGTAGTGATAGACATCCCACCTATTTTAAGGCTATGTTTGTCAAGAGATTTCAGCACCAAGATTAGTGGTTATCTATCATTAGACTAGTCTCACTTGATTTAGAGGACCAAGCACAGATCAAAGATGAATGTGTTATCTAAAAAAATTCACCTAGAACATATAATGAATGCATTAATGTGAATTTTGATAAATTTTACACCTCCTTCTCAAAGATACAGACACACTACACTAAAATGATTTAATAAGAAGGGATAGCTAATAATAAAATCCCTAAAGAGGAGGTAGTGATTAATGAATTCATTGAAAGTGACCCATTCACAAAATTTTATGTGATGAGCTTGGGAACCTATGTTATTCATGATTAATAACATTATATCCCCAAGGTCATTAAAATCTTGGGAGATCAAAGCAAAAAGCTCAAGGATGAGTTTGATTTTTGGATGTTACATTTCGATGGTACAAAATGTAGGACCAACTTTGGGGCTGATATCTAACTAACATCCCCCTATGGAAAAGTGACTCTTAGAGCCTTTAAATTTTAGTTTACCTATACAAATAATGAGGCAAAATATGAGGCCTTAGTCTAGGGCCTCAGCCTCACTAAGCGAATGGGTATCAAGCAGCTAAGAGTATTTGGTGATTCTAAATTAGTAGTAAGATAAGTAAGAGGGGTATCAACCATGAAGAATGTACACATGATATCTTACCATTACCACATATGTGACATAATTTAAGCTTTTTAATCCTTAAATATTCAAATCATCCCAAATATTATGAATGTAAAAGCTGATAGGATGGCAATAGTGGGCTCCAAATTTGAGCTATTATAGACTTATTCACAAATGAATAGAAAATGAAGGTAATCATTAGACCCACTATCCCAAAAAATGAATAGAAGTAGAAAGTGTTTGAAAATGATGGTTAGATTAATATTTTCCTCCTACAATTGTGTGATTTATGGAGTAACTATATCCAAAAATTGAGGAAGGCTATGGAGACTATATTATATAATTAAAAACCAACAAGCTCTTGAAGGGTCTCATCACCTTGGAAAATCTCTTTAATTTCAATGATGCAAGGACATATTTAATTTTATTTTAGATAAATGTGATTATTTCAAGATTTATGTTGGGAAGGTAATAAAATTGAAGGTTGGAAATGAGGCTCCTTAGAGAGACAAGGAACAACTAGTATCCTTTTATGATAAATATGAAGGTGTCATCACATGGACTTCTGATGACCTAAAAGGATATGACTAAGAGGTCATTCAACACACCATAGATTTTATATAAGGAGCCAAGATATTTTGGGAAAAATAAAGGCCGATGAACCCAAATATAGAGTCCTTAATATCTTAAGAACTAAGGAAGTTGATTTATTCAAATATCGTATAACCAATCAAGCATTCAACTTGGGTATCTAACCTGGTCCTTATGCAAAAGAAGAGTAGGTAAATCTGATTTTGGGTGGATTTTTGAGATGTAAATAAGGCATCTTTGAAAGGCCATTACCCTCTCCCTTCCATGGAGAAAATTCTCTAAATAGTAGTGGGATCAGTGATATTTTCATTATTGTATGATTTCTTTGGGTATAACTAAGTATGGGTGAAAGAAGATGATAAAATTTCACCAGGAAGTGGGGAAACTTTGCATATGCGAAGATGCCTTTTGACCTTTCTAATGCTGAGGAAATATTTCAATGAGAAATGGATGTATCTTTCAAAGGGATAATTAATGAGATCATCCCATCTATCTAGATGATTTCACTATGTTTTCCAAGAAGAAAAAACACCACTTCAAGCACATGGAAAAGGCCTTCAAAAGGTGCCAAGAGTTTAGGGTGTCCCTTAACCCCAAAAAGTGTCTTTGGTGTTCCCTAGGGCAAACTACTTGGATACATAGTATCCAAAAATGGGATCCCCATTGAACCTAAAAGGATAAGGGCCATTAAATACCTCACTTTTCTAGTGAATAAGAAAGGGGTACAATCTTTCCTCTAAAAGATCAATTTCATCAACAAATTTATATTAGACTTTGTTATATTGGTTAGGCAAATCACCCTAATGTTAAAGAAGGACTAGATTTTCAAATGGACACTTAAAGGAATAGAAAAATTTGAAGAAATAAAAATTAAAATATCCATTTCACTAATAATTGTTGACCTTACCTTTTCTAAGGACTCAATCATGTATATCTATGGGAGTGAGCATAGCCTAATAGTTGTGCTAACTCAAAAAGAAGAGGAGAGAAGATAAGAGAACTTAAACACATTATAATATAGAATGTTACATGGGTATGAAACCAAATACAACTTAATAGAGACATAAATGTTCACCATCATCAAGAGCCTTAAGAAGTTAAGGTACTTGGTGGTAGGAAGCATGATAATTGTGTATGTGGCACACTCCAGTGTCTGAGAGTACATCATGAAATGTGAGATTATAGAAAAAGGGCTAATTAGATCACTAAAATCCTTGAATACAATGTGAAAGTTAGGTTGACAAAGATATTTAGATGGAGGGGAATCTATGAGTACTTAGCTTAGTGAAAATATGTTCCAATAGAGGATCAAAATGCACCTAAAGTAGCCTAAGTGAACCAATTAAAAATGGGTGGGTCATAGGTGACTAAAAACTTCCACTTCATGTAAACTAGTAGGTATCCCAATGATCTCACCACATATAAAAGGCATTTCTATAGGATATAGGGGTCTAGATACACACTAGTCTAAGGGGTCCTATTCACAAATAACTTTGATGGAGATATTCTCTAATGTGTTGATAATGCCCAAGTGGAAAAAATTATCCAAGATATTAACTTTTATCCCCATGATGGTTACTTCTCAACTAAAACCACCATGATGAAGATCATGTGTGTGGGGTATTATTGGTCAACCATGTTCGTAGACTACCACCAAGTAGTCAAGAAGTGTCAAAAGTGCTAATTGTTTATCAAGAAGAGGAAACAGTCAACCATAACCCTCAATCCAATCATTATTGATGAGCCCTTTGCATACTAGGGCTTATACTTTATCAAGATGATCAACCTAGCCTCTAACATAGGTCATAAATAGATATTAGTAGCCATCGACTACTTCACCCAATAGAATGAAGTGACCCCATTAAGGGAGGTGATCAAAAATGTAATCCTTGGTTTCCTATAATAGATCATTGTGAGGTTTGGCCCACCTAAGATAATCATCTCTAATAATGTAAAGGCCTTATTTAGATCCAAAATATCTGAATTTGCACTTTAGAATAGCATATTCCTAAAGACTTCCTCTAATTATTACCCACAAGAGAATGGGTTGGTAGAGTATACAAACAAAAATTTGATTAGATTGATCAAGAATATGAGAGATATAAAGTATGAGTGTTACTTTGACATAAATATGACCCTATGTGTTGATTTCATCACTCCTAAATATATCTTGAAGACTTCCCTGTATGAACTTGTTTTTTTGAATGAAGCGATTATACACATATAATTGGATATCCTAATGTAACATCTCTTAAAGGTAGTTGAAATTAAATAAAATGGAGTGATGGAGGTTCAAATAGATAAATTTATCAAACTTCAAGAGACAAGGGAACAAGTAGGTAATGAAAATATTTTTCATCAGTAATTAATAAAGTGATGGTTTGACAAGAAGTCATTAGACCTTAGGTTTAAACCAAGGGACTTATTTTTCAAATATGACTAGTGAGCCATAAAGTCGAGATGACATGTAAAGTTTGATTCTCTCTAGAGAGGGACATTTTGTATTATCAATTATAAAAATGATAATGATTTTTAATTAGAAGACCAATAATTCAATGCATTGGAGATCCCCATCAATGGGATTAATTTAAAGCATTTAAACTAGCTTCCCATCTTCTCCTTGTGGATGATTAGTTAGTTTCCTTTTGATTTTTGGTCACATGTTTCTTTCCCATTGTTGTTTCCTTCATCTTGCTTTCCATTTTTTTATTGTTTCCTTTTCTAAAAATAAGTTTCATTGGCATAAGTGTTATTTTTATTGCCATGTGTCCTCCCCCCAATCTTCCCAAATATTTGAAACATTCTCTAAAAGATGTTTATCTATCTACCTTACCTACCATTAACATCAAATGACCCATTGTACATGATTCCCCATGATGATCACTTCCAAATCTCTCACTTATGGCTCTCAAACATGTGTGCCACCCTTATCATTTATGAGGGAACTCTTTTTGAATTTATATGATGATTCCACCTAGTGGCACTAGTGTATAAGCAACCCTTCTCCTAGGTTAAGCCAAACACATGACACTTTGTGATTTTGGAGAGACCATAAAGCAAATTGAAAAGAGAAGAAAGAGAGTCTATAGGTTGATCAAGGTAGCAAAGAACCATGATTTCAATCATCCAAGGAAGGGATAAGGAAAGATTGTTGGAGAAGATATAAATATGGAGGCCTCTACATTCTCATCTAGGAGTGGAAAACACCCCTAGAAGCAAAGAACATGTAGTTCAAGTAGCATTGGAGATCCTCCTCCTAGGCACACCAAGAGAAAATACTATGCTTTAGAATCTACTCAAGAAAAAGAGAAGTTGTTGGATACCATAAAGGCAACCAAAGGAGCATGAAAAAAATGGGCTTTGGTAGCTGACTTCATGGATAACGTTTTTGACCTAGAGTTATCCTTAAATCTTAAGAATTTGAGGGAGGGTGCTCATCCCAAAATGATGGATAAGATCAATAGGAAGAGTATGGATATTTTAAATGCAAAATATGGGACTACACACTATCACAATACATGGTCCCATATGTCCACCCATGCCCCAAGATTACCACTCTTTATGTAGAAAGATACAACGCTAACACTAGATTGATAATTGGTAATGCCCATTTATGGGTAAAAATAAGTGTATAAAATATTATAGAGATGTTATGGCTTAGATACAATTCAAAGGCCACTATCTATAACATTGAAAGTCTCTAAAATGTATGAGATTTCTTGGGCTTTAGTAAGGCACACTTATTCAGAGTTATCCTCAAAGAAGACATTAGAAAGATGCCTCCTCTACCCATGTCCCTATTAAATTTCCCCATGAAAAATTTAAAGGATACCCTATCCATGCTAACCTTCATCTTAGGCATAGATTATGATGACAATATCAAAGACTTCCAACTAGGTGTGCTCTACCTTATGACTATGACTGAGAAAGGACAAAATTTTGAGATGGACTTCATTAAATCCATCACCTCCACCATGAGGATAGAGCTTTGGAATTTCTTAGTGATGAGTGCCTTTAATTAAATATCATTCCTCATACATTTGATTTTCTACCATAACTCCTAGTTCTTTTCTAGGTACCTCCAACTTAACACCTCCAATACAAAGGTCTTTTCCAATATGGTGACCCCCATCACCATATGGACTCACATCTTATCAAAGACTGGGGAATACTATGAGTTGTCATAGTAGTTCATGCCTCCATTTATCATTAACCTTAGTTAAAAATCTATCACCTCCATAATGATAAATTGGCAACAAACTTGACTCATAAACCATAGAGTTTCAATTGACTAGTTCTGGGGATCCCACTTTTCATTCATTCAAGCACATGGCTACAATGGGAATCCCTTATGGTTTCCTTGTACATTAACCAATAGGACCCTAGCCCTAAAATTGGATCTCTAACTTGATGTAGTGGATTCCATCTATAGGGTGAGGAAGAAAAAGGGTGTATATGATGTCCCTTTCATAAGAGATGATGTGACAGTGTATAAAAGATGCTAGGGATGCTTCCTTGCATCTAAAAGAGTAGATCTTAGCCTTGATTTGATAAATAATTGATGGGAATATAATTTAATGAGATACATAGCCATATTAAAGACTACTAATGCTATTATAAATAAACCTCAACCTTACCTAGAGGAGAGGAACTCACCCATAGAAGATCTCCCTCAAAATCATGTGGACCTAGTCAGAATGATAGAATAGATATTTAATCCTTAGGAGTATTTTTACACCAAGGTCCAAAGTTATGACTCAATGAATAAATTATTAAAAATGATGAAGAAATAACTCACCCAAATAGATTAGATCATGGAGAAGAAAGTTGCCTTCACCAAATATAGGTTTAAAATCAATAAGCCAACCAAAATCTTGTATGATGAATACCAGGATGAGAAGCTTGAGAAGATATGAGATGAGTTTCACCTAGAATAATTCATATCTAAGGGAGGATCCACTCCCAAGATTTAAATAATCAAACATGAGGAAGAAGAAGTAGGCACTCCTAGGGAGGAGGCAGGGGATATACCCTCGAAGAAGGAAGCAATAGAAGTGGAGGTCATGTCCACATAGGTGCCTTTAACATCAACACCTCCCATATTACCTTATCCCTTAGCCTTAAAACAATATAGGGATCCCTTTAATCACCTCACATCTGGGTCCTCCCAACTCAAGAGTGTTGAGGCACCCATTTATAACCCTCCACCAACTCCTCCCCAGGAAAAGATTTATTTCACAATTCCCCTCCTTTCCACTTTTAATTCTTTCTCCACCACCTCATCCCCCTCTATAGCTTCATTATTTGTGGAAGCATAATCTAATTCCCAACAATGAACTTTGGCTTCCCTTGTCAAGTCATCATCTACCTTGGTAGTCCTATTATAGGTTATATTGCCTTCTATTACTCAACTTGGCACCACCCTAGCTTTGATCTTCTCCTCAACCACTCAAATTTCTATAGGACTTGACCCCTTCCATTTTTTAATTATTATATCCTCATATATTCATTTACTCACTCCCTCACCTTCATCATTCACCTCATCCTCCCCCATGATGCAATCCCCTTTTACCCCATCCTACAAGCTCCCACCTTTCTCTCCTTCAGCCCTCATTGTTCATTCACTCACTTATATGGGAGTAAGGTTTACTACTTCATAAAATAAATTGGCTATACCATTAATTCTACCATAGGGAATCCCCTTCATGGGGGAGATGATCTAGGTACCATACCAACATGAATAGTAGGTGAACATGACAAGGGTGTCCTGAGAGTCTTACATGCAAAGAAAGAAAGTAAAGAAAGCCAAGGCCAATGTTGAGGCTCATATGCAGTAATTTTATGACCATACACAAAAATCCCTATTGATTACCCATCTAACCCCCCAAGTAGTCAAGCCCCAAGAATAAATGCTACTAGGAGACTATAGTGTACAAGTTATCAGCCTTAACCTTAGTTAGGAATGACCTATCGACTAGATCAAGATCATGGAAGAAACACATAAGTCCATGACTATGGAGAATATAAAGGTGGCCTAGTAGTTACAAAATACCAAGATAGAGTTCTCCAAAGTAAAATCTGTGGTTAATCACCTTAATGTTAAGGTTAAGGATAGGGATACTAAACTCAACAAGGCATGGGCTGATCTCTAGGGTAACATCCTAAATAAAAACTTCTAGGAAGAGGCTAGCCTATGATCAACCACCGAGATCAAGCTATAAGAAAAATAAAAGGATCTAGATAAAGTTATCCAAAAACTCCATGATTTAGATTGGTCATATCAATAATTATAGCATCAAGTAAAGTAATATTCCTTGATTAAGGACTAGGAGATTAAGAATTTGAAAATGACCTCAATGCTTGCACACAGGACACCATAATCATTTCCATAGTCTAGAAGTTGTATAGATCCTATTGGTAATGAATCAAGACTCTAATAGTAAACCTAAAGATAGCAGTAACCTTCATCATAGATGCACATAAGTAATCTTCTTAGGTAAGCACATCTATCAACTAGATATTTGATTTCATCTCTCCAAAGGTCCTAAAGTCATAGAGCCTTATTCATAAGATCTAAAACACTTCTCTTGAAGCATTAATGGTAGCAGGGGTGATCAACCAGAGGTAGGTAGTGGCAAGGGTTAATGAGTTTTTGATTTGTAACAAGGAAACAAATAAGTGTAAGGCATTCCTTAATATCTTAGAATAGGTGGTTTGAGAAAGGTGGGGACATATAGAGTAATTAATCTGGTTAGGAATCCCCTCCCCTTTCTTATTTCATAATAGCATCCTCCCTAAGAACCAAATTAAGGTACTACTTGATAAAAATTAGAATGACCAAGACATCTTTATGGTTCTTATTCAATCACCTATTATCTCCAAGGTGGAGAAAGTTTTGCATCCACTCACCCTGTTGGAGTTTCAGATGTTGGTAGTGCTTGAAGGCTTGGTATATATCTCCTTTAAGGAGATAATTGATCTAGATAAAGGCTTTAAGGCTCTCAACAAGAAGACCTATCCAAAGGAAGAAGAATGGTTTCCCTTGTAAGAAACCCTTCAAAAGTTATAGGTTTTTACACCTTCTTCCCCTTTATTTTGTTGTTTTATTTCAACTAGTCTAAGTGTCATAGATTTTGGGTTTTTCCATCCATTGGTGGATGCCCCTATGTGTCATCAAGAATAATGGATTACTAATTCATGTTTTATTTTGGATCAGTTCACTTTCTTCTTTAGGCTCACTTGATGGATATGTAGTTCCTTGACACCTTCTAGTAGATTCCTCTTTGGGCTCTATTCCTCAAATTTTGCCTAACTCCCTACCTTCATCCACTTTCAACACTTGGAATAATGATTCTCATCTAACTAGAGGAGACTTTATTCATGATTAGGTGGAGCATAAGTTTTACATGTGTCACCTCCGCACTTGTCCAAGAATAGTTTTGGGTTAATGAGGTGAAATGGAGAGCCATTATATGATGGTGTGGGGCCCCTTTCGAGTAGATCTTTTATTTCTTAATAAAATAAAATCCATTGAGTATAAAATAGGTGAGACATATCTTGGATCATATACATGGTGCCTGCCCACTTCTCCCAAGCATAGTGGTCACAATAGAATAATCTAGTTTCACCATATCAGGGATCCAAAGGCCAACTACACTCATGAGTTTAATCCTTTCATATGGTTGCAATTGTGCCATCATGGGTAATAGAGGGAATCTATAGGGGTCTCTCATCTTGACATTCACCTAGCATATTTATTCAGATATCTTCCCTATTGGAAGGGGTGATCAATCATTTTGTTTTTTGGATTCTCATTTTTACAAGCATAGACTAGAATAGTAGAATTTAGCATTCTTCTATTCCACAACCCTAACAAGTTTACCTCACAGTTGTTAGTGAAAACTTTGTATTTTCCTATTACAACCTTATGTGTTTTATTCCTTATCTATCAATGAAGAGGATGTGATTCTTTGTGTTAATTTAGAGTGGAAAATTATCTCTACCTATTATCTCTATTCTTTTGTTTTTATAGTGTAGATCTTTATTCATGTTATAAATCTTAATTCATGCTTTTGGATCCATTATGGTCTATAGTTCTAAAGGTTTATGTTATTTTATGAAAATATTTATAAATTTTTAAAAACTATTGGCATATCACCTTAGACAATATTTGATTTTTATGTTATTAGTTTCCTCTATTTTATCCCTTTTCACCCCCAAATTGGAATGAAGAGTTGAGTTCTAAAATCTTGGAGGTTACTCTACAGACTACACTCAGTCTCACATCTGTAAAACTTCTCATAAAAGCTATTAGACCCAAAGTAAAAAATTTAGGTGTCAACATGTACATTATTTATAGTCTTTACTCCTCTCACTTGCCTTACTACAAGTTTAAAATCTCCGAACACCATTAACTATTTCATACCCATGCATTTGGCAAGGCTAAGGCCATGGACCAAACATTCATACTCAACTTCATTATTTGTGAAGAAAAATTAGAATTATAAAGTCTTAAGGGTCTCTTTTCCAACTAGAGACATCAATTAGATACTATCTTTAGATTTGATCTTGCATTTCACACCATCAAAATGTAGAGTCTAAAATTCTAACTCATTTTCTAGTTCCTTACTATGATCCTCCTTTTTCTTCATGACTTTAGGGATGGATTGATGTTTATGATGGATTACACAAGTTCCAATTAAAATGGAATTAAAATTTACAAAAGGATCATTCTCAATGAATTTAATAATGATTACTTCCTCCTTTAGGCTCCTACTATCTACCAGTCCCTCTTCCTTGAGAATTTCTATGCAATACATCTCTTTCTTGGAGAAAGAAGTGTGCATTGCTTCAAAATTCATCATAGAATCATCATCTATGTGATCCAAATATAGTCACTTAGACAAAACCTTAAATTTATAGTCTATTTGGTCCTTTGGATCAAGTGATACTAATCCAAATACAAGTATCTACCTATCTTGGATATAAAATCTCATAACAAACACAACCAAAAGATGAGTAGAATATCTATTACCACTTCTTGTGATATTGTGATATTAGGAAAAGAATAAAATGTTAGGGGAAGGGCCTTGATAACACCTATGGTCTAAAATTTCTTCCCATCTAACTACATTACCCCTTTATTTAAAGGTTCACATTAGAGTTATAGTGCATCCATAATCTATTTGTGCATTACAGTGGTGTTACTGTTATAATCAATCATAGAATTGTGTAACAACTTATTCCCCAAAATGAGAGTTAAATAAAATGGGGTAGGTTTTATTTTACTTACCCCCACTTTGGAGTTGATGAATGCAGATGGTATATGAGATTGAATATTATTGATGGCTTCATTTCCCTTATTCTATGCTAGCTCCATAGTTGGGTTAGTTCATGCAAGTTTCTTCTAGTCTTCCAATGCTCTTCATATTAAATATTTTTTCTCTGGGATAGATAGGACATCCCAAAGACAAAATTTGGTTGGGGCCTATGGTTTAAAAATATTTCACCCTAGAAGAGGGTGTTCAAGCCTCTTTTATATTTGGGCAAAATTTGACTACTTTCATGTGTGTGGGGCACCTATGGTGGAAGTATACCTCTAGGATTGAAAGGGATAGCTCCTTAGATATGTCTTGATATACTTGTCACCTAATCTAATACTAGTTATGTGAAAAGGAATAAGATTTGCATGAAATTAAAATATTCTAAGGGGGTTATACATCGTGAATATCTCTAGAAGATTATCATACAAATAAACTAAGAGACAAGACTCACAAAAATAGCTTCTACCTCTTAGAGCACTCTAACATTAGAATTTCAAACATGAAGATGGAATAAATGAAATAATACTTAAGGTGATTTAGCCAAAGATCAATTTTAGACACTAAGTCTAATTTTACACTTGAAAAATAGAATCATACACTTAACTAAACTTCATGTGATCTATTAAAATTAAATGACTTGCATCAGACATGGAAGGATTGAGATGAAATAAGGATTGATATCAATCACTTGAATTATCACTACACATATCCTCATACACTTAGAAAAGATAGTTTGTAGGATCAAAACTAGATTTCATATCTTATTTCAAAGGAAAATCACAATATCAAACTAGTAGGGCTTCTCTATAATAGGTGTGGTCTTTTTTATAGAACTTGAGAATAGAGAGAGAATAATGAAGATGAAGAGTCACAAGGATAAGTGTCCAAATGTGAGGATAAGCTAAATTACATGGAAATGAGGTGGAAGAGAGATCAAGAAATTGAAGTGAACATGTGTCCATCATGAATTGAGCACCTTCCTCACATGTGACATTGAAACTCTTCAACAAGCACTCTCTCTTGGAAACTACCTTCATCATGGGCTTCCTTGAGCATTATAAAATAGGTTAGGGAGAAATGTCTCATGTGAAATAAGTAGAGGAAGTTAAAAAGAGGCATTAACCTACATTGGAAGTTTTCATAATCATTGACATTCTCTTACACAAGCACAATAATCATCTACAATCATAATCACTCTCTAATAGGATTTTCTTGACAATTAGCCCTAGCATATTTGTATCCTTCCTAACTAATCCCTACCAGGGGTCTCATGACACATGTTATGACACTTCATACACTTGGTTCCATTAGGCACATCTTAAAAAGTCTCCAAATTTAGGTTCACTCTTTTTACTGTCACTTTAGAGATTGGTTAAAGTGAGGGTGCTAGTAAGGACACTTGTGATAATTTCTAATATCTAAAAATTGCATAACGATTTGGTTCAAGTCCAAAGCTATCCTCCCAATTGGTTGGTATCCCATGATCATCTTTAGGACCTATAAAACATAAGAAATTATAAAAAAAACCTACTTTATTCCTAATTTGTATAGATTTTATAAAATATAATTCCATGGATTTGGACCTCATGAATTTTTAAACAACTTCTCTTTAACTCGTAGGGTCAAATTTTTCCCTTTAGATGTACTTTGAGCCTCATTTCTTCCATTGGATGACAAAATAGGGCTTTGGGAGGGTTTTCAATGCACTAACCCTTAAGGGATTATTCAAAAACCTCAAACATTGGAACTATAAAATAACACCCCAATTTGATTTCTTGGGAGCTCCTTCATCCTCATGTAACTTCTTAAAATCTCGTGAAATGTCTCCAAGTAGGTGTGAGCATTTAAAGTTGACCTCTTGATTGTACCCCTTCAATTTGTATACCTTATCATGGTGTTAGGTTAAAAAGTGATTAATATGTGACATATTTTGCATATTTAAAGCTAAATAACCTCTATATACATCCAAAAAACATGTCCTCATCACTATAACATCTCCCTGAGAGCTAGAAATGAAGAGTGACCCTATCTAGCAACTAGGCCTAGGCCTTCTCCAAAGGATCTACTTGTAACTTTAGACTCAATATGACTCCAAAATAGATTCCAATATAAGGTGATGGTTTGAACACTTCAAATATACCTATTTTAATATGACCCAAGTAATATATATATGCTTTTCTAAGCCCCAAACTGAAAGTGATCTCTCATTTGAGGCTAGGATTGCATGTTGCCTCACTAGGTCTTCCAGTAAACCTCCTTGTCTACACCTCCCTGTTTGCCTTCAAACCCTATATAAATGTTTTTTAGATTTTTTTAGGTGTTTTAGGCTTCAAAAACCTTCATTTGAGATATAATTATCTTTTGGTCACCTACTCATCACTTTTCCTCAAAACTATCAGTCTTGTTCATGGGAAAAGTACCTTACCTTTGAGACAAAATAAAGAGTATTAACCTTATTATCCTTGAAAAATTTAAAATTGGATGGTATTATTAAACTTATCAGGGTGACATTTACAAATTTTAAATCTTTAAATACAATTATAATACTTCCATCTTTACATACTTCCTAGGCAGACTTTGAATAAGGCAGACTATGAGGGTATAAGACTATGGTTTGTGAAAAATGGAGGTTCTTGCCATGAAATATGCTCATTTAGAAGAAGAATAATATATGTTTAAACAAAATATAGTATGAATCCAAAGGATTTATATAACAATTTGACCTCTTGGACCATCACTATGCTCCTACAAGCACAAAATTGTCTACAAAACCTTGATCGAGACAATTACTTTTTTGACTATATTTGGAGGTTTTATGGATTGTTTCAAGATTATTTATGAAATATAAGGATAATTAATTACTCTAATAACTTTTAAATCATGTTATAGATTCAAAATTTTAAATTTAATGACTATTTGACCTCATTTAAGGTCCTTCTCCTCTCATTCCCTGAATTGATTGAGATAATTTGTCCTGCCTGTAGATGACCATTTTGTCCTATATACAGATAGGGAGTAAGATTTGGAAGGTATAAAAACATTCATACCTTATTTATTATGATAAATTGATATTATATACATTTATTACTCATCATCCAATTCATTTGAGCATGGATACATGCCTTAGGAAGTGGTATGAGTGAAGGGCTTATTGGAATCTCAGTCCTTTTGGATGGTTGTAGGTGGTCATTCCTAAGAATGAGGGTTAAAGTGGATGTATCTACCTTATTTTTATGACCTTGGTTCATTTAAGTCACTCCATATGGTTTTCCATATTATTTTGATGAGACTCCTACTCAAAACTACATACTATGGAACCAAAAATCCATTTGCACCTACAAGTTAGTAGGTGTCATTGAAACATTTTAGTGTGTTTTAGGGTATGTTTAGACCTCTAAAATATGCTCTTAAAATTTAATGTACTCCCTCAAAATTTCCAAAATCCATGTCTATACCAAGGGATCTAAAATTAACATAATTAGGTACTATGTTTTTCTTTCCAATTAAAGTATGAGGTATCTCAAAACCCCCTTGGGCATCTGCTTGGTTTTTTTAGGGACAAAGTCCTCAAAACTTAGTCATTTGATGCTTGAAATAATCTGACACCTCCCATTACTAAAATTTAATATCAAATTATTTATAATTATATCATTCATCCCATTGGTTCTTGAAACTTCCTTGAAACCCTCTTGTCTATGGTCAACATGATGTCATTAGGCTATTATAGGTGTCAATGGACTGAGTATAGTAGTATGGCATGGACATTGAGAAAGGAAAATGTGTTGGGTGATTTAAATACATCTCTAAAGTAGTTATAAACTCAATATTCATGTTTCTCATTCTTTAATTCTCTCAATTTAGGCTCAAGCCATCTTCTTCAGCATGGAAAACCCTTGACTAATTACTCCCTTTGAATATGCAGATAATGAAGGGAAATAGTGGACTAGGTGCAAGATTTAGGCCTCATGGTTGCCTTCATTAATCATAAAATTAATTTTAATACTTAAAAACACCTAATACAAATTAAATTCCTTCACATTAATGTGTAAATATTTCATTTAGGGCACCTATAGGTGCATATTTATGAGCAAAGGAAACAAACATGGTCTAGAGAAAGAACAAGCCTAGAAAAGGCTTTCATAGGCATTTGATGACTTCCAAATCCAATAAAATCATGGAAACCATATAAATAGGAATTATATAACCTTTAAGAACACTTGAAAAAAACAAAACCATCAAACCAAAGCAAGGAAATTTGAAAAAAGTGTAAATAGTGACCCCCTCATGGTTGCAAGTGCATACATAGCTACCTAGAGTGTTAGAAATGGTTCATAAAGGAAGAGGCACAAAATTGAGAGTTATTTATATGGATTTGAAGTACACTTAGATTAATATCCATCCCCAAGACCATTCTTCCTAAATCCACTTGTATGGCCCATACCAAGTGTTTAAATTTGACCTTCCTTGGCTTACAAAGAGAAAATGGAAGAAATAGGAGCTAAAATGAATTTTTTTACATCATAATTTAAAACAAATAATTTAAAATAGTCTAGGTAGGTGAATAGTTACTCCACTTATGTTTTTAGCTAAAGGTGATTTCCACAAGTTCGTACAAGTGCTTCAAATGGCCTATTTTTAAGAAGAAACTACCATTTATTACATATAAATAATTATTTAACTAAAATATGACTAATATTTACATAATATAACCCTCTCCATGTTGATATCCACTTTGGTGACAAATATTGTCCCTTGAAAGTCCTTAAAAGTCATTTAATAAGGGAAAAATGGCCAAATGACCCCTTTTACATATGAAACTTAACAAGTGATCAATTTATGAATTGTAGACAACTTAAAACATATAAAATACCATATTAGGACATTTTAAAAATAAGTTTATCCTTTGAATAAGTTTGACTAGGTTTGACCAGGGTTGACTTTAGTTGACTAGTCTAGTATAAGGAGGGTGGGCTTTAATAAGGACTAGAGGAAGGATAAGTGAGAAATATAGGACAATAAGAGATCCCCTAGGACACATGAAACCTTTTTAAAAATTTAAAAATATTAGGGGTTGACTCAATTTGACTAGAATTCAAATTTGGTTAATAGGGCATTCTTCAACTACTCTACCACATTAAATAGCCCTTTAGGTCAGACTTTGGGGTCCTTTATCTTATTTTTAATTATTTTGATCCACTTTTGACATGATAGGGTTGATGGTTGGGGTATTTAAATATTATTTAAATTCACTTTAGGATTTTTGAGGACTTCTTAGGTCTTCATTGATCTTTTCTTGGATTGAGTGTCATAGTTTGATTGGACTTGTGGAACTTTCTATGAGCATATATCACTTGCATAAACTGCATCTTCACCCTCTACCCAAGATAAAAGCACATACTCTGATGCTATTTCTTCTTCTTAATCCAATGACTTTCCTTGCATTTGAGCCATTAAGACAATGTTTTAAATGCCTAAGGACTGGTATCCATAAAGGATCTGAATTAGGTGTGCTCCCTTATCTTCATTGCTCGATAACCTTTTGGTGTAGATTACCTCTTGGTAGTTATAGGGTGTATATGCATCATTATATGGAAGAACCATTAATTTGGATTATCTACCAAGTTGTTCTAGTCAATGACCAATTGTCTCTTTAAGTTTGGTGGGACCTTTTGTAAAGGATCAGGCATAAGATGATTTGATTTGTAGGTCACACTTGGTGGTTCAGTCTTTACCCTCCCTAGAACTAGTTATGATGATTTGATGATCTTTAATTTTGGTAATTTTGGTAAGGGGGATTTATTGGCATACCTTACTATGTTTTGAGATTTATGATCTCATTTGAGAACTTCTACAAGATGTTCTTCATGTTGTTTATATCCATAGCTAGTGTGGATGAAGCAAACAAGCTCATTTGAGTATTTATATATACATACATGGAAGGAAATTCTTGCAAGGTGATTGGGACTTATTCTTGTGGTGATATTGATATTTTTGGGAACATAGGCATTGATGGTCATTGGGGAAGTTTCTCAGTATCTATCAAATTGTTTTATGCTTTAACTACTAGTTGATATGCATCCAAAATCATCTAACCTCTAAGGGACTAGATCATAACAACTATGTCTAAGTTAAAGGCCTTAAGGTAAAATATGATGGCAATGCTTATAGGTGATCAAGTCACTATTGATATTATTTTCCAAGTCTTATCGAACTAGGTATTAAAATTAATGATAGCCTCTTTCAAGGCTCTTTTAATAGTGATTATCTACTATAAGAGAGATGACTAGTCTCCTTTCTCATTGAATTAGTTACAAAATCTATTGCCCAATTTATTCTAGGTGGTGATGGAGTTAGGTGTTAAGGATTGATACTAGTCATGAGCTCATCCTTTAAAATAGGTATCTAATAACCTTAAGGCTACATTCTACTCTATGACATAATGCACAATATATACATTGGTGGCATCCTAAATATTTAATGATGTGAATTTAAAATCCTATCATATGAATTTATAGAGAGCCTTTAAGGTATTAATAAGAATAAGATCCCACATATCTCAGGCAACTAGAGGGATAGTGGGTTACCATTTTTCTATGCTACAAAGTTTCTTGGTGGTCTTAGGATTGCCATTTTCTATGTTTATTGTGTCACATTGGATCATGTGGTCTTTTGGTGAGTTGTAACTACCAGAGGTGGTAGTAATAAGCTTGGATTATGCACTCTTTATGACCTTTTCATGGGATTATGGCTCATAAACTCTAAATTCTAGTTAGGTAATTATAGGTAGTCTTATTCCATCAGGTGTGCTAGAAAAATGTAACTATTGATGCCTAAAATTCACACTCTTACTAAACAATTCCCTATAGGAATCTTTAAAGATATGGGACTAAATTGTAATCTATAAAGTGTACTCTAGGATTTTATAATCCAACTCTTCAAATTAATTGGGGATGAAAAGGGTAAGAAATAAAATGCAAATAAAATTGAAGTAAAACTAACTAAGGTGATGCACAATAGTTTTGAATGTATCCATTGCTAAGATTGCATAAAATAGCTTAAACTTTTAAAATATTACAGATAGTTTAAAGGATCATGTGCATGATTTAAAGCCTATAATATAAACAAAATTCAACATTATAAAATTAGATAATATAAATGACATACAATAATATATTTCATTCAATTTGACATAGAATACCACACCTTCTTCATTATTGGGTATAGAATAAAATACAAAAGTCCCAAATGCATAGTATAAAATATTTAATCCTTCCCATGAGGGGCACCTGCTAAGGTATTGAATTGGAAAAATAACAATTATTTCTACCTCTATTTATAAACTAAAACTATTACAATTTCTACTCTCTGATAATAGTCATAAAAATAGAACTATTAAACAACTCATAGCCCCTTTCGAAAGAAAGAATCCTAGAATATATACGCATAATGACCTCATGAGGAAATGATATCTAGAACCTAGCACTCATGCTCATGATGAGGATAATACACCTAAATTTGGATATTTAGCTCATAAGTGTAATTCACCTTCAAATCCCAAATGTTACACAACCTTAATGCCTCATCATTCCCATGATGCTTGGAATAAATATGGGGGTGATGCATGTATATTATTTTAAATACATATGGAATTATTTTTGGAAATGTGGCACACTTCTCTTATCCAATGTCACGTCTTAAAGCTCTAATAAGAAGAAACCTACTTTGGATAAGCACCATGACACCATGTGGAAGGTTCACTTCCTATTTGTTATAACTACATAGTGGGTCCTGCTCATTACTTCATCAGACAATGGAATAATTTAAAGCTCTAAAAAAAGAAACCTTTTCTATTAAGGAGTGCCATGATGTCACATGGTGAGATGTTTCTACTTTTGGGGAAGTCAATAAATATTTTTCAAAGAATGAGTGTAGGGATGTCATGTGGAAGGTTTGCTTCCTTTTCATTATAACTACATGATGGGTCCCACCCATTACTTAATTAGCCAATGATGTGCCTTTAATTTATAAAATAACTCCCTTCCTTCATGAGGATCACTATAACAACACATGTTAAGCTAGCACTACTCCTGGGGAAGTCAAGAACCTTTTCATGAAGAATGAGCATCAGGGTGCAATGTGAGAACCAATGAAAATAGCTGAGACTTATCCAAAAATAAAAAAGGGGACCCAAGAAAGAGGAGGATAATATTCAAATCACCAAACTTACCAATAAAACCCATGAAAAGAAACTAACTACCCCAAAACTTCAAAATGTGGATTATTATCCACATTATACAAACACTTAAAAATATATTTAAGATATCTTCACTAAATCTATTACCAAAGTTTAGTTTTTGAAAGTCTGTGATCAAATTGTTAATCCACTTAGCATCAATGGAGATAATGTTAGATAAATATTGTTTCATATTTTAAATTTATTTTTAAATAATAATAAATCCATGCAATGTCTATATATTAGACATACCACTTTTTATTATATTTTCAAGAGAATAATAAAGCCATGAAATGAAAAAGACTAGATAAATGTGTTTTTAAAGCTATCAGTTTTGTTTTTATATTTTTAGATAGATTTAGAATGCATATATGACCCATTAAATGCTATAATAAATACATTATATGATAATAATTTTATTAGAATAAAGAAGTAATTAAAAGAGTGTGCTAGCATGGGGTTTTTTGGATTCCGTATATGGTGTTTCAATTTTATTTGTAAGTTTGTATTTGTTGTGAAGATATGTTAAAATACCAATCTAAATAAAATTATCACATGAATATTTGTAAGAAAATTTTTAATGATGATTTATCGCACACACTTACTCAGAGAATGAACATGAAATAAACTTATATTAAGATATATGCTACTACTTACAAATAATTTTCTAGCCTTCACTTCTTATCTTTGTTTTTATTTCTCTTGAATTCCTTTTTATTACTTTTCCTTACTATGAAATGACCCAAATACATATATTTGTATACAATTTATAGCTTCCTATAGAAGTTTCATTTCTAAATTAATACATCAAATATGATCACATACTTATCTCATGTGTTAATAATCTTATTAATTAATCTATAAGATAATAAATTAATTTATTAAAATACAACATATATTGAAGAAACATTGAATGCCTCAAAATTTCACATAATTTGCCTACAAATATTAAATGAATACAGGTTAGGATTATATTTATAACACTCCCTCATAAGATTGAATTCCCATATTGATGATGCCTAAAATTCATTTTATATGATCAAAAGATAATGGTATTATGAAAATGTTTGCAACTTGATCTTTAAATATAAAAAATTATTAATATATTTCATAATTTTTAATGAGTCATCTTATGAAATGATATATTTTATCAATTTTCTTGATACTATTGTGAAAAAAATCATTATTTGATATGGTTATTTTTGAATTTATCATAAAATATGTGTTTATCCTTGATAATTCTTCAAGTCTAAAAATACTCTTTTCATCCATATTAATTGACATAGCTACTATGTATTCCTCTATTTTTAGAAGAGTTAAAATGGGTTATTTCTTGAAATATTATGACACTAATATTAAACCAAAATGAAAATTATATCCTGAAGTGTCGTTTATGTTATCAATGTTGCTTATGCAATCACTACCAATGTAACCAATTAGCTTGAATTCTTCTGATGTTATATAAAATAACATGCTTTCTTAATCTAATTATGTAACTCAATATTATTTTTCCTACTTTCCAATGTGATTTTTTGAGAGTTTTCATGAACCTTAAAATTAGACTCATCATATACATTATGTAAACCTTATTATCATCAAATACATAAAACATTTAACTAGTATTTTATTTAATTTTATATCAACATTATTTATCTTGCTCAATGTAGTCATATAAAATGTGAAAATTGGTAACTTGAGTGTGGCTTCTGACACCCAAATGATAGGTCCTTATTTTTTGTTCTCATGACCCTTTTAGGCACCTTTTCACTAACTCCCAATCATCCATAGCATTCCAAATAGTGATTCCACCTCCTCCAGACTACTTTTCCCATGCTAATTCCATCCCCCTAGGTCCCATACCCTTAAGACTATAGCACCCAACTTGGACTATAGAATGGACCCTAGGGTATCCATTTATGTCACTCTTGTCCAATTTCATTTTTACCTCCAATGATCACTTCCTTTTGGTTCCTATCCCTCTTCTTATCAGCCTAACATGAATAGAATTAGCCCATGACCAACATATCTCTATAAAATCCCATTTAAAGTTCATTTAGAAGGGGGTTGGAAATTATCACAAAGAAAAGCATAAAATACAAGAAAAACTACGAAGTAAAACTTCCCTATTCTCTGCATATAGCCATCTAATATAGCCACCAACATATTCAAATCCTCACACCAGTCCCTAGCCACCTCAAACACACCTAGTTTATCATTTTAAAATTTTCATTATACTAGTGCACAAAGTAAATCATGTAGGAGAAATATATATGGCTTGATCCCTCTTCAGAGTATTGGTATATATTTAGCATGCCCACACAAGGGGTGTGGATACACGTTCAGTGCATCTTACACACATTAACCCCCCCTCTTTCTCCAAGTCTTCATTCAAGTTCAAGCATAAATAAGACCTAGGGTTGGAGATTAAATCAACTCTATAAATACTTATTCAATATTAAAGACTTTAAATTTCATAGGTGGACTAATATAGGGATAGTGGACAAAACCCATAAAACTCAGATCTCTATGACCAGTTTGGACAATAGCAGTAGGACTTGAACTATAGTGACAAAATCCAAAGTATCTTGTTTTAGATGCTCCTATCATTTCATTGAACAAAAACTAGATCCTAATTTTTAATAGTGTCTTAATCTTTCATAACCAGTACTAGATTTTGTCTCAATCATCTCAGTCCTGCTTAATCTAAGTTACATTTCTCCTCACTTATTACTATTTTTAGAAAAGTTTAAACTATAATAAAATTATAAAAATTAGTATCTTAATTATCCCAACATTATTTAATTATTTAATTAACTTATACCTTTAACTAAATTAGGAATAATACATCAATATTCCCAAAAAAATTAAATCATACCTCAAAAAAGTCATATTCCTTTGTATGATTTTTATGCATATTCCAATTCATTGTTTAGATTACATTTGTTTAATTTTTTCTTTCATTATTCAAGTTGTTTTCCTTATGCCACCTAAGCTCCTTGCATCTCTTCCTTTGAGATAAAGTGCAAGACTTAGCAGCAACCCTGCTAAACTCACCAACATTCCTTCAAGTTGACCATATACCATGGATAAAAAAATAGCTCAGGTTCATGATATAGATCCTACACATCTAGATTACACCAATTTCCATGAGAATACTTTCAATAATTAGCAATATGAGAATAAAAATGATGATATAAACATCAATGTTCATGATCCACCATATCAGACTCTTGATCCACTTCCACCTATCATTGATAATGAAGTTATCCTTAACAAAGATTTGATCCTAAATTTTTTTCAAGAGACTTAGGGAATAGCCTTGTGATCATACTCTTATCTTATAATCTATCATGGAAATTAAAAAGGCTAAACAAGTTGAGTCTTCCATTCCTTTAGAGCATCTAGTTACAAATGACACTACAATGGTAACTATGTCTCAACAACACCCTATAGTAGCCCAACCTTCCTATGAGGCACCACTAGTTATGGCTAGTACATATTTTTATTTTGATGTGGTAACCCTTGTGGAAGAGATAAAATATCTTCAATCCAAGGTGTTACATCTTGAGCAAGGTGCTTCTAGACCTACACAGAC
Source organism: Torreya grandis (assembly GCA_037957365.1). Classification (NCBI taxonomy): domain Eukaryota; kingdom Viridiplantae; phylum Streptophyta; class Pinopsida; order Cupressales; family Taxaceae; genus Torreya; species Torreya grandis. The sequence continues at coordinate 1,179,312 of JARHVA010003804.1, read as the reverse complement.
CTTGGATTCTTTTGCTCTACTGCATACACCATTGGTATGTCATATTGATTTAACACCCTTAAAATAAGGTTTTGTTCAACCCAAGCTCACTCTATATGATGGAAAGGGTCATTCAGAGACACACTTGAGATCTTTTCACATATCATACTTGGACTTTGTGCCAAATGACTGGTTACTAACCAAGTTATTTCTATGAAGTCTAAAGGATTATGATTTACAATGGCTATATAGTCTACTAAATTATTTATTCAACACATTCAATCCTTTAATTGAGATGTTCCTAGCTCATTTTAGCATTAACATTGGTGATAAGGTTTCATATGCCCAAGTTTCACAATAGAAACAAAGTTCAAATAAGCATCTCACAGATTATGTTCTTTGATATAAGACTATCTTGGCTAAGATGAATAGCCCCATGGCTAATCAAGAGTTACAAGATCTATTCAAATAGAATATTATTCCATATTTTCATGAATAAATAATTTTGAAAAGGTTCTCTTTCTTTAGTGAATTGTGTCATACACTAAAGGAAAGGGAAGTCAAACTAATTTCAATGGGCAAACTCAAGTACACAAGAATATTAGAAACAAAAAACAAGAGTAAAAACAAATTCCCATAAAAATTAAAGGTCAATGATAGAAAGATTTAGAATCAACCTACAATAAAAAAACTTTAGAGACCCCTCAGTGAGTGATATTATCTACACCTCCTTGATGAACTTGTTCCAATGTACCAGTTTCTCTAACTAGAGTTATATAGTAGTTATTAGAATGTAATATCATATCTCTCCCTCTTATTTGGAAATTTGATAAAATAAATCCTCTTCCATGGGGATATGATCATAAAGAATTTTTCAAATTTAATAGGGCATTAGGCCACACAAAAAATAGATGCATCAGTTTGAAACACAAGATACAAGACTTGATCGATGGTAATGTTATTTATCTGGGAACTTTAGTTGAGCCTCCTTAGGAAAAGAAAACATATGATAAATCTTTGAAAATATTTTCAGATCCTTTCCTATAGCATTCTAAAATAGAGACAGAGGATACATGAGGTGTTTATCATACATATCATGGACATCCTCCACCAGCTACATATCAGGTACCTTCAATTGAGACACATCTTTTGAGCAACATGATTGGTGTATACAATTCTTGAGTTCTATCTAGACCTTAAATATCCTTCTTAGAGCATGAGATTGTTGAGTTTGATTTATATTATCATGCACTCTTTAAAAGATCTTACATTCATAACCATACTATTCATAGTGTTCTCATAGATAATCGATCTAGTGTGAACATGTGTAATATAACAATACTCCTTCATTTTAGATATTTAAAGTAGGATATTACCCTGATATACATAGTTATTATAGGATTTAATAGACACATATAGAGTTCATTAGGTGAGATTATACTTCCTCTGCAAGTTATTCCAACACATGGGGCCATACTATTTACTATTATTCTTAGTGCATGAGTTTTTGATATGTTACTTGGTTGACAATGGATTTAGAAACTAAGTGGTACCTTCTACATTTCATACATGTGTGAAATTAATTCATGCTAATCAAGTTGTTATAATTATTGGAGTTCCATATGAGTTATCACTCCCCACTTTAGAGCCATCTACCATTTTACAGTCATCAATTTTAGTTTTTCCACTAGTTTTAGTTTCTCCACTAGTTTTAGTTATTCCTCCAATTCAAAATTAGAGATAGTCAAAGCATCCATTGCCACCACAGAGTTCATACACTTACATAAAGGTATATCTTAGAGAAACCATATTTTTATAATTCTAAATAGCTTCTAGCTATAGTTTTCACACCTAGGGTAGTCTCATTGAAGTCTCATGCCTCTACACATAGAGCACATGTTTAAAGAGTTTCTCCTACTACTAGATGTGTCCCAAAGAGCCCTATAGTTGAATCTAATTCTCAAATTTATATGGGGACCTCACATTTGGTTTCTACTTCAAAAAATTTAGAGCATCTACAACATACATAGCTTTCAGATCCATAGTCTCAGCCCTTCCATTGTGCTTCATGATCACGAATGATTCCTCTCTTAGATACTAGACACTATGATAAGGAGTCTCTCATGAGACTCATTGATTAGTATCACTTCTTCCCAATCTTGCTTGTATATAGCTACCTTTCAATTACTTGTGCATAATTTATTTTTTCTTACTTATACATAGCTTTTCAGTATTTCTTATATATAGTCTCCTTATGATTGATTATATATAGCTTATATATCAAAAAAATTGAAAAACATTAAAATATGTCAAAATAAAAAAAAAAATATAACATTTAAAAATACAAAAACATTCAAATAATTCAAAAACATAAAAACATTTCAATTATATGCATTATCCATGCTTTACATTTCTAACTATCATACTAGAATTACATTTGTTATTCTATGATATTGTTTGTCAATTTATCTACATTACCATGTTTCACTTGATCTTCTTTGAGTGTGTGTAGTGACATATAGATCCATGATTACTTCACTCTACTTATTAAGGGGGCATCCTACTTTTACACTCAAGACATGCATCAACATATCTACCCACTGAGGGCATCTTCAACATGACTACACAATACAAGTTATGTCATTCATACACCACACACTCTAGTTATCATGTTGATGTACATTATTTACTATCTTACATAGATTAATTTATCAACACTCACTAGTATATAGAACTTATGTATTTCCTAGCATATACCTAGTCTTATACTACATGTCTTGCATACTTTCACTTTTTGCTTTGAATAGTTAGATGTGATTGTTGTTTTAGTATATTTATATGATTTCCTTACTTGATTTAAATAGCTAGATGTTATTGCATTTATTAGTTCCTATTTTTTCTCCTATATGTGCCTTAGGACATTTGATAATATCCTTTACTTTTATTCTTGTGTGTGCCTTAGGACATTTACCAACTAGCCTTTGCTTGCACTCTTCTATGTGATTATGGCCCTAGTTCCAACCTTTCTTGTTTCAATTGTATGTGTATGTGGAATTTTAACATGCCTTGTATGCTTTCTTTCCATTTTGAGTGGCATGTGCCCATGTCCCTTATTTTCTTGGCTCCTTGGCCACTCTTGTATGTTTCTTACTTCTTACCTTGTATGCTTATTGATTGATTGATTTTAAATTGTTTGCAATGCCATGATCCACATAATGCATTACCTTAATTTCTTAGATTCCATGATGGAAATCATGCTCCATACCTCCTTGAAAACTAAAAACTAACAACTGAAAACTAACACTTAACAACTAAAAATTAATAACTAAAAATTAACATTTATAGTTTTAATTCAGTATATTATACATGCTATTACATTGTTATATTTATCTAGGCATACCCCTATTGGTCTAATAATCTCCAATACAAACCATGTTATATCTTGAGATATCTTGTCTATTATCATTGCTATATCAAGTATTTCACAACATAACACACTTTTAGGGCTCTTTCTTCTGAGAATAGTCATTATAGGTTCTTCATTCCTACCTTCAAAAGAGGGGGAAACAAACATGGGTTTTATCATAGATATTAGAGCTTATACCAATTGAAAAATTACCTTTTAGAACACCTAAAATAGCATCCAGACTTCAAACTAGGCAAATAATGAGAATTTTAGAATAATCATCAGAATCAACTCAGGACAATAGTGCCAAGATTGGACTACAACACTAGATAGTAGGGTATCTAATTCTGGTGCTCCTATCCACATAGTAAAAAAACAATTTTTTTAGAACTAGGTAGAAAGGTAAGCTTGTCTATAGTTTTGCACATAAAAACTAGTTTAGATTCAATACTTTTAGTACAATTTTTCTTAGAAAATCTAGATATAGTGGGCATCATACACGACATGATGGCTCTTACTTCCCATTTTAGATTAGGTAGTTGGTATAACTTCTAGATTAGAATCCATGTTTTAGACATTAGTGATTGGGGGTTATGTGTGAGGCACATTTGACTTCTTTTCTTTTAAAGTTCAGTTAATTACCTAGGCATTCTCAGTAGTTATGTGCCTTATTCCATCTACAGATGTTTGGCATCATTTTTTAGTGGCTTCCACATAGTCCTATTGCCTAATTTTGGATTAGATTTCATACAAGCCTAATCTTCACCTTTTTTATGAGTTGTCCAAGAATGGCCTAGTTTCCAACACACATTTGACTATCCATGCCACATTGTCAAATTATAGTACATTTATGGGATTTAAGATCCATCTCATATGATACACATTTCATACTGGTATTAGTTTATAACTTCACTTCATGGGGAAAAAATGGAGCCAAAGGACTGACTAGCTTTTCTATTCTTGAGCCACCTACTTAGAGGGATTAGACACATAGTCTAAAGATTGATTAGTATATGCATGATCACCTAGCTTCACTTAGTGGGCAATGATGGAGCCAAAGGGCCAAAATTTACATTCTTGAGCCACTCATGAGGAATTGAGCACTAAGATCTATTCATGATATTACTCTTGGTACAACACATACCCAATATTACTCAACATCATCCAACATCACTCAATATTATAATGGGTTTTGTATTGGTTCACATACCTGGGGAGTTATATTCATTCCTTTCTCTTCCTCTCTCTCTTGCCTAGGTTTTGTATCTTCTTATTTTAGATATAGTGTATCTAGTAAGAACTGATCTACTCTTTGTTTTCTCTTGTATATTTACACTTCAAAACATGCTTTCTCTATGCACACCGAACATCACATAGCTTCATGAGCTTTACCCTTATAGTTAAGTTCATGTACGCTTTCAATATTTGCTTTTTCTTAGTATTTATATTTGATACATCACTATAATAAAAGGGATCAAATGTAGTCATATAAGATGTGAAAATTGGTAAATTGAGTGTGGCTTATCACACCCAACCCATAGGTCCCTCTTTCTTGTTCTCATGACCCTTCTAGGTACCTTTTCACTAATTCCCAGTCATCCTTATCCTTCTAGACAATGATTCCACCTCCTCTAGGATACTTTTCTTGTGATAATTATATCTCATAGGTCCCATACCCTGAGACTATAGAACCTAACTTATATTATAGCATCAAACCCTAGGGTGTCCATTTTTTATGCTCTTATCTAATTATATGTTTACTTCCAATGGTCACCTCCTTTTAGTTACTATCCTTCTTATTAGCCTAATGTGAATACATTTGACCCATGACCAATAGATATTTTTAAATCCCATTCAAAGTTCATTTAGAAGGGGGTTATATTTTATCCCAAATCAAAGCATAGAATACAAGAAAAACCACTAAGGCAAACTTTCTTATTCTCTACATACAACCACTAACATATTCAAACCCTCACACTAGTCCCTAGCCACCTCAAGCAAACCTATTTTAGCATTTTTATATTTTCATTACACTATTTCAAAAATAAAATCAAGTGATAAAATTACATATGACTTGATCTGTCTTCGGAGTATTGATATGTAAGTAGTGTTCCCATACAAGGGGTGTGGACACACATTCAGTGCATCTTATACACACTAACCATTCATCTTTCTCCAAGTTTTCATTCAAGTTCAAGCACAAGGAAGACCTAGGGTTTGAGATTAAATCATCTCTACAAGGATATTTTTTGATAGTCAAGACATGAAATTTCACAAGTAGACTAATACAAGGATAGTGGATAAAACCTAGAAAACTTAGATCTTTGTGACTAGCTTGGACAATAGCGGTAGGACCTACTCTATAACATCAGACCCTGAAGTGTCATATTTTTGGTGCTCCTATCCTTTCACTAAAAAAAATCTATATCTTGATTTATGATAGTGTTCCAGTCTGCACAACTAGTCCCAAATTTTGTCTCAATCCTGTTTAAGATAAGTTACATTTCACCTCACTTATTACTATTTTTGGAAAGGTTTAAACTACAATTAAATTATACAAATTAGTAGCTTAATTATCCCAATATTATTTACTAATTTAATTAACTCAAACCCTTAACTAAATTAGGAATAATATACCAATAGTCCCAAAATTATTAAATCACTCAATTTTAAACTTGATAAAATAGGTGTAAATGTGTGTTTACATTTTAACATCTTAGGCCTCTTTAAAACATTCCTAGCATAATTGGATTGTTAAATAAAAATTACATCATTTTTTAAATTTATTTCAATGCCACTAAAATATTTGATCAAACCTAAATTTTTCATCTCAAACACTTTATTCATTGATAAATTTAACAACTCAATTGACACATTTATTTTGTAAATTAAATCATCAACATACAAACATACAATCAAATTTCACCCTGATCATTCATCTTGATATTAAAATTCTGTTTTCTACTACTTTTGTTGAAACAATATCTCAATGTTTATGAGTCAATCTAGCTATACCAAGCTCTTGGTGTTTAATCAAAACCATACATACCTTTATAAAAAAATTATATTTTTTTCTCATGATTAGTAATATCATAACATGGTGATTATTACACATATACTTATTCTTCTAATATTTCATTATGAAACACTGATTTGACATCCTTATGATAAAATTTCAACTTATTCATAGCTGAAATTGTTGAAACATTATTATGAAACCTTGTTATAGGTGCAAATGTTTTTTTGAAAAAATTATCAATTATAGTGAATATCCCTTTCTAAATAATATTACCTTATTATTCTCAATATTTACATTATAATTAGATATGTCTTGTAGACCCACTTTAATCTAATATAATCCTTTCTTATAGGAAGATTCACTTGATCCCAAGTCTGATTTGTATTTATTTCATAAATTTACTAATCCATAACTTTCTGTCAATTCTCATACTCCATTACTTCTTCAAAATATACTAGATCAGCTACATTAAATAATTTAAAATCTATAAATTCATAATTTCTTCAAGTTTTATATATCTCTTTTATGATTCTTATCTTATATGAGGTGTAGTTTGAGTGATACTTTAAAAAATATGGATTTGAAGTTTCTAATGAGGTGTTGTCTGAGTCATAACTTGATTTCTTTTGGCTTTTACATAAGTTGGTCTTAAAGTGTCACCTAGACAATACCATGTGGGAAATTAAGTTACATTTTTAGTTGGATATTTCAATAATACCTTATGAAGCTAGGATACTAATTGATTACACATTTCCATTTGTTAGCACATTTTCATTTTAAGATATTTATACCATGATAGTTTATTTTATTTAATTATTCTATCCCATTATTTGTATTCAATAAAATAAACATCTATATTAATTACCATTTCCTTTGGATTATAGAACTTATATGCTTTTGAATTTTGACTGTAACCCACAAAAATACAATTTTCTCCTTTATCATCTAATTTATTCTTCCTTTTATCTAGTACATGAGCATATGCCATAAAACCAAAAAATATTAAGTGAGAAACATTGGATTTTTTGTACATTGAGCTTCTTGAGGAATTATACCATGAACACTCTTTGTATGACATTTTTATCGAAGATACATTGAGAATCCTACTACTTCAACCCAATAATCATTTGGTAAGTGCTTAGCTTTCAACATGCTTTTTATCATTTCCATTATTTTTCATTTTCTTTATTTATTAAACACTATTTTTATGAGGTGTATAACTTATGGTAAACTATTTCCTGATCCATTTTCATGAAATGATTCATTAGATATATACTCAACTCATTTATTTGATCTCAACACATTTATGTGATCTTCACTTTGATTTTAGACAAATTCTTTTAACTTTTTAAATATACCTAAAGTTTATTATTTATGTTTTAGGAAGTACATCAATATTTTCATACTATAATAATCAATAAATTTCAATTAATATGAACTATTTCTAATATGTGGTGTTTGCATATACCCATATAGATATAAGTGAATAAGTTTAATAAAATATCTTAATCTCCATGATTTACCAAAATGAAATGTTTCCCTATGTTGTTTTCTAAAAATGAAATCTTCATAAAATCATCTAGCTAATCTATCCAGGTCAATAATTTTACCACATTCTTATTTTACAACAAGTTTAAACCACTGAAACTCAAATGATGAAATATAAGTTGCCAAAACCATGATTAATCTGCTATAACAACTTTAAAAAGAACAAACAATTAAATTTTTATTCTCAAAAGAAAAAAATCTTATTCTTTGTCATTTAAAATTATGGAATTAACTTATTAGTTCCATTTTTATCAAGAATCACACATGTATCATTATCATAATAGACTGCATATCATTTATATATTAGTTTCCTAATGCTAAATAGATTGTGTTTAGGACCAAGAACATAATAAAAATATGGGGTGTATACTTCTTATATCCATTATTGTATTTAATTCCTATGTTCCCTTTACCCATTATAATTATGTTATCATTCCCAAATTTTACTTTTGATTTCACAAATTCATATATGATTGCAAACATATCCTTGTTTCCACTCATACGATTACCAAAACCACTCTCTAGAGATCACACTTAATTTGTAATTTCCTCAAACACATTACAAGTAATGAAAATTAAACTATTGTTTCATTATTATCTTTATTTAATATTTAATAGTTTTCACTTTTCCTATTATTATTATTTTTAAATTCTACCTTCATTGGCATAATGAGGAAAATTCTTATAGTAATGACATTGGACATGATATTTGTCATACTTGTAACCTATATGTGTATGATTATGGTTATATTTTTTGATTTGCCTCTTCCCCTTGAAAATAATCTATCATTTTATTTTACTTCATGGAAATTTTTGGTCTTACATTTCTATTATTTCCTCCTCTTCCTCTTCTTCTTTTGTTGTTTCTATCTAACACTTGTGATTTGAATGCATGCTTATGGGAGAAAATGTTATCTAGTTCAATGTTTTCTCATGATTTTTTAATGACTCCATAAGCTTATCAGTAGATATTATTGAAAAATATCTTAACTCTTTAATACCTATAACAATAGGGTCAAATCTAATAGGAATAATACCTAATATAGTTTATACCACCTTCTGATATTATAATGTGTCTTCATGAGACCTCACTTGATTTATAATACTCATTTCTTGAGTAAAAATAATAATTTATAACTTTGAATATTTCATTTACAAATTTTTTGAATCTCTTCAAAGCATTTGTGATCTTACTAGTTTAACTTTGATGGTTCATTAATATGAGTTTTTTAGATTGTCCCATGCTTTGTTGGACCTTATTTGTGTTACAATTGTTTAGAAATTTGACTCATTCACTGCATGTTAAATGAAAAGTAGCTTATTTGAATATTTATTCTTATTATCCTTGATAAAATCTTTATGTGCTTATGTAATAGAATTATGCACCATCTAATCTACTAATTTTCCAAAACCATTCTCCACCAACTTCCATAACTCTTGAAAATTGAATAATGTATTTATGTAGATGCTCTAATACTCATAATTATTTCCATCAAATTGAGGAATCTAGTTATGAGTAATATTATTACTATTCATGCCTTTCATACTTCAACTAACTTGATAACTAGATTGATTGATATGAATCTAATAAAACTTAGTTGTGTTTAATATATTTTTAATTGAAAGTAATTAAATTAATAGATATTAAAATATTTAAATTTGAATGATATAATATATAAAATATGATAATAAATTATATTATTCTATATAATTTTATAGAATTATAATTTAATAAAAATAGTAGATGAGCCTAAGATTATGCAAACCTCCCTACAATAGAATTAATGCTAACTATGTAAGTTAATTATTACCAAAAACTAATCAAAATTACATGAAAATAATGTCACATCTAAAAATATAATAACGAACTTTTCTAGGATAAGGATGTAGGAGGTGGAAAAGGGTATAATTTGGCCTTGTTTATCTACCATGGCCATGAGTCATTTGAATTTAAGGCATTACACTTGAACTTGACACAACAAAAAAACACACAAAAACAATTTGTTTTACTTTTAAAAAGGGCATATTCTTGTGTGTGTTTTCATTGTGTCAATTTTTTGGCATGATACCACATCCAATTTGATTGTACAATTCATTTTTTTATTTGGATATGTGCACATGTAAATGAGGATTTCTTGATTCTTTGCACGATTTAAATAGATAAATAGAAGACATGTAAAATTAAAAAAACCCTATTTCTAGACAAAAACCAAATATAATTTAAAATTAAAATGGGCCTGTAATATGAGTGTTGCATACATATACCAAATGGCCCTTAGGCTAATGTATTTCTCCCTCTTAGGGTGATTGTGTGATTTGTGACTGTGAAACTATATGAAAATAGATATAATATTGATTAAAATGATTGATAATGGATTAATTTGAGATAAAATAATTGATACTGAGACTTTTAATATGATTATGATAGAAAATAATAATTTAAATTAGAATAAATAATGATCTTTTGTTTAGTATTTAGTAGTTTTAAATCAGCTTACTAGGGGGTTTCAATTGAATGCCTTAATGTGATTTTATAGGGGAATCTTTAGAATATTTTCATAAACAAAATATATAAAACATGTGGTATAGTATTTTTAAAATGTATCAAATTAAAAAATTTATTATTATATCAAAGGGGATAAGGTAAATCTAGGGGACAAGGTTGCAATGAAGCCCTGTCTAACTTATCACAGACATGCTACATAAAGATATATACTATTGGAAAAAGATTGACATGCACCCATAGGTTAAATATGAATGAATTGGGTTAAAATAGGGATTAATGTGTGATATTTTATTTTTTTTAAATACATTACCAAATATCTTATATATTTCAAGTTAAAAAAATGGAAAACAAACCAAGTTAGGTGAGGATGTCAATAATAGACATTGTCAAGAACTTAATGACTAATTTTATGTGTCTAAATTTTCCCCCACTTTATTATAATGATGAAAAAAGTGAAATTACTAGATTAAATTATATTCTAACATAATTTTTCACACATACTTCATATTTGTATGAATACATTTATTATGCAAGAAGACTTAATGTGAAACCTACAACAATGCCACTGAGAGTAGTTATTGTCCTTTTTTAAGATTGAAAATATTGAATTTGAAAAGAGATCAAGGAAATTATAAACCTGAATGAGTATGATATCTAATTACCCTATAAAATGAGAGTAGATAAGTGCTTCCCCATTATTGAGGCATTTGGATATAAAAATGTGGTGAATTGAGAGTGATCAAGTCTCAATTTGAAAAGCTCTGAATTTTATTGAGTTATAAATATTTGATCCTCCAACTCTCATTTGATTGTTGAAATTAATATATAAAGTAATTCAAGGGGTAGAACCACCAACTATGGCTCACTACATATTGAAAATGTGTAACCATATACATTTAATGTCACTATACACTAATATGGCCCACTTGTAACATGAATACAAATCACTCCATTTTAGATGGATCTAGATTATTTTTGAAAGTTTGTAACTTTGAGACTTTAGAAAATTGAACTTGATAAATTTTTAAACTTTACAACTTTTTAAATTTTTTTTTTAAATTTGTGAACTTTGAAATTTCCATGAGTATCATGCCCTTGTACTATCTTAAATTGATATTGAATTCTATATTCAAATTTTAAACTATTGAAACCTATAACAATTTTTCAAACTTATAATTGTAGGAATTAGTTCCCATGCATGTCAAATTCCCCAAATTTGAAAAAAAGTGAATAATTATGTTATTTTTAAAACTTTGTAGTGTCAAAAATATGATTTTTTTCTCATGAAGACTTGAATTGTCAAGATAATCCAATTGTGATTTCCCCCCTTTTAAGATGAGAGATTTATTTTGAAAGTCACTTAGCTCAAAATAAGAGATATGTAATATGTGAAATATGTAATCATTTAGTATCACTTGAATTTTTTTATGAATTTGCATCATATTTTTTAATATAGTATTGAATTTGCATATGAGCATGTATTATAAATATGTGTCATTAAATAACATAAGTATCATGTGCATGATATGAATCATGGAAACAAAATAAGAGTGTAAATTATGAGTAATTCATGATATGAATCATGGAAACAAAATAAGAGTGTAAATTATGAGTAATTCATGATATGAATCATGTCACTATAGTAACAATCAAGACATATAATTAATGGCATATAATGTCAAACAATTTGTATATAATGTCATGCATAAGGCCAAAATTCCAATACAAGGGATATGTGAATGTCTCATAAACACACAAGGCCAAGGGATACATGAAAATTGAATAATGATGTCATATAATAACAAAATTGAATATAAAAGTCCAAGGCCCACACAAAATATTCAAGAAAGTTCTAACTTGTCATGTAGTAAAGTAAGGAAAGGAGCATAAAACAACTAAAACTAGTTTTCATCCACTATATGGATTCATGCCATCATTAGAAAATAAAATAGTTTATGTATCACATGTATAGTATGAGTGAGTATAATTTTTTTTAATGATATGTATCTCAACAAGGTATAAAGGTTATGATTAAATACAACTTATTTAATTGTTCATGGAGAATTAAGAGATGCCCCTAACTTAGCAAGGTTGATGGGTAATTAGGGAAGCCAAAAATCAAAACCATATAAAAGTATGTCATGTATCACACTCAAATACCTTATAAATATGAAAAAAAATTAATATGTTATCTATCTAATGTAGAATAAATATTCTATGAAAATAATTAATCTATAAATAATTGAAGAATGCTTCTTAGGTATTGATTTTTTTAATGAAATTATTTTTAATTTTTTTGAAATTTTGAATATTTTTTGAATTTGTGAATTATTTTCATTTTTTTAATTTTTTTCCATATTTAAAAAATTTAATATTTTTTAATTTTGGAATAAAAAATGACTTGATTAAAGATTTGAAAAGAGAGGAAGAGGTAAGGATTATAGAAATCATCAACAAGGTGCTAATTTAGAATTATATGATAAGGAGGAAGGCAAGCCGTGTGACCCCAATGTATGAGTAAATTAGTCATATAAATTTATATTTAATGATTGAGATAGATAATAATTTACATTATCCACATAGAAAAGACAAATATATGAGTATGCAAGTGAAATTAAAGGTATAGCATGGTAGTTATGAAATAATGAGCAAGAGTGATTATTTATAAATTATTTGTAATGTATTTTCTTTGGATTATTTAAATTGGTTTGAAAATGAAGGAGAAAGTTACCAAAGTAAAAATAAATCCAAGGGATAGAATTAGATAAGTTATATAAGAATTAGAAAGGAAGTAAACATAAATATCAATGTACAAAGGGTAATATGTAAATAACTAATCAAGAAATTTAGCCCAAATGGTAGATTGGCGTAAAGTAGAAGGTTTAGTCCAACCAAGGATATCATTAAGAGGATTTGCATGTGTGCATGCACACGTGCACACACACACGCACACACACACACACACACACACACACACACACACACACACACACACACACACACACACACACACACACACACACACACACACACACACACACACACACACACACACACACACACACACACACACACACACACACACACACACACACACACACACACACACACACACTAAATTGAATGAAGGAATGAATTATTTTAGAGAATAAGTGCCAACTATAAATGTCTTTGGATTTGAATTATGATCATATGTTTAATTATAACACTTTAAATTATTTCTCATATGTCCATGTAAACATGTATCCTCATGTGCCATAGAATAATATATAACAACATATACCTATGATTAATATCTATGAATAAATTTGTGTTCATTAGGAGATTAAAATCTATTTTTATGTGTTATTTTCTACTTCAGATGATGTACCATGCTCTTTGGGTCTAACTGGATATTCTAATATATAATTGTATCATGCTCATAAGTCGATGGAGAAATTGATTATGTAATAATCTCATACTCATGAATATATGGAGAAACTACTCTTGTTATATTATTTGGAATATGTAAATCATGATATTAAATATTTCTATAAATTATTTCATTACTGTGTTACTCAATGATTGTGTTAGGAAGTTATTATATATAAGAAGTAAACATAATTTCCTCCAAAGGATATTTATATTAGATTCCTTTAATTTTGAACTCTTCATTATCATGAATATATTTGAGAATTTATTCATTGTAGAAGGTACTTCTCATATAATAGAATCATAATAACATGTCAAATACCCCTATGTTTAGTAAAATGGAGAATGGAGTGGGTACTATAAGAGGCCCCATTTTAAAATATAACACTATATACCCAAGTGTATCTTATGTATGACCATGAAAAGCTTTGACAACTCTATAATTATCTTGTTAATATTATTTTTTTAGATGATATTAATGTACTATATATCACCTTAGTATTTCACACTTGGAAAAATTAGACCTTGGTTGTTCCTCTAAGTTTTAGACACTTCCCATTTCTACAAGTTTTACATATGCTCTATCTTGTGCCCCTTGGCCTATATCTTATTACAATCAATATTATGTTGATTACCAGGTCTTATATTAACTAAAATGCTTAAAATTTACTTATATCCCATATCTACAAGTTCTGATCATATACCTATTTTCCTTCTTCCTAGACACTAACATCTAAGACAAACATTCACATCAATGTTAGTGTCCTAACCTGACGTAAGTTTTGTGTGCTCTAAAGTCATATAATTTATGAATGAAACATATCCTAATGGTATACCTAAGTTATTTAATGTGATTTATTACTCTAAATATATTGATATATATATACAAGATCAACCTCCATTCATTCCTCACCTAGCATACATGAGAAAATACCTAGTATTTATACTAAAGAGCATTTAAAGAGATTTAAATTGAGAAAATATTCCCTATTTTATATTATTCTCATATAAATCATAGGGTAAAAACATATATAGGTCTGAATCACTAAAGTCGTATCCCAAGATCTCAATTTTCTAAGTTACAAGCTAGGTCACTGGTGTACTTGATTTTTATATATTTCATGAGTCACACACAAGACAACATATAAGGGATAACTAAATAAGTATGAATCCCTATTTGGAGTATTAGATATGTATTTAGTGAAAAATAATAGTGGGGTCTTTAGGGTAGATCTACATTGCATTTTCATTAACTCATTTTCCCCATGGTCTCTATAAAGATGAAGGATGAGGGTTTTATAATTTCATGAGGAGAAACAATCCATGACCCAATTCTAAATTCACTAGATTGATCACAAAGAGAAACCCAAAATCATCTAAGTGGTCCCATACTTTTCAAATAAGTATTCCATATAGTACATTTTCATCAAACCCAGATGGTAGCATCAATGCAACCATCCCAAGGTAATGTTAGTGTGTAGATCTCCAGAAGTGTTAGATATAAAATTTGGAAACTATTCTAGAACTATATTCTAGCCTATTTCCTACTTGTTCTAGATTTAACACCATGTTAACATCAAAATCAACTAATTATATTTCTTCCTTATCATTTATGTATATAACTTAGTTGTACTTTTTATATTTAGCCCAATTTTATCATAATGAATTTAGTGTATTCTTATATCTAAGTTTCACACCCAATTAGCCTATTATATATCTGATTATCACCTTTTGCATTTTATTTTCTATATACGCCTTTAATATTATCTAAGGCTAACTCCAAAAACTTAGATTTCATTTTAGGTTTGATTTTTTTTTGAAATAGATCTTTAAACATAATTTTTTCTTAAGCATACCCTATATGATGCTTATTACAAGTTTCATCCTAAAATTTATGTACTTCATATCTCTTATCATGGATGATATTTATTGATTTGATGAATATTATTATTAAAATATCTAAATTTATATCAAATATGGGGTAAAAATTAATTACTCATGTGTCCTTCCAACTTCTAAAATATCTAATCTCAAAGCCTTGAATGGTAATAGTTGTAATCCCTTCAATTAGGTCCATACTCCCACTATTTCAAGATATGAGTTGAGATATATTAAGGAAGATAAATATTCTTTACCGATACTTCCTACACCACTATCATACCATTTTTGTCTTTTATATTTATAAAAATGTGGATATAAAGACCAAGGATTGGGAAAACATGAACAAGGTATAGCTCAGCATATTATTACTAAAAATAAAATATCTAAAAAAGGATTAGGATTTTCATAAATTTCCATGATTCACCAACAATTTAATACATCTAATAATGCAATTAATGTACATTTTACCACACAATTGGGTACATATGAATAAGAGGCTCCTTCATTTGATCATAAAAAATTCAAACAAATACATAAAGAAAATTATGAATGATTTAAAAATAATTTATAAGGGGCACATTCCTTTAAAAAAATTAATTCACACCCCTATAATTCCTCCATTACAAAAAAATATACCCCTTAAAAAAGTTAATGGTTCCCTCTTACCTTCATTATTAATAAATTCTATGACAAAAAAGGGACCTTTACAAAAGATTGTTCAAGCTCACAATGTTATCCCCAAAATAAATGAAAAAAATTATTCAAATGATCAAATTTATTCAAATGATATACCAAAATCACCAAATTTCAAATATCCCATACCACTACCTAATTTCCCTACATTTAGTGATCATGAATTTGCACTTGTTATAGATGAGGATGATGGTACTCATATGCCTAGCTTAAAAAAATATGGTGGGTTGGAACCAATCACAACACCTATGAAGAACACCATTATTCCCATGGAATATCTTATGTATATGATGAACTCTATTGGGGATCTTCAAAATTAGTTTATATATTTTAAATACAAATGACTTTCCATAATCATAAGGCAAATGTAACCTTATTCAATACTCAACCTCTTGAAAAATATATACTTGAATATCCTTATCCAAAAGGTTTTGAGTTACCATATTTAATTCTCTTTGAAACACATAATGATCCACTTGAGCACATGATATGTTATGCACATTCTTTTAGTCAATGGGAAAAATATGAAAAACTTTTACTAAAGGTTTTCCATATGATCATTTTTAGATGAGGCTCATTTTTAAATCTTTCCTTAGCCAATTTTTTACAATTGGAATATGTATTCTTCATGGATTCAATATTAAAAAGGTGCCAAAACTTACATTATAACATTTTCACAATTTAAAAAAATGTGATGATGAATCCATTCAATATTATAATATTTGATTTAAAAGTACATCATATGAGCTACCATTTATACCCTTACATTTGGAATTACAATTTATCTTTAGTTGAGTCCTTATTTATCCATTAAAGGAAAGATCATTACATAAATAATATGAGTAATTTACCAATTTATATAATGATGTGCATAGACATTCTTCCTTCATAATTACTCATTCAAAGGAACTTAACATATTTCCCTTAAAATAGAAAAAAAATATTCCTCACACAAAGGAAGGAGATAAATTACCTAAGGAACATTATGAAAAAAATGTGGTATTTTTCATATTTACATGACCATCTTTCAAATTTTACTTAACATCAGGCCAATCCAAGGTCTATATATTATGCAAGAATGTAAAAGGGAACAACATAAAAAGCATCCATGCTAACAAGATTTAACAATTACCTTATACATGGTTAGTGTTTATTTTTGGCATAACCATATTGATCCTACACAAGTAAAAATAACCTATAATTTAAGACATTTTACAAAAATGGATTCAATCTAAAAAACTTACAAATTAAAATATGGAATTTTTTTTTGGGAAATATAATAATACCAATCTCTTATGGTCTGAAATAAATTAAAACATGGGTTTGGGTTGGTTATTCTTACCACATATCCATATGCATTTACACTAGGAACTCTTTGTTTATACCAAATGGAAGCAAAGATTGATCCAAATCAGCAAGATATTTATTTTTCTCATATGGGAAAATTAATACACATTCTAAATGATAATATTACTTCTACTACACATGCAAAACATGAGGAGGAATACACTATGTAAAATTTAAACTTATACAATCATGATGTAAATAATGTAAAAAATACAAATTAAGGTTTCCAAGCAGCAAGTGGGGGAGATACCTATGACCATCCATTGTATGAGATCATAGAGTAGTCTCTTCAAATATTTCAAAAAAAAAAAAAAAAACATTAAAAAATCTAAAAATATTTTTGGTACACACTTGTTATATTGGATCCTTGGCATTTATGTGTTAGTTCCATGTTGATTTATGGCATATCAAATTACTTATACATACTCACATGTGTGTTACATTGTATTTGAGTTTGATACATGCATACACAAATACATGATCTATCTGTATATCAGATGTTGGGCCTTCCCTCATGTCATGTAGACATTGGGTGCATCTATTTATCTTGATCTTGATACACATAGTTTATATGGTTTGATAATCACATTTCATTATCATGATTGATATTACATATGTAATTATAGATGCCTTACATGATTATATCTTAAACTAGTCATTTGATATGATATACACTTGACATTATTTTCCTAACACATTTAATCCATGGGATACTATGACATGTTTATGTTCGTTGCTTCTTTTTTTTTTTTTTTCACTTCCTTTAGTGTCTTTCCTTGATATTCTATTCCTTGTTCAAGCATTTTAATATAATCCTTTGCTTTTGGCCTATGTGCCTATGCATGATTTCATTGGCATTTACATATGTCATTATTGGTTGTGTGTACATTTAAATATGTCAACATTGCCTTTTATGGACATTTGACTAAGTCATATCCCTTTGATTATGCAACATTTAAACATGCAACTTATTTGTTGTCTCCTTGTACCAATGCATATTTACTTGATTTTGAGTGCTCTTGTGTGTGTGTGTGATATTTTTGGAATTAATGTAAAACCCTAAGTAGATAAAGAGGTGAGTATATAAATCAGGGAATAAAATAATATAGTATCAACAACCACTGGTTTGTATAATAATTGATTTTTACTTATCCTATAAATAGAAATGAATTATAAAGGAGGTACTTAGAAAATATGACTGAAATAGACAAGTGGTAGGCTAGAAAGTGGTGAAAGAATAGGGTAGAGTGTCTTCAACTACAAACATGTGTCATAATCCCTTTTAGATGGTAGTGTGACCCTATTTTACAATAGTGCGCTACACTACTGACCTTTTATGTTGAACCATTTACCCTATGTAGATAATATAATGAGAATTGGAGTAGACCTTCACCTTATTATAGGACGATTGTGCCTATGTGATTGAGACCTAGATCATAATTTGTGTTTCATTTTAATTTATTTCATAATGGAATCCTAAGCCTCCATGTTTATTAAGGATTTGGAAAACACAAGCATAAGAAGAGTGGAATTAGTAGGGTAGGTTGGGCATGACCTAAGCACCCCATGTTGAGTGTTGGATACATATCAATACCTCAAAAGGGGGTCAAGGCTGATGTATTTCTCCAAATCTAAGTGTTGGTGTAAGTGAGAGTGATGCTAGTATACTTGAGTATGAATGCCAATTTGAATTTTTTTAATGTGACTTGAAACTAAAAATCTTGGTAAAACTAAGATTTGGGCTACTATGGATGGATGTATGTAGAAATAGGAGTAAATAAGGATCAATGAAATTAATTTTCATAACTATTTCTAATCTTATTCATGATAATGAATGAATGAGAGTGGTATTTATAAATATTTATGATGTTATTAGAGGCATGAAATGAGTCTAGGCCAACTTTATGATGATTTAGGGAATGGAAAAATATTTGTTGGGGGTAAAAGAAGCTAAGTGTCAATAAAATTTCCCCCTTTGCTAATAGTGCACTGCACTATAGACCAAATGGTCCACATTATTGTCCATGTGGATGGTACATGTGGTAAGGATTTAGGATACCTAAGAGATGGATCAATGCAAATTTTGGTATATGTAAGCATGGGTTGAGTGCATATATAAGCTAGAAAAAGATTTAAAAAGGCCCTAAGATAAGTCTAGGGCTACACTAAGGATAGGCTGGTCTCAATCAACACTTATTGCATTAAATGTAATTTTAGATGACTACTTTTTCCCCCATTTTATTCTAAAAATGAAACAAAGTGAAATGAGTAGGATAAAGGAAAGAGAGATGTACCTAGACTTATATAAGAGTTGAAGCCCATGAATGTGAATTTATGTCTATGATGTGGTCAATTATGTGTCATACAAATGAAACATGTATGAATCAACCCTTACTTAAGAAACATAAAAATTAAAGACAAAACTAAGTAAAGATATGAGAGAGAGGGGAAATAAATGAATACACCTCACTAGGTATGTCAATGATTGTAAAAACCTAGTGACATCATATGTGTGTATATGATGATCAAAGTGATGAATAACTTCTACTAAACTTATGTATTTCTAAATACACATGCGTGGGTGGATCAAGAACTCAAACTATCCTTGATTCCATCATTACCCACACCTACTTGATGGATCATAATATATGAATAACTTAGATTGGATTGATAAGTTGTCTAACCTCATAATGTAGGTGGATCAAGAACTCAAGTAGGTTATGACTCCATCATTACCTACCCATGTTTAGTATATGAATTTGAATTTGAAATTATGTGATGTAATTAAAACTATCTAATATGGATCTAGGCCATATAGAAACTTTGAATTGTAAAAATGTTTTTGGGACACTCAATAATGCCAATCATTATAGATGGAATGAGGCATCAATCTAGTGTGATCATAGTGAAAAACTGGTGCATATGGTGTCTAGAGTATAGAACATATAGAATGACATGGATTTGTCATTCCAATTAAGAGAAATAGTGAAAAAATAAACATATTGGAATAATGCATCATGCACATGGCACCAATTTTGATATCTATGTATATGGATTCTAAATAGAGTCATAGTAATCTATGTCTATGCATATCTAAAACTGAAATGGGAGTGATCATGTTTTGCATGATGCCCTCAATCTGATCAAACCTATGTAATCTTGTGTAAAAATAGAGTATATATTAAACATATATGATAATATGTGACTAAGACTATGAAAATATGAACTATAACTATTGGACCTTTCTAACAGTTTAAGAATCTTATATTTTTAAGGCTACTAGACAATAATGTGGTGAGTGGACTATAGTGCACTATACTTCTAGAAATGTACTATGATATTGTCCAAAAGTGATGTTTTTAAGAGAAACTAAGACTGATATCTATGTGACTATATTTCACTTTATTTTCTTGAGTTTGACCTCTATAGTCTATGTTTGCATGATTAAAACTATGTTCTCGGTGCATTAGGATGGCCTAATCTCTATGAAAAACCCTTTTGATTTCCCCCTCTTTTGAGGGAGTTATTTAACTTCTACAATAACTATCATCAAAATAAAATCTGCACATCATGTGTGTTAGGCTGAAAATATATGATATATGCATAATAAACCAATATAATGTGTATACATGAAATCATAATGTAAGAGAAATTGAGCATAAGTTGGAAATATATTATGTGTGTTAGATCTATCATTCACAAGGTTTTCAACATAGATATAACAATGTAAGCATGTATATAAATAATAAAGTTGAATATAATCTAAGTAAACTACCTAAGGGGATGGGGCATGATGTCCATCAAGGCACCCAAGGAGGAAAGGGAGAAGTATGAGGTCTGTCATGACATCACAAACTAGATGTGAGTGTAACAATAAAGATACAAGTGACATGGCCATGATGCATATGTAAAATCATACATACAAACACATGAGGCACACAAAGTAGGACAAGGCTCCATAATACAAGAGACATGATCACATGTCACTAAGTATGATAAAAATCACACATACAAGTACATGTTCAAACTTATACATACACAAAGATAAAATGACGTTGGATTAAATCCAAATCTAATTACATGTTTAAATGTTTGCATACATAATCAATAAGCACACACAAAGACATGGGTACATGTCTAAAGTATACTATAATCATCTAAAAAATAAACTTGAGTGCTAAGAGTGTTACTTGAGACCACTAATCCCCATCTTATCCCTATACCTATCTTAGGGAATATATAGACACATATCCAATCTTTGTATAGGCCACACACATTCTTAAACATCCCTAAAGTAGTCCTAGACCCTCACTTCAACATCTTGGCCCCTCGTGCCTCAAGTTCTACCACTTGGACATTAGTTCCATAATAAATACAATAGAACCCCATGGTGTTAATGTCTTAGTTTTGGTGTTATTTTCCTTTTCCAACCTTTTGTTATCAATGGATATCTCTTCAAATGAATAACCACCTAGGGTCAACCTAGACCGCTTTTAAGACCCACACATGCAATAGAATTATATATATATATATATATATATATATAGACACACACACACACACACACACACACACACACACACACACACACACACATGACTTTAAAAACTTTAACCACTAGATGGAATTCAAATGCAAATTACACAAACAAAACTAGAATAAGTTGTGCATAATTAGGGTTATCAATCCTTATTCTACCCTACTTCTACATAAAACCATATATGGCATTCATAATCTTAGATTACTCATGTTTCTAGTCTCTAACACATTAAAAACACTCAATTTAGAATCCATAATATCTTCTCTTTCACTTAAACATTTAGGTGGGGAGAACTACATTGAGCTTGATCCCTATTCAAAGTATTGTTAAGTAGGAAACTCTCATCACAATGGGGTGTTGAGGATATCTAGCCTACCCTACTAACACCACATTTTACTAATTATACCAACTAGATGCCCTAGAAACATGGAGGTTTAGGTTTTGCACATAAAATTAATCAAAACAAGTCATCTACAAATATCTATAACTCATGCACATAAGAACAAGCTTGGTAGACCAAGACAAATGTGCACATATAAGCTTCGAAAAATAACAAAACATGGTGCTACTATCTAATTAGGGCACTATTATCTAGGAAGGGTTTTAACACTTGGGTCCTATTTGTGACACTCATATCAACCTCTATATTATTTTACATCCTTAGATCTCTCATTTTAGTCATTTTATAGCCAATTACTTGTTTACATTATTTATTTTTATTTTTAGGAAGGTCAAACTAGGTCAATTCTATTAAAAATTAGTGGTTCTATTTATTGCATATTTATACCTTGATTTATTTAAACTCACCCCTTTACCAAATTAATATTTACTTTTAATGATTCCTAAAAATTTATAACATTTGGTGAACCCCACTTACTTTAAATACTACACAAACCCTAACCCTAGATAACCTTAGGGTTTATATTTCCAGCCTTTCAAAACCCACACTCAGATTTTTAATCCTTGTATTTTCTAATTTTTATTTCATATAATCATGATAATAATGATAGATGAGGTTTATCATTTTGTAATACAAATCTTTATAGCTTCCTTTGCATGTTTATTTCCTTTCATTTAGAATGAATTCAAAGATGACATAAAAACATATGTACATGTTGCTTTATATCAATTAAAATGTATGTCATATTTCATTCTATCTCTAACATGTTAGTTTTCTATTATGTGGAATTAAATTAAAAAACAAATCCTTACATACATAGAGGATCAATTATAATATACTTTATTGGACAAAATACATAAATTTAATACACTAACGACAATGTTTCAAGTTTT
This sequence comes from Torreya grandis, assembly GCA_037957365.1. NCBI lineage: Eukaryota > Viridiplantae > Streptophyta > Pinopsida > Cupressales > Taxaceae > Torreya > Torreya grandis. The sequence goes on along the minus strand of JARHVA010003804.1, from coordinate 1,155,689 downwards.
AATGTCATACGTTATGCACATGAAATAATCCCCTTCTCCTCATCATCTCCATGAGGGTGATATCTAATTTCCCTCTAACTAGGTCCATAATATCACTCCTTCACGAGATGATGCAACTTATATTATTTTTACTAATACCCATAAATATTATATACATCCCTCCACCTCCCCCTATAGGGTGTGTGCTTACATATTCAATCAAAAGCAATCAGGTTTTGTACTTGTGAGACTCTAAGGGATTAAATTATCAATATGAGCAAGATAAAATTAGAATTACATAATCAAAATTAGTTATTAATTGAAAAGGTCACATTATTATCAAATCAAATTACATGTACAAAGTTTTAAAATATGCTAGTGTTCATCATGTATACACATCTATAGCTACCAAAGTTACGCCTAACACTCTTTCATATCTGAATTATAAAATACAAGATGAGAAATATAATCAAGATCAAAATAATACATAATATGGGAATCAAGACACTCTCTCCCCACTTAACAATTAAAATCTTATAGTCAATAAGGATGAAATTATACAATGTTTTAGAGATAGACTTCAATAATAACCCCATGATCATGCACAAATTCTATAAGACATAATGTAAATAAAAAACAAATAAAATAATGGTTAATCTTCTACTCCCATAGATAAAAATATTTTTACACCTACTATGGGGGAAACTCATCTTGTACAACAATCTATTTTAGCTCGACAACCTTATACAATGGCAACAACAAATATGGTTAGTTCATCCTCTCTAGCTATCCAATCCCTTATGAATGATATTCATTCTCTTCATGCTAAGGTGTTACATATTGATAAGGGTTATACTCATCCATCACATGCTTTGGATTCTCAAGTTTTTATACATACACCATTAGCACATCACATAGCATAAACTCCTTGGCCATCTAGATTCATGGCACCAAAACTTACTTTGTATGATGGTAAGGGTGAAATAGATCACCATTTACAAGATTTCCATGCTTCATGTTTGGACTATGTGTCTAATGATGGGATCTTTAATAATTTTATCCCATTAAATCTAAAGGAATATGCCTTAAAATGGTTATATGATCTTCCAATCTAGTCTATCACTGCATTGAATTCATTGGCAGCATGTTTTTATCACAAGTAGTATAATTAAAGCAAAAATATGAGCATCTTGCACAATATGTCTTTATATATATAACTATATTGGAAAATATGATTACCCCATGACATATATAGATCTCTAATAAATATTCAAACATAGATTACTACCAGCATTGCATGAAGCTATCTTATTTAGGAAGTTTATATTGTTCATAGATTTATGGCACATGGTGAAAGAAAAGGATGTGAAGCTTCTCTCTGTATAAACATAGTATTTTAAAATTTTATCAATTACTGATGCTTTATCTCTTGTAGGAACCTCTCTCTTAGTGCATGATTTAAAAGGTGCACTAGAAAAGGGGTGAGTAGACCATTGGTTCTTCACAAGATTATTGTCCCTATACCACCACTTGAAATCAACATGAACATATCCTATACACTTCACTAAGATTTTCCTCTTCCCTTACACACTCCTCTAAGTAATTCACTACCTTACATAGCCCCTATCTAAGTGAAAGATGCTTTTTGAATTTTTTTTGAAAAATGTCAACTTGGGCCAACCCTATACTTAAATTATATTAACATGTTATGAGACTCTATCAGTCTTGGTCAACCTAGTCTAGGACTTATCTTACATTTATCAATTAACTATACAATGTATCTTAGGGTTAACACTATATATTAAACTTTTATAAGGGTTTAGGGTTATATTCATCTATATATACACATTATTTATGCTATTTCTAAGGTAGTAGAAGAAGAACATCATATATTTTTCATCTGCTTATCTATAATTCTACTTAAGTAACATTGCTTACAGTTTCAATAATACACTTAGAGATATGGATCTTATCTTGTGGATTATTATTTTAAATTCATAGAGAAGTTGTGTATCCTATATATTAATTATCCATATTATCCTTACATACCAAAATAACCTATTATGAATCACCTTGGCCAAGGGAGAGCTTGAGGCTCGATGGTTTATCTTTAAAGGTAAGTATTTTTAACTTTGTTCCTCCTTGTTAAAGTAGAAAAAAATTATTTGTTAGATTATATGCTTCTCTCTCTATGGAATATGATTTATTATACATTATCTTAAGTATATATTTTATTTTCATGTTTAATTTTATGTTTATTACCCCCATTTTGTGCCACAAGATTTGGTGATCACTAGGGTATATTTTACTTTACTTTGTATTTACATTGTGAATATAGAAACTATATAATCTAACTATGGTTATCACATGGTGTCTCTTGACTATAGGATTTTTTAACCTCTTCAGTGATTTTTTATGGGAAGGGACCCATTGGTTAGGTATAGTAGATCCATCTTGGTCATGACACTGATTGTCTAAATATACCATTAATTTGAAGTGTAAGTGTGATTTATATTATCTAAACTTGGATTGATTTGTATATCAACAACATTTTCACTTGTATACATTTTGGTGACCTTGGTGTGAAGCTAACCCTTATATGTTTTCTTTCATGTATTCATTTTATTATCACCTTATATATTTTTATTTGTATAGTCTTATATCAAACCAATCTAACAGTCTGTGCATAAGTTTGACACATAATCCATCCAAATTGACTATGTTTTATTTGTGTAAGTATTTTCCAAATACAAGTAACTTCATAAATAAAATTGACACATTTCTCTTCTTCATCCATAGGATTATAGAATTTATTGACTTAGTCAACTCTATTTTTAGTTCTCTTTTTCACCATATAGGTTTTATAGACTTCATCAACCCATTCAACTCTATTCATATAATATCAATCAAAATTTTATCAACATAACATAAAAATTGACAAATTAATCATCTTAAAAATTACCAAGGTCCATTCTTACTTTCTTTGTCATTTCAATTTTTAATTTAGAGTCCTATTTTTCATAGTTTGTAGTCTATAAAATTACAAGCCTATAAAAAATTAGGTTGACTAGATCGACATAGTTATGTAGCCTATTTTATTTATATAAGACTTAATTGACATGTTTGACAATGTTCTTCTAGATCTTACTTCTATAAAATAGTGAAAAACCTATTGACTATGTTCTACATTGTTTGCATATAGTGTCACCTGAACTGACTCTATAATCTTTATAAATAAAGGAATTAATATATTTTTCTAGTAATTAATTCACCTTTCATTTTAGTTACTTGCATTTTTAGAGTAACAAACATAGAAAAAATAAGAGGATTTTAATTTATTGATGTATTCACATTATTTTTCTCTTTTTCACACACTTACAAATCACTTAACACTAAAAATCATTAAACATTATCTTCCTAAGGTCTACCTACTTACATTTCATCACCAAGGGGGAAGATGACTTGATTTTTTGGTCAAGTATAAACATGTGGTTGATGGTATATATTTTCAAAGAAACCAAAACCCTTATCACTATAGGATTGTGAAGTGAGAGGTAGGCCACAATACCAAAACCTATATAGACCCCTTTAAGCCTAAACTACCTGAAACTATCCATAAATTAAGTTCTAGTTCCTTATTATAGACAACTCCATATCACATTAGTTTCAAAATTTATTTTAACTTAACAACATTTAGAAATGACCACTTAGCTGAGAATTTACATTCAAGTTTTGTTTCCTAATCTTTGATATTTGTATTTTATATTGTAATACTTGTAGTAGCCAACATCAATATAAGTTTTATGTTGTGCGATACAATTAGATCAAACACATTGATCTAATTTTTTGTGTTCAATTATATTTTCTTAACTATTATATTTTTAAAAAATCCCTATTCTTAAAACATAGTCACCTTTGTTGACACAACCTCTTATAAGCTGTTGGTTCTATCTTATCTTCAATGCATAGTCACCCTATAAGACTATGTATCTTTTATCCTATTTAGTTTTTCCCTCTATAGTACCTAATTGAAATATACAACTATGTTCTTTATTCCCTTTTTTATTTTGTATTTTATAGAACACTGTCAACTAATTCAACTCTATATCTTACTAGTTGATCCTTATTTCCATCAAGTTTTTAACATATTTCCTTCATTATGAATTTCCTATTTGAGGAATAATATAGAGTTAAGTCAAAAAACATAATGAGTTGTACCAACATTAACATGATTCCTAAGACATAGCTTGTGACATCCACCATGGATGAAAGAAGTGTCTATATTATCACTCGCACTACCAACTATGGTACTCTTACCCATTCATACTTAGTCCAAAACCCCTTTTTCCCATTATAATATGAGATTTATTTAGAGTACACAAATAAAATTCTCATTTTCATCAGTAAATTCCATCAACATAGAGTAAAATACCCTTTAACCAGTTATAATCTCATGATAGGGCCTCATACAGAAGAACCTCCTTCACCCTTCCTACTTTTTCTCATGGATTTAGGAGAAACACTTTATTTGAATCTCAACCTTTTCCTTCTATTATTTCTCCTTCACACACCATGAATTCATCTTCTAGGAATTCTTCAACCTCCATATCAAGTATTTCTACCAACATAGTAGGTTCAAATTTTAGTGGGCCTCTTCAAAAGACCCTTACCATTACCCATGATACTAGTGCTCATTTTGATACCAATGATTATTTTTTTACTAATTTTACTCAATCCACTAGTGTGGTGCATGTTACTACTCATATTATAACTCAAGCTATCAATACTAACACTAGTACATCACATGCTATACATAATAGTCAAAATACTACCCAAACTAACCAACACTTATCATAAAAATTTAATCAAATGCATACCTTTAAAACCAATAATTATAATTAGATGATTTAGATGCAAAAACATCTCATTCATATTCAAAACCAACCTCAACATGTTTCATGGGGAGCACAAAATCCAAATTCACCCCCCTACGCCCCATTAGGGATTCCTATGGTAACATTATCTCATATCCACCGCTCATCAATAAAATAATCAAACATATACAAAATGAACCTATTATACCTCAAATTTATAATATTGATATAGGAGATATCACACCCACCATCACCAATAATGGTCCTCTGATCCCACTTTGCATTTAAAGACATCTAGTAACTTTTATAAATATAGGGTCAAACTTTACACATTTTCTACTAAAAAAATATTATCTAAAACACTCTAAAGAGATGATTTATATTTTTACAATCTATTAAAACCCATTCTATCACTAGCCTTGACGGCATGGCTATCTCACTAGTCTAAGGATTCTAAACTAGTGACCTTCCTGAGAATAGCTTCATCCACATTATTGTCGATAAGTTTGACCTCATAAGTGAAATTATCACCATTATAATTTTAATATTTGATTATCATGCTTATACAACCTTTTTCATAACTTTTTCATGCTTATGTGATCTTTAAATGGTCGTTTTAAGGTCTTGTTAGCATTGTTTGAGGTAAAATCTTTGACAAGATTTCCAATGCCTTCAAAGTCAGTCTAGTGGGTCCTAAGGGTATGACATGTTGTGTTAAGAGGGTAAATATTATATCAAGTCAATTCATTTCACTTTGTCACTTGTTTTAAATCTTTTTAATCTTGTTTGAAGAAATTAAGGTATTTTAGCAAAGTTTAAGGTTTTTGGAGAAACCTAGGTTTCAATTATGAGAAAAGTAATCCTTTTCAAATTGATTTTATTGAATGGAGCACTACATCAAGTGGTTAAGAAGTATTTTTAAGTCATATAATCTATTGGATTGATATATTTTCTCTACATGAGATCATCTAATATAAACTAGCTTTATTTGCACTTGAAAATACTCTTAAGCGATTTAAGTCCATTTTGAAGTTGATAGATATGAAATACACATACCATTGAACTTTTCAAATCTTGAAAGTGAGTTTTAAATTTACTAATGTTAGAATTAAGTAATAATAATAGTCTACATGTTATAATAGTTTAGTTTTTGCTTTAAAAAAGGCAATTTTAGGACTTTATATACACTTCAAGAGTCAACTTCTAGGTGAAAATTATTTTTAAAGTGCTTATTGTTATTATATAGGTCATATCCATGAGTTTCAATCTCTCACATGTATTAAAAATACCAAACATGCTTATTATCCTCCATTTCTCCTCTCACAAGCTCACACAGTCAGTTTTCAAATGCTCAACATGGATAGAGGAGAGAGATTTGGTTCCTATAATTTTTAAAGAAGATGGGGTCCTAGTAAGCTTTAGATTTATGTTATTTTTCAACAAATTCATCCCATATTATTTACAAACAATTTTTAAGAATACATGGTGGTCTAAAATATTTAGTTAACCCCAAAAGCTCATTTATCTCCTTTAAAATGGATTTTTCAAGAAAAATTAATGCATGAGGTCAATTAAATAGGTTATATAGGGTCTACATAGGCATATTTCATGTTTTTCCAAGCTCCATCTCACAAATATGGGCTCAAAAGGGTAAGAAAGCTTATTTTTTACATAATTTGTTAAGAATATTACCATTATTCTTCATCATTTCAGAGTGTCCATAGTGTTATAGTACATATAATGGATTCTTACATGTTTTATAACATATTTTCATGTCCTTCAAGATCATTAAATATGACTAACTATTTTGTACTAGCTCTTCAACTGGTACCCATGCTTGAAGACTATGAGAATGCTTATTTGCATAAAGTGGTTTGTGAAGATATTAACTTGCATGGTGAAAGTTTTATCTAAGTCATAACCTCATGATAAAATTAATGAAATAATAGGACTGTATCATTGAGGCTAAAATGATTAAGCTTGCATAGTGAATAGGCCCAAGACATGAGGAATGCAGACTTATAGGTCTACAAACCTATAAGTCTGCATATCATGAGAAATATTTTATAAAATGTATCAAGAGAATATTTTAAAGGCCTGAATTATGAATATAATCTATTATTTATAAATTTTTAAAGGTCTTTAACCATGGATGAATGTATTTGCATAACTCAACACTGGAGATTGCCCACTATAAACCATACAAACCTAGTTGAGACAGTTAAACCTATTGAGAGAATACTTATATGAATTAAAGTTGGAATCATGATGAATAAATTGTGATGGTTCCACACTTGGAAAATTTTAAGGACAATGGAGTATGTCTAGTCTGAAGACCTAGTACTATAAACAATCAATGATTATCTAAACTGATGTATAAGAAGAATTAGGTTTTTTATCATGTATGAACAAACTAAAGGGGTGTTAAAAAAATTGAAGTAGGATAGGTTAAATAAGAAAGAGTATAAAATAAATCTAAATTAATATCAAATTTAAATGATGTAGTTTAAAGGGGTAGAGTCTAAATTCTATAAGCAAATAATACCTCCTAATATATAACTACATGTCAACTTTGATAATATAGATCATTTTCAAACACCAGGCAAGGGAAGCACTAATAAGTATTTATAAATTTGATTTTAAATATGAAGGATAAGCTAGTGAATTTCATATGTTAAAAATATTTAAATATCCTAAGTTTATATTTCAAAACTCACCAAGTGGATCCCTACAACTAGGCTTAAATAGATGCAAGAAAAGAGTTGTATGCTTGTGGAATATAACTATCTTGGGAGAGTTGAAAATGTTTAAAGGAAGTGACTAGGTATAAGTATGATGTATAAGGTATTTATATTTCTCAGTTACTTGTATAAATATTCTAAAACTTCAAATGCAATCAAAATCCCAAAGACACCTACAAGACTACCTAGGTAGCTCAGTTGGTATCAGACTCGAGAGATGATGCAATAGAGAACAATGAGTTGGAACTTGAAGTTTAGGTCAGTGAAGGGTTATTAACTCTCAAAAAAAATTTAAACGTTAATGAGGTGTCCAAAGTCTTTCATAATATCCCTAAACATAGACTATAGTCAAGACTCTGATATATACATATGGGTGGCCTAAGTAGTTCACGTTGTTTTTTAAACTTGAGAAGATAAAATACAATGTATACAATCTATTGGAGGTTACTTAGATGAATAAACATGTTTTAAAATGTTATTTTAGGTCATGAATAGTCAAATTAACATTTCTATTATTCTCTTACACCTAAATCATAACTCAATTCATCCTACAAGTTTTTCACAAGGATCATGAAGGAGAACACATTTGTAATGTTAGATAAATCATGAAGTATGTGAGAGCCTTTATTAAACACACACATATAGATTAAAATCCTTAACATTGGATTCAGGTATAAATTTCAATTCTTTTTACTAATGAAATCTCAAAACATAGTGTCTTGAAGCCTACAGTTGTGTCTTTACATGAATAACTATTGACTATACATAGTGTGATAGGTGAGTCAAGTGACTTTATCAATTAATAATAGACCAATTTAAGTGATAAATTTTATTAATAAGGTAAATGAATATCTTATATATGATTCTATAGGTTTTAAACTCTTTAAATTATGAAGGAATGAGAGCTCTTAGCATGTATCTACATATAACCCTTTTGAAAATAGTCAGGCTTACATGTAGAATTGATTGAAAAGTTTGTTCCTAGTAAGTACATGAAAGAATAAGGGATATAAAATATGTTTTAGTACACTCCAAATATATAAAGTGAGAAGATATTTTTTGAGAATTTTCTACTCTAAAAGAGCAATCAAGACACTTAACACACACCTACATCCAAGAGGGATTTAGTGTGGACTATGACAAGAGATGATGTAATAGATATATAGGAGATTGGTTTTATAAGAATAATAAAATTTATATAAATATTAGATATAAATATAAACCTAAATACTAAGGTCATAATATATGGTCAAGATAGTCATACTAGAACCTTGTATTCACCTAAAGTCAACATGCCATATACAGACCTGTTCAAGTTTTGGATGGTTAGTGTGTATTTGACTAGAAGATGATAAATTTGAGAGAATTAAAACTAAATTAATGTGATGGATAAATTATTTAAAAATTTAATAATTTTTTTAATCCCTTCAACAAGGATGAAAAGGTCTAATATAGTTAGCTAGGGTGATTTGTAATCATTAGCTTAAGAACCCTAAGTATTAACCAATGAGAGTTATATAGGTTATATATGGGATACATGGAAAATATTACAACTTAATAAAATTTATTTATGTGTTTTATAAATTAAAAAAATCATTGGAAACTCAAACCAAGTGTCAAAATATCACTTTTAGGCCTATTTCTCCCTTGACCACATAGAATGCATATTCAGCCACTCGAGAAGCTCAACTTTTACTTGGATCTATCATGATAAGATACATGGTGTCAAAATATCTTAGATTTATTTATTATGGTATATTACCTCAAAACTTTAGACATTATTTCTCAATTTAGGGGTCCATACTTATTAATCATCGTTAAGATGATAAGACACTCACAGGCTACCTAGAAGACCAGTTTTGACTACTCAAGAGAGATCGGTCTCCAAATCACATGAAATGAAATGAAATTATTCTTAAAAATATATATATATTTTTTATAATCCAATTATATTCTTACCATGAAAATTTTATGTACTTTCAGCTATGCATATACATTAAAAATTAGACTTTTGTTAGTTTTTAGGCTCTAAACAGGGTATTGAATATCATGAATAATTGAAAATTGTTGGATAAGATGTATTGGGTTTTATTAAACCTAAAAAATTTAAAAATTACATATAATCTACCCTATAAGTGCTAAAAACAAATCTAATTTTCAAGGCATTCCAAAATAGGCTTAAGGAAGGGCTATTTTTTTGGCCATTTATTGGTTTGCCTACCTACAAAAGGTTATATAATATAAAAATTGGAATGGATTATGGTATTATCATGTTTAAATTCAATAAAATACTTCCTATAATTTTCAAATTTATGGGAGACCATTTTTAAAAAACTTAATTTCTAGGCAAGGAGGCCTAATTAGGCCTAATTAGAGAGAGAAAATGAGATAAAAAGTTTACTTCCACTCATAGTTAGGTCTTAAAAATTGTCATTGAGATATAAGGGGATATTTTGTCCTCAAATTTGTCTTCATTTATATAATATATGATTTATTTTATTACACACAAAGAGGTTTACCAATTTTGAGGGCTACAATAAATTGAGAGAAAAACAAGGTAAAGGTGCAAAATTAGATCTCTTGAACTTTTTCATGGATCCAAGTGTCTTTTTTTAGGTTTGGTATCATTTTTAGAGATAATATGTGGAGATAAATTTAGTTATTCAAAGTAACTCCAAGTTTTCTCACTATTATGCCTCATAGCAAAAGAAAGAGTGCAAGTGATGAAACCACCAAATCAATGCATAAAAGATCTTTAAAAGGATTTATCAATGTTTATCCCTATCTCCTAGGATAATTAAAGCAATAAAATGTTAAGAGTTTTATTTTATGAATAATTCAAATGTTTTAAGGATCTTCAACATCATCAAGGAGACCTTTTCCTCTCATATGCCAAGTCAAGGAGATAAAGTCAAAGGAGCTTCAAGAGTATTCTAACAACCCAAATAATGTGGAGGGACCTCATAAATGGATGAGGATAAGTATTAAATGAGGAATTTATTAATAATTGGTGACTTATTTTCATGTAAGATGACTTATTCATCAAATAAGACATGTAAGCTAGTATATAGGGTGTGGAAAAAAATATATAGGCATTTCAAGTGGTCAAAGTTCACCAATCAATGTTAAGAATTCTCAATCATCCCAAATAAGTCTAAATCTAACCTCTATGCCATTTATGAAATGTAAAGTGAGAGAAAATTCATCATGTGTTGCATAGGAGTTGAAGGAGGACTAAGTGGATGAGTCATCCCTAGTTTTTAGGCTTTTATCTCTCTCTCCCCCTATCCTTTCTCATATTTTATTTAAGTATGTCTAGTTTTGGAATTTGTAATCATTATTAACCTAAGTTATGGTAGATCCCCACTTATAAAAAACATTTGTACTTGGATTTATAAACTAAATAATACTAAATTCATTCCTCCTCAATACTTGTGACTAGTGTATGCTTAAGGTTTGTAGATGAATGTCAGTGATAGTGAATGCTTCCTCACATTTTTCCTCTCTTATTTACCTATTTTAAAGTGTTATTTTATACATTTAGGTTACATGGTGTGTTTAAACATCCTTATATGTGTTTCAAGTGTAATCCTTCATTAGTGTCTTGTAAATACCTCGTGATTAACAACCTTAGACCATGCATAAAGATAGTGACCTCTATGTGAAATATTGTTGTTTGGAGAATATTCATTTGAGAAGTACAATAATTTTCATGTTTTAATTAAAAATTATTAGTGCATGTTAGGAAAGTAAAGGAACTATTTTGGTGTATCACCTCAGTTAGATAGGTTTTCTTTCAGTTTATCTTCCTTTGTATTTATAAGTTCGTAGTGTAGTGAGACATACTAACCGATACATCAAAAGGAGATATCCATATAAATATATAGATTAAATCCACCTCTTAGGCCACCTACATCCTAATATTATCTCCATGTTATTCTAAATTTTGAATTCTTGAAAACCCTTCATAAGTGTATAGTTTTAAGTAGATAGCAGTTTTTGACATGCCTAGTCAAAATAAGTTCCAAAGTAGTGGAAGGGATATTGGTGTTATTATTTTACATATCAAACTTTTGATTCATTCAAAATATTAATGGCATCTTCAAGCTTAATGATCTAGTTATAATAGCCTAGGCACTAGTTCAGGTAAGTTGTGTTTTCAATTCACTATCTTGATGAAGTTTAATTTCTAGGTGTGATTATAATTTCCATGTTATACTTCCTTATCAGTCCTATAATTATCCATACCAGCCTTTTTATGATCCATAAAATCATATTTATGATCCTTATTAGTATTATAATGAACCATATCAGTCATTTGACTATCCTACTTTTCCCTCATATGATTCAAATTTTATACATCAGTATCCTTACCAAGACTTGTATCAGTCATACTCACCTCCTCCTACTATATTTACTACTCAAAATTATATTTCCCATACCATATCCTTATTGTCATTAAATCCAAATATTCTCATGTCTAAATGTGTGATGATAAAATGGGATAAAGAATTAGATGTGACTCCTTTTCACCTCATAAAGAAGATGAAGAAGTTAGTAAAGATGTTGATGGATAAGTGAGAAATAATTGGAGAGGAAAATTAGTATATCATAACTGATGAGTTTTATGAAATGATCACCTTGATCTAATGGTGGGTATAAATATTAGTGAGGTGGGAGAATCAATAGATCCAACCCAAACAACCTCATCCATCATCTCCTACCCTTGATTAACCTTCTTGTGTTCCAAGTTTCATTCAAGCTACACCTACCCCTACTCAAGAATCTAAGATAACTTCATCTTGCAGGTCTTCTTTGGCTATGATTATCAGTTACACTATGCCAACTCTTATGGATGAATCTTCTCCCATTAATCTTCAAGATCCTTCCCTCATACCCATTTAAAGTCATAATTTTGATGAGAACTCATGAAATCTTGTAAGCTTATCAAATATTGTATCCACCCCTCAAGCTACAATGAATATTCTAAAGGAGGATCCTAAGTCCAAGGTCCCAATTTGGAAAAAATTGGTTGATTCATGGGAAAATAATAATGAGAAATGCCTAGATCAAGTAAAATAAGAGGTTATTGAAGACATACCAAAGAAATTCTAAAGTTGGAAAGAGACTCTTCATGTACAATCTCAAGAGCAAGAGGGAGAAAGAGTGTTATAAGTTAAACCAAGGGAATTATCAAGCTTCCCAAATATTTCATCTAATCCTCAAGTCTTATCTTATAATGAGTCTCAAATCACATTAGAGGTTGATAAGCTGATTATTGGGTGGAGGAAAGAAAATCAAAATTCTCTCCTCCTTCCCCAAGAGCCTCTCCAAGAATCCTTAAATAAGCCTAGACTCAAAATCCCAAGCTGGAAGGATGCTTTTTCAATTCTTAATCTAGCCGATTATATCTCTTGACATCCCACTCTCTTCTTTTGTGAAACAAAACCTATTTATTTGAGGGAAGAAGATGAACATATAGATAGATATGAGAGTTTGTTAAGCAATGTCAAGAAATTAGTAGTCCTTGAGAGGCTTGATGTGGTTACAACTCTAAGGTATAATCAAGAGAACCCTAATGATGATGTGGTGAGTGAATATGATTAATATTTAATCATTGGTAGTGCTCTTCATGAGTTAAAAAAATAAAATCATACTTAGAACTTGAAAAACATGATGAGTTAACTCTGTCTTGAATATATGAGCTGCCATTATTCATGGAGGAAGAAAAAGATCAATCTAGTCTTCATAGATTGAGCCTTGATAAAAAAATATGAAGAAAAATCATGGTAGTAGTTGTACCATGACTTCATGGGAGAATATGAAGTGTTCACTAGTAGAGGATCTCTTGAAGAGAAAGGTGAAGTCTTAGACATATGTGAAATGGTTCCAAATGAGCAAGAAGCTGACCTTAAACAGGCTAATTCCCAATCACATCATGATTTCATAAAAAGGTGTATCCCTATAACTCTTAAGTAAAAATATCAATATGCTATTCAATTTGGTCTCACTCAAGTCGACCTAAGTGAGTAGCTAAAAAGTGATTGGTAATATTACATTGAATCTCTTCAATATATTGAAGACCTTTGTAAAGGTACATTACCTATTGGAGAACATGTTTATGAGGAGTTTGATCAAGAAACACCCATTAAAGACCATGATGTATCTTGTATTTAATATTAAAATATCCTATAAGATATTGACGAATTTATATCAGTTGATAAGAAGAAAAAGGCTGATCAAGATGCCTTAGAGACCCAAGGATAATGCCTAGGTGGAGTACCATTAGTTAAAGTTACAACTAACAAGCAACATGAAATGGCTCTTTAATCACAAGATGAATGTGTCTTCATTGGTGATTGGTTTATTTTTTTTACTCACTTGAATCGATGTCAAGAGAGTTGGTAAGAAAGAAGCATTTATTATCAACAACTATGTTTAATAGATAACTTGTTTCACACACTTGCTCACCACATGAATAAGATGATCTCAAAATATTTATTTTTGATCTTGGAGGATCAATATTGGTAGCTTAGATTTTACATAGTAGTTTTATTATATTTTTTGTGTTCCCTAAGTATTTTATAGAATAAGTGTGGTAGTGTCTTGTTAGTGATTTGTCTTCTTGTGTGTGTTATCCTTATTTTGTGTGTGTTGAAGTCCAATCATTCATCTTATCTTGTTTAAGAGTCATGAAACTAAGGCCAAGATATGATCATGTATAAATAATAGTGAGAGAGACTCCATGAGCTCAAAAGAGTTGAAAAGTTAATAGTTCATAAGCATAGCAAGCATGCTTACCAATTGAGTCACCAAAATGTTTCCAAGTTTGACCTCTCAAGTCAATCTCACTCCTATAATTTGAAACTTTGATTTTCATGCTTATACAATGTAGTTCATAGATATGTCATGATTATGTGATATTCAAATGGTATTTGTAAGTTATTGTTAGCATTTTTCAAGCTAATATATTTTATAAGCTTTCCAATGCCCTCAAAATTAGTCTAGTGGGTCCTAGGGGTATGCCATGTTGTGTCAAGAGGGTACATAGTCTATTAGTTAAATTCCTTTCACTTGATCACTTGTTTTAAATATTTTTAATTAACAAGAAGTAGACATACAATCTAATATACTTCTCTTGATCTAAATGAACAAGGAGAGTTACCAAAGACCTATATCTTCTACTTCATTTAAATTTCAAACTAAAGACATAAACTAGATATGATGGCATCACTATATGTGCACACTTAATCTTATAATTTGATATTCTATTGATTGTAATATAAGATGTTACAAATCATGATAAAAATTAAATGTTGAATTGAACACTCAGATGAAATCATGAATAAAATGATTACATCATTTTATATTTAGAAGCTTCCTTAAAACACTGATATGTAAATCTAAAAATCACACAACTCAGTTTTAAAATACTCAACACATAAATGAAATAAATAACATGCTTAGCTAAAAAATGGGTAAGATTGTTGTCACAATATTTCCAAAGGGGCCCCTTCCATCTCCAGCTTCAATCCTTCCTCTTACAATAATTAAATTTACTCAAAAATAATTTCTCATATTAATCAAATATAGGAAAGAATTGCTACAGGGAAATTACAATAATATCTATCTTACAAAATATGCTTCTGCTATATTTCTCTAATTAATCTCTACTACCTTCTCAACCTTGTTGCTACACACACACACACACACACACACAAAATAGGGGAGATTGTCTTATACAAAAAAAAATACATTCCAAACTAAAAAACATTCAGTTTTATGTTAACAAAAATTAATTCTTTCTACTAAGGATGCCATTCATATAGATCATGCAAGACTAACTCAAGACAAACCAAGTTACTTTAGTATTAAACCAAATCTTTACTATGTTCCATGAAAGTTGTTATAATTTTTGTGAGTCTATTGAATTAGGAATAAAATTATTTTTATTTGTAGCTTTAGTCATGTAGTGGTTATAGGATGTTTTCTCATGATGAAATCCCTTTGTTTTAGGATAGACCGTGAAATGTTCCTTTGTACCTATTGCTTCAAACACCTTAAACACATAATGAATAAAATCATTCTATAGTAAAAGATAAATATTATATACTCAATTCCAAGACAAAAGTATAACTATTCAAAGATATATGAGAACATAATGTTATTTGAAAAATATGGTTATCTAAGGATAAAAACTTATGTGAAAATAGTTCAGAAACATGATGAACAAGAAGGGTGAATATAGAAAATGAGGAAAAAAACATGAAAATTATGGGGCTCATCACACCCCCAAACTTAAGACTTTGCTCCTCCTTAAGCAACAAGCTTGCTTATTTCAAACTCACAAATATCTCTAAAATATGTAGGCTCAATGACACAATTAGATAGATGAGCATAAAATCCACATGTTTGTTCATACAACTACCAATTTCTAACTTCCTTGGATACATCTAATGGATTTTTATCCCACCAATATATAATGGGGTACCAAAACAAAGGAGGATGGAATCTTATGCTCAACAATTATGCTCCTGGGTATTTTGCAAGTAGGATATATCTTTTTACCCTATAAAATGTTGATTTTAAATTGAAAGGGGAGTATGGATCTTTCCTCTTTAGCTTAGGAGTGAGCTCATTCCATGTTTCTATGTAGGATTCTCATGTTGATGATCCAACAAAATTTCTCAACACCAAATAGAAATACTAAGCTTCATAACTATTTCTAGTAAACCAATCCCTTACTTCCTTTAATAACATAATGTTATCCCATTCTATCAAAATAACCTCAAGTGTTCTTGATTCTCCTATGATAACCAATTGAATCTCTCTTTCCTATTTCTTGTATTCAATAATCTCTCATCCTCTCCTATTCTCATTTAAAAGATATGTTAAGAATGCCTTTAAAAGGACATCTCCAACATATAGGTTAAGATTCCATTCCCTTTCATGTGGAAAAGCATAGTTATGAAGATATAACTCACACAATTATGCTTTCTCCTCTTATGATATTAATTTATATAATTGAAAGAAAGAGAGAGGATTAATTACTTCACATGGCATATCAAAATAAATTCACATGAACTTAAACTTATGCCACTATTCTTCAAGATAAATTGAACATACCCTTACATGAGGCCTAAAATCAAGGATCATTTGAGTACAGTTATCCAGATCTTCAAATTTGTGTTGTAGTTTAGAGATCCTTTTTTTAATCCTAACCTCTTATTTTAATTTCTTGTTTTCCTTTGTCAATGTTATAAAACTTTCACAATAGTTATCTATCCATCTCATCAATTTAGAAGATATAGTAGATGAAGAATTATACCTAGTTGCTTGGTCATTTATGGGATTTACCTATTTTTCTTATGCTATAGGAATCTATGAAATAATATTTATAGAATGACTATCTACTAAGGGTTCCATCTAAGAAGCTTCTAAAGAAAGTGCATCTAGTCCACAACCTAATTGATCATGTAGCTTCTTTCTTAGTGTTTTTATTTCCTATAAGGTTTACTCCAAAGTAAGAAAATCTTTTTGTATCGACATAGAGGGTTGCTCCATTTGTTCTATCTCTATATGGCTCTGTATTAGTTATTATTACAAATTTTTAGGGTTATGTCATACTTGATCTATTTCCTTATTGTCTTATTGAGAATACTCTTCCTTTTTAGTCTCCATTTCATCAAAAATGGATGCCTCAAGTGTTTCATGTTTGTTGGTAGTTTTTTCTTCTTCAGACTCCTCATTGATTTATATAATAGAACAAGGTTAAGTTCTTGGTTTTTCTCTCATATTTCCTCTCAATCTATGGGACCTTTGAGGACTAGATGTGACCTTGGCCTTTTTAGGGGAAGGTGGAAGCTCGTCTTCAGATTCCTCAAAGTCAAGTTGGATGATTAGTTTCCTCTTCCTTCTTCTGAGTTATTTTCTTGTTAAATATTCATCTATGAGGCTTATCCTTACTAAAATTTCTTGTGTGGATATAAGAGGGTCCTCTTCTACAAGTTCTTGTGTGACTACAAGAGGGTCCTCTTCTATAGGTTCTTGTGTGAGTGTATGAGGATCTTCTAATGTAGGTTCTTGTATAACTATAGGAAGGTATTCTTATATCTCTATCTATTCTTCTACATCCATTTCCTTTGTCACCTATATCTCTTCTTCTTCATCTTCCTCACTATCACTTTCTACATTTATATGTATTTGAATAAAAGCTTCCCAACTTACACTGGGTCTAGTCTTATGTAGGTAGTCTTGAACAATTAACTGAATTAATCAATGATGAGACAGAAATTTAGGATTACATTTTTAAAATGAATCTATAATTATTATGATAATATTAAATAAGAAATTGAAATTTTTTTATCTCAATACCATGTCATAGATGGTTCATAAATTTGAAATTATCACCATGCAACATGGAGTATCTTCCTTCATAGGTAAAATATTTGAAGATGAATATAGTTGATCTTACCCATCTTATTGGTAATTATAAATGTGTAGTTATTTGCTTTAAAGTCTCCAATATTTCATCCTCTCCATTGAATTTTAACCTCTCTACTTTGGCATCAAAATTTTCCTACCATAATTGTCCTATTTTAGGCAATCTAATTACTCTATTGATGATAGTTTCAGTTAATTTTATCTCCATTCCTTTGAATATTTATAGATTATTATATAATGGTTAGGTAAATTATTCTACAATTCCTTGGTCAAAATAATTTATCCTATCAAAATATTGACCCCAACCTACATTCTGAAATAGGACCAATTTTTTTAGGTTACTAGTTAAGGGAGAGATGTTGAGTGGCTCATGCTTGAGTAAGTCTCCTCCCATACTATAGGATGGAATTTTGGTTGTAGGGTATGTGATCTTGTATCAAGGGTTTTATATATTTTTGAAGGAATTTTTGATATGTAATTTTTAAGAGAGAATCAGTTTGAATTATGGAAAATACCTCAACTTAAAATGGTCATTTGTACTCAAAAGATGTAGTTAACATACACAAAATGTTTATGGAAATGACAAGAGGTAATAGTAGCAACATTAAATGGTCACATAAATCTATAAAATAGAATATTTCTTAGGATAGTGAAATCAAGTGGAGATATATAATCATTTAATAACATCAACACCCATAATCTAGAGAATAATTATAACTTATGAAATGAAATAAGTATAAATAGTTACCTTAGTACTCAGGAGTACCTTTTCATTAATGTATGAATGATGAGTCAAAGTGGTAGATATGATGTCTATTGGGCATGTGTTAGACTTTTATTGAAATAAAAAAATGTTTTTCAAGAAATTTAATATATGATGAAGTGATAAAGATTCATCTAGTAGTAAGAAATGCATCTTATGGTAACAAGAAGTGTCCTACAATAATAATTATTATCTTGTAGTAACAAGAATTTCATTTTATATCAAAAGGAAAGTATTTTTATAATATTGAAGAATGAATCTACAAGAAAATATATGAAAATAAAAGTTTTATTGTTGTGGACTTTCTTTTTAATGAATGTTAATTAGCCAGTGACCTAGTTTTCTGATTCAACAACCGTCAGTAGCACTCAATGGTTTTCGTTACTGAATTTTATGATTTTTTTTAAAAAAATTTGGTCTTACCTAAAATAGAATTAGATAAGCCTAGGATTTATAATTTTATTCATCCCAAATCAAGGAATTGTGAATGGCTTGTTCTTGGCTAGGTGAATCTTTATTTTTCTTGGAAAATATTATAGAAGGGTTGATAGAAATACCCTTTGATTGCATGAATAGGTTGATCTACGTATTGAAGAAGAGATGAATGTTGTTATTAAAAAAGTTTGAAAGTGAGATTATTCTTGGAAAATGGTTTCTTGTATAGATTGAGCCTATGGCCATTCAAAGCAATCATAACTAAATAGAGTCAATGGTTATGAGCTTTATAGCTCCATTGTCAAAAAATTGCTCAATATCATAAGGCCCAAGGCATCTAGACTAAAGCTTTCCTTTATGATCATTCTATTTAGAGTCAAATAAGTGTACCCAATTATCAGGTTGAAATTCTTTAGTCTTGATATTCATATCATGCCAACTCACTCATTATCTTTACACTAATTCAATGTGATGAATTTCTTCCTTTCTATGTTTATCAAGTGCATTCAGCTGCATGATCCTATCTTTTGATCTTGGGAAAGGTCCAAACCCAAATCAAGTGTTTTCCTTAATGTTTTATGCTCAAAATCAATGGGAAGAATAATAATTTTACTATAAACTATTTCATATAGAGTGAAACTAGTTATGGTTTTCCAGTTGATTATATAAGCCTAGACTACTTCCAAAAGATGAGTTGACCAGTATTTTCTATGTAGGATGATAGTCTTAGTGAGTATATTTTATATTTATTTTTTTTTAACTTCCACCCAACCATTTGACTAAGGATGGTAAGGGGTGGACTTTTTATGTCTGATTTCATATATTTTTATCAAGGTAGTTGTGAGATCTAATGTGAACTGGGTTCCTTGGGTTATGACAAGTTCTCTTGGCACTCAATAGTAGGTGAATATTTCCTCATACTATAACTAAACCACTTTATCATCTTAGGCATGAGTTAAATCCTTGACTTTGGTGTATTTTGTGACATAATCAGTATACACCATTATATATTATTTGTTATTAGATTTAGGATCTATGGGACTAACAAAATCAAGTCCCCATTTGTCAAAATGTTCCAAAATTAGTTATGGATATAATGGCATTTCATCAAAGTGAGTGGGTTTCCCCATAAACTGACATTGATCACATGTACAAGTATACATCATGGCATCCTTATGTAAGGAAGGAAAATAATATTTGGTAGTAAGAATTTTCATAGCAGTCCATTTTGTATCAAAATGACCCCCACGGGGTTCATCATGGCAGTCTCTAAGAATGTTGTAGGATTCATCTTCTTGGATACATCTTTACATAATTAAATTTGGTCTAGTAATAAAGAGATATACTATAATCCAAGAAGAATGTCTATTCTTTTAGATCAAATGCTATCTTTTTCTTGGTGAAAAATGTTATGGTAGTGATCTTATAGTAAGATAGTTGTCAATGTCTATGAACCAAGGATATTTAATAGTTATTCCAAACAAATTCTCATTAGGAAATGAATCATCAATAATAGGACTTTTCTCATCATTTTATATTCATGATAATAAATCTACTGCTACATAATCCTTACCTAGTCTATCTACAATGTTAATATCAAATTCCTAGAACAAAAGCAACCATCTAATTATCCTACCTATTAAAACAAGTTTTTTCATCAAATACCTAAATTTTGCATGATCTATGTGGATTAATACTTGGTAACCTATAATGTAGTATCAAAATTAGTTGATGTCATTAACAACTAAAATAAATTCCTTATCTATTAATGTTTATTTGAGCTCATCCCCTTGAATATTCTTATTGATAAAATAGATTGCATAACTTAAAGATTTAATTTTTTGACTAAGGACTGCACCTAAAGTGGTGTTAGATGCATCTATGTATATTTTAAAAGGTTTTTTCCAATAAGGTTCTCTTATAATAGGAGTTGTTATGATAAGGTCCTTGAGTTTCAAAAAGGTAGTTTGACAATCATTAGTTTAGGTAAATTTAACATCCTTAGTAATAAATCCAAACAATAGGGTAGTAATTTTGCTAAATTCCTTGATGAATCATCTATAATAACCAACATGTCCTAAAAATATTATAGCATTTTAATACTTCTTTGGTGTGGTTAGATCCTTAATGATACTTATCTTTTCTAGATCAACTTGAATTCTAACAGGGGAGATGTGATGCCTCAACACAATCCCTTTAGTCATAAGTATATAAAACTTTAAATTTCTCAAAGATAATTGGTGGTATTGGTAGCATTGAAGAAATTTCTCTAGGTTGGTAAGATTTTCTTCAAATATCTACTTATAGATAGTGAATCATCCATGTAGATTTCAATATAATCATGGGAAAGATCAGAAAATATGCTCAAAATAGCCCTTTGAAAAGTAGTTAGGGCATTAGAAATACCAAATGGTAAGATGACATAGGCATAAGTTCCCTAAGGAAAAGTGAAAGTGGTTTTATCTTGGTCTTGTGGATCTATTCATATCTAATTATAACCACTATAGCCATCTAGGAAGGAGAAATATTTTTTTCTTACTAATGTATCCAATACTTGATCAATAAATGGTATGAAAAAGTGGTCCTTCCTAATAACAGCATTCAAATCTTGGTAATCGACACAAAAATGTCATTTTACCCTTTTTAGGGACAATAACCAAGGGAGAGATCCAATAGCTATCCAAAATGGGGTAAACAAATCCTACATCTAAGAGTTTTTGTAACTCATTTTTGACGATGTCTTAAATTGTAAGATTCATTTAACTTTGGGGTCGGAGAACAGGTTTGCATTCTTCTTTAATGTAAATGTGATGCATGCATAAATCTAGGGGTATTATTCTCATGTCATAGTAGTCTTAGGAAAATGGTGTTGTGTGATTTCTCAACATTTTAAGTAACTAAATTTATTGATAGGATGTTAAAGAGGTGTTTATATTGAGAGGTTTATTTGGTAGAATGTCCACTTGCTTCATTAAAGAGAGCATAGTTTCCACATTGGAAATTAAAGGAGCATAACTATATTAATGGGGAAGAAGATGATGGAATTTCCAAATGTCCCTTGCAATTTTAGCAAGGTCATTTTTAGGAAAAGTATTTTTAAGTGGGTATGGTCTACATTCCAACATGTTTGTGGTTACAAGATCTTATTGATAAGTGTTTTGAATGATACCAGAAAGATAGTATCTTCTTCTTATGCCTATAAAGCAAGTCTCTAGTAAATTGTACACAAAGTTTACAATAATATAACTTCCTCAAAATATCAATCCAAGGACTTGGGCCACCATTCTAGGAAGGATTGGCTGGTGGATAAAGAACCAATTTCTTCGTGTCATTTCCATTGGAAATTAACATTTTTCTTGACCTGTAGCCAATAAAAGCATCAATAATGGCCAACCATAGGTGGTCAAGGATGAGAGGATAAGCTCAAAAATTAATTTTAGGCTATAAGATAATAAACAATTTTAGATATTTCCAATAATCCATAGTGATAACTAGGTCTTAAAAAATCCCCTTAGGCTTAATAGTCAACCTGTTAGCCATTTATATGATGGTGGGTGTTGGATGGAGAGTTGTATGTTTCAATTGATGAATGGTATCCATAGTAATCACATTGATGGGTTTACCCAAGTCAATTAAAATATTGTATATGGGTTGGTCATGAATACTAACATTGACTATAAGACATCCAAGATCATATTATTTTGGGGGAACTATGTTTCCCAATGTAATATCTACTAGTTAGATAATAACTTGGACTATTTTAGGATCCTTCTTCTTTCTTCCTAGTTTTTTCTAAAAATATCTCTCTAATAGCCTTATTATATACAGGAGCATATTTTATTACTTGAATGTGTGGAATTTGTATGCTCACATTTTTGAGTTATCCTAAAATATCAAATTTGGGTTCTCATTCAGGATGTGAGATGATCAATCTCTCTAGAAAAGGAAGATTATCAAGTTCTTTTTGGTTTTATGATGGACTTAGCTTAGGAGTGGGCATGGGTGGTTTTAGATTAGTATGTATTAGATAAATCTCATCAAAATGTTCTATGATTATGGGTGAGGTGGGTTTTGGAAGAACACATCTTTAGCAAAGATGGACTTGATTGATATCCAAGGTGTATGTTGGATATTACATTATTTTGGTGGATTATGTTGGTTAAACCAAATTATTGGTAGGGTTGGGGATGGGTTGGGTGGGTAATTGAGTGGGTCTAGTAGGTTTTTGAGTATTTATCACTAAGGTTTGTTGCGGTTATTATATTTGTTGAGGAAAGCCTTAATTACCTCTCCATAGTTTTTGCCATTGATTAGAGGAAGAGACACATTGCTAGTTTTGGAATTGCCCAGGTCGAGGTTGTTATCCATTATGTTACATCCATAACTAATTTTGGGGTAACTATTAATTTGGTTGGGCTCAATTTTTATTTGGTATATTTTCCCAAGAACCATATTGAGGTTTATTTGAGAATTGATAATTTACAAACATAAAGTTTGTTGGCATACCTATAATTGATGATCTTTGCACCCATGGTCTCCTTTGAGCCACATAAAATAACTGATCCTCATCTCCTCCTATGGAATATGGATTGAATATTTTATGATTATCCTTAGTTATGATGGTTACCCAAGTTTTCATAGAATGTCATGCATTCTACCTTATTTTTATGCATTCAAGGTAATAGGTGGCTAACGCTTTTTTAGTTTCTTATTTTTTATTCCATGTATGTAATGTATTAAGCTGAATGGCTAGGTGGTTGATAATATCCTGATTCATATCTTATAGTAGGTTTCTAACTTCAAATTTAGATAGTCCTATTGTAGATGTTGTAGGAAGGGTTCTACCCCTAATTTTATTCATGGTTGATCTGGAGTAGTTTGTACATAGAAATGTTAGTTTGTTAAAGGATTGTGTATAAACATCTCCACCAGACATTATGTCTAGTGCCTCTAAACAATCATCTCTAATTACTTTTAGGAATATCAACTTGATAGATTCATTCTTCATTTTAGACTATTTGGAATTTTTTAAGTTGAATAGAAATATTTCCATATATTCCTCTAATGACTCATCATCAACTTGTGTCATTCTAAATATATCATCTCTCCTATAGTTTCTTCCTCTACAATAGTCTTGATATTTTAGGAAACACCTCTCCTTAATTTCATCCCAAGTAGAAATGGAATATTTTCCAAGTCCCATGAACCATCTAAGTGTTTTTTATTTGAGTGTTGTTGGAAACAACTTGAGTTTTTGAGCATCTTGATTATAATCATAGTTATGGCATAATATGTCTAACTTAAAAGGAAATGTGTCTAGATCCTTATATGCTTTTCCCCTAAAAGTATGGAGGGTGAACTAAGGAATATTATTCATAGGTGTATTTTCTTCTTGGAGATCCTCCATGAATAATTTTTCTATTGGTAGACCAAAAATTCTTGCCACCCACTTCTTAAAATTCCTATCAATTCTTCTATTTCTTGGGGTGTAAAATATGGATATTTTATCTTTTTTATTACAAAAATATATGGCTTATTATATAAGGGGTATGGTGTAGAGGTTTCAAAATATTCATCTTGTATCTCAAAAAATATTCTTTCTAAATTAGAATATTCTATTGGCTTGGTATTTCTTCTAAGAGCAAGAATAGCCTTGAATTCCTCCTTAGCAAAAAAATTGGGTAATGGAGGAAAGTGAACTTTAGATTCATAAGTATGAGGTAATAATTTGGGGATCCTCAAAGGTGGTATATGTGTATCTATTTTAGGGGTATTAATATCTTATAAACTCCAGCTTGTAATACCAACCCAGCCAAAAATTCCTCCTTTTATACCTTTTCTATTGACAACTATGAGTGATCTTTAGAGGTTTCTTCATGCTCCTCAATTGCTATAAGATGAATTTATATTCTTGAAGAAATGATTTATTATTATTTAGGCATAAATATTCATATATAATCCCCTTCTATTTGTATATATGTCAACCATTTTTTCCTCTTCTTTTAAGTTTTTGCCAACCCTGCTTGCACAGGGTTAGTAATATGGGGTTTTTTGAAAATTTCTACTATTCTGCTTTAAAAAAAAAGATAAATTTAAACTATAAAAATAGGACATATTTAATCTAAAAAATATTAATCTCTAAAAATTATAAAATCATTAAACATATAGAAATAAATGCTATCAATATTAAAGATTTATATTGTGTGACACCCTTCCCCAACAATGATGCCAACAAGACTAGCAGTAGATTCACAATCTAATATACTTCTCTTGATCTAAATGAATAAGGAGAGTTAAAAAATACATGTATCTTATACTTAATTTAAATGTCAATGAGAATATGTGAACTTGATAGGATAACATCACTATATGTGCACACTTAATCATCTAATTTGATATTCTATTGATTGTAATATAGGATGTTAGAAATCATGTTCAAAATGAAATGATGAATGGAACACTAAAAAAAAATCATGAATTAAATGATTACACTATTTTATTTTTGGAAACTTCCTTAAAAAAATCATATGAAAAGCTAAAAATCACACAACTCAAAAATAAAACACTCAACACATAAATGAAATAAAAAACATGCTTAGTTAATTAATGGGTTGGATTGTTATTTCAAGACTTCCAAAGGGGACCCTTCCTCCTTCTGACTCTATTTCAATCCTTCATCTTAAAACAATGAAATTGAATAAAAAATAATTGCTCATATTAACAAATGTAGCAAATAATTGCTATAAGGAAAATATAATAATATTTGTCTTAATAAATGTGCTTTTCTATATTTCTCTATTTAATCTCTACTACCTTCTTAACCATGTTGTTATATATATATATATATATATATATATATATATATATATATATATATGTATGTATATATATATATATATATATATATATATATATATGTATGTATATATATGTATATATATATATATATATATATATATATATATGTATGTATGTATCTATATGTATATATATATATATATATATGTATATGTATATATATATATATATATATATATATATATATATGTATGTATATATGTGTGTGTGTGTGTATGTATATATATATATATATATATATATATATATATATATATATATATATATATGTATATATATATATGTATATGTATGTATATATATGTATGTATATATATATATATATATATATATATATATATATATATATGTATATGTATGTATATGTATATATATATATATATATGTATATGTATGTATATGTATATATATATATATATGTATATGTATATATATATATATATGTATATGTATATATATATATATATATGTATATATATATATATATATGTATATATATATATATGTATATATATATATATGTATATATATATATATGTATATATATATATATGTATATATATATATATATGTATGTATGTATGTATGTATGTATGTATAGGGGATATTGTCTTATACAAAATAAAATACATTCTAAAATAGGAAACATTTGGCTGTAGGATAACAAAAATTAGTTCCTTATGCTAAGGTTGTCATTTATATGGATCTTATAACACTGCCTCAGGACAAACCATGTTGTTTTATTCTTCAACCAAATATTTACTATGTTCCATAAAAGTTGTTATAATTTATTTGAGTCGATTGAATTAGGAAATAAATTTTGTTTGTTCACAGCTTTAGTCATGCAGTGACTATAGGATGTTTTATCATGATGAGATCCCTTTACTATAGGATGGACCATGAAATGTTTCTTTTTACATATTTCTTAAAATGCCTTAAACACATTATGAAGAAAAACATCTTATAATAAAATATAAATATCATATACTTGATTCCAAGACAAAAGTCTAATTATTCAATGATATATGAGAACATGATGATATTTTCAAAACATGGATGTCTGAGAATAAAAACTTATAAGAAAATAGTTTAGAAACATGATAAACAAAAAGGGTGAATATGTCAGATAAGCACAAAAACATGACATGACAATTTTAGGGCTCATCACTAATCTTGTTTGAATAAAATAAGGTATTTTAGCAAAGTTTAAGGTTTTTGGAGAAACTTAGGTTTTAATTGTGACCAAAATAAGCCTTTTCAAGGTGATTTTATTTCATTTAGCATTGAATTAGATGGTTAAGAATTCATTTGAAGTCTTATAAGGTCTTAGCTTGATTTTTTTTCCCAACATGAGGCCATCTAATATACACGAGATTTTTTTGCATTTGAAAATGCTCTTAAGGGATTTAAGTCCATTTCCAAGTTGGTCAAGGTTAAATACACACACCATTTCACTTTTAAAAAATTTAAAGTGAGTTTTAAATTTACTAATATTATAATGAATTTAGAATAATGGTCACATGTCAGAACAATCTAGTTTTTGCTTTAAAAAAGACAAATTTAGGAGTTTGTATGGACTTCAGAAGCCCACTTCTAGGTGAAAATGGTTTTAGAGTGTCTCTTGTTATTATAAAGGTCATACCCATGAGTTTTAATCTATCATAGGTATTTAAAGTGCAAAACGTGCTTTTTATCCTCTATTGCTCCCCTCACAAGCTAACAAAGGTAGTTTTTCAATGCTCTGATGGATAAAGGAGAGAGATTTGGGTCCTAATTTTTTTTCTAGAGGATGGGTTCCTATTAAGATTCATATTTGTGGCATTGTTCATCTGATTATCCTATCTCCTTTATGAAAAATTGTTAAGAAGGCATGGTGGTCTAAAAGAGCTAATCAACCACAAAGGCTCATTTTTATACTTTGACATGGTCATTTTAATAAAAATTAATGAATGAGGTTAATTATAGAGGGAATATAGGGTATACATAGACATATTTCACTTTTCTCCAAGCTTCATCTCACACATGTGGGCTCAAAAGGGAAAGATAGCTAATATTTTGCATAATTTTCAAAGAAAATTATCATTGTTATTCATGGTTTTAGAATTTACACATAGTTATAGTACATACAATGGATGGTTACATGTTTTATATTATATTTTCATCTCCTTCAATATCATTCAATTTTATTTACTATTTTTTACTATCTCTCCAACTGGTACGCATGTTTGAAGACTATCAGAATGCCTATTTGCATAAAGTGGTTTGTGAAGATCTTACCTTACATGGAAAAATATTTATGTGAGTCATAATCTCATTATAAATTTAATTAAGTAATTTAAAACTATCATTAAGGCTGAAATTATCAAGCTTGTTTAGTGAATAGACATAAGACTTGAGGAATGTAGACCTATAGGTCTGCAAACATGTAGGTCTACACATCATGAGATGTATTTTGTAAGATGTATCAAGAGAATATTTTGAAGTAATTAATTATGAATATAATTTGGTATTTAAAATTTTTTAAACGTTATTAACAATGGAGTAATGTATTTTAATAACTCAATGCTGGAGATAACCCACTATAAACCATATAGGCCTAGTTGAGATAGTCAGACATCTTGAGAGAAGATTCATGTGCATTGAAGTTGGAATCATGGTTAAGACATTGTCATTTTTCCACAATTTTAAAATTATAAGGATAATGGAGGATTTTTCACCTCAATACCTAGTGATCTAAACAATCAATGGTCACCTAAACTGACCTACATGAAGAATTAGGTTGTTTGTCATGTATGGACAAATTGAAGGAGTGTTAACAAACTTAAAGTAGGATAGGTTGAATAAGACAGAGTCTCAAAGTAAGCTAAATTAATATAAAATGTTAATGATATAGTTCAAATGGGAAGATTATAAACTCTACAAGAAGATAAAACCTCCCAATATGCACCTACAAGCCAGCTTGGGTAATATTAATCATTTTCAAACATTAGGCATGGGAAGCACTAATAAGTATATATAAAGTTTATTTTTAATATGAATTAACATTTATTTAATTTAAAATTATATATATATGTCAATATCCTAGTTTTAAGATAACAAGTTCAAATCTCAAAACTCACAAAGTAGCCCCCTACAACTAGACCTAAATAGATGTAAGAAAAAGGTTGTATGATTGTGGAATATGACTATATTAAGAGATTTAAAAGGGTTAAAATTAAGTTATTAGGTTATTAGTATTATTTAAAATGTATTTATATTTCTCAATTACTTTTAGAAACATCTTAAAACTTTAAATGCATTCAAAATCCTAAAGACACCTACAAGACTACCTAGGTAGCTTAGTGGTTCTCAGACTTGAGAGAAGATACAATGGAGAACATTGAGTTAGAAATTGAAGTCTAGTTTTTATTAAAAATTATTTAGGTGTATAATTGCTTAAAAAATATACCTAAACACCTCATACTATAGTTAAGACTCCAATATATACCTATAGGTGGCCTAAGTAGTTCAAGTTGTTTTTCAAACTTGAGAAGAGAAAATATAGTGTATACAGTCTATGTGAGGTTAGATAGATGAATAAACATGTTTGAAAAGGTTATTTTAGGTCATAAAAAATAAAAATAACATTTTAATTATCCTCTTATACCCAAATCGTAACTCAGTTCATCCTATAGGCTTGTCACAAGGGGCATGAAGTAGAACACATTTGTGGTGTTAGACAAGTCATGAAGTATGTAAGAGATTTTATTCAATACAAACTATAGGAATAAAATACTCAATATTGGATTCAGGTATAAAGGTAAATTATTGGTAATATTCACATCTCAAAACATGGAAAAAGTTACTTACTAGTAGAACTATTAGTCCTAGGTGTCTTGAAGCCTACAACTCTATCTTTGCATGAGTAACTGTTGATTATACATAATGTGATAGGTGGTCAAGTGATTTTATTAGAGAATAATTGAATAATTAAAGACATTAATTTTATTAATAAGGTAATTTAATATCTTATAGATTATTTTATATACTTTAAAATCTTTAAATAATGAAGGAAAGGGAGCTCTTAGCTCGTACCCACCTACAACCCTTTTGAAGATAATCAGGCTTATGTGTAGAAATGATTGAAAATTTTGTTCATAGTAAGTAAATTAATTCATAATGTATATGAAATAGGTTTTATTACACTCCAAATATATAAATTTATAAGATATTATTTGAGAAGTCTCTACTCTAAAAGAGCAATTGAGACACTAAACACACACATACAACCAAGAGGGCTTTAGTGTGGACTGTGACAAGAGAGGATGTAATAGTTGTATAATAGATTGGTTTTGGAGGAACAAGTAGATTTATATAAAAATTATAGATCAATATAAACATAAATACCAAGGTCAAAAGAATGGTCAGGATAGTCACACTATAAACCTGCATTCACCTATAGTCAGCATGCCATGTACAAGCCTACTCATGTTTTGGATGGTTGGTGTGTGTTTTGACTATAATATGATATTTTTGAGAGAATTAAAACCCATTTAATTTTATATATAAATTAATTAAGTTTTTAGTCCCTTAAATAGGGAGTAAAAGGTCTAATATAGTCATCTAGGGTAATTTGCCATAGTTAGCTTAAGAACCCTAAGTATTAACCAATGAGAGTTGAAGAGGTTATAGAGGGGATAAGTGGAAAGTATTACCAGTTAAAAACATGGAAATAGATATTTTATACATAAAATATTCATTGAAAACTCAAACCAAGTGTTAAAACATCATTTTCAGTCCTAATTTCTCCCTTGACCTCATAAAATGCATACTCGACCACCCAAGAAGATCAAACTTTTACTTGGATATATCATGAGCATATTCCTAGTGTATAAATATCTTATGGATAATTATCAAGGTCTATTATCTTAAAAATTCAATAATTAGTTCTCAAATTAGGGGCTTGTAATTTATGAATCATCTTTAAGATGGTAAGGTGCTCACAAGCTACCTAAAAGACCAGTTTTGACCAATCAAGAGAGATTAGTATAAAAATCACATGAAATGACCTAAAATTATTTTTAAACCTCATTAAAAATTTTATATACTCCAATTATATTATTTCAATGATTTTTTAATATAATTTCACATGTACAGATACATTAAAAACTATACTTTTGTGAGTTTTAGGATCTAAATAAGGTATATAATATCATAAATAGTTGAATTTTTTTGTATATAGTTCCTTGGGTTGTATTACACATCCATATTTAAAACAATTATACAATATACCTTGGAAGTGCTCAAACAAATCTAATTTTTCAAGGTAGTCCAAAACAAGCTTAAGGAAGGGCTAGGTTTTTGGCCATTTCTTGGTTTACCTACCATCACAAGGTTCTAGATGCTAAAAATTGGAATGAATGATGGTATTATCATGGGGAAGGTGAATAAAACGCTATCTATAATTTTAAAATGTTTGGGAGGTTATTTTATCAAAAACTTAGTTTCTAGGCAAGGAGGCTTAATTAGGCCTAATTGGAGAGATAAAGTGGGCTAAAAATTATACTTCCACTCAGATTTAGGTCTTAAAATTTGGAATGGAGATGTAAGGGGATTCTAGGACCTAAAATATATCTTAATTTCTCCATGAAAATTAGTAAATTATTACACACAAGGTGGTTTACCTATTTTGAGGGCTACAAGGAATTTAGAGAAAAATAAGGTAAAGGCATAAATTAGATCTCTTGAGTTGTTTGATGGATCCAAGAAATTTTTTTAGGTATAGTATCATGTTGAGAGACCATATATTGAGATTAATTTCCTTATTCAAATAAAATATATATTTTCTCACTTCTACTCCTCATTACAAAAGAAAGAGTTCAAGTGATGAAACCACCAAATCAATGCATAAAATCTCTTAAAAAGGATTTATCAATGCTGATCCTTGTCTCCCATGCCAATTAAATCAAGAAAATGTTATAAGATTTTTGGAGTAATAACTAACATGTTTTAATTAGTCTTCAACATCCTCATGCAGACCTTTTCCTCTCCTATGCTAAGTCAAGGAGACAAAGTCAAAGGTGGTTCAAGAGTCTTCTAAAACCCCAAGGTAGAGATACCTCATAAATGGATGAGTATAATTATTAAATGGAGTAATTGATAAAGACTTGAATACCTATTTTCATGGAAGAGGACTTATTCATCAAGAAAGACATGTAAGCTAGTATAGAGGGTGTGAAAGAAAATATATAGGCATTTCAAAAAATCAAACTTCACCAATAAATGTTAAGACTTATAAATCATACCAAATAATTCTAAATATAACCTTGATAAAGACTTGAATACCTATTTTCATGGAAGAGGACTTATTCATCAAGAAAGACATGTAAGCTAGTATAGAGGGTGTGAAAGAAAATATATAGGCATTTCAAAAAATCAAACTTCACCAATAAATGTTAAGACTTATAAATCATACCAAATAATTCTAAATATAACCTCTATGCCATTTTTGAAAGGGAAAGGAAGAGATAATTCAACATTTGTTATGTAGGATTTGAAGGACTAGGTGGATGAGTTATCCCTTATTTTTAAGATTCTCTCTCTCTCTCTCTCTCTCTCTCTCTCTCTATATATATATATATATATATATATATCCCATTTTTTCTTTAAGTATGATAGGTTTTCGAATTTTTAATCATCCTCAAACTAGGTTCTGGTAGATCCTCGATTAGAAAAACATTTTTCTTGGCTCTATGAACTAGATAAATTTGAATTCATCCCTCTTTAATGCTTCTAACTAGTGGATGCTTATGGTTTGTAGATGAATGTTAGTGATAGTGAATGCTTCCTCACATTTTTCCTCTCTTATATACACATTTGTATTTGGTAGTTTATACTTTTAGGTTACATAATGTGTTTCAATATCCTTATATGTATGGTAAGTGTAATCCTTCATCAGTGTCCTTTAGAAACCTCATGATAAATAACCTTAGACCATGCATCAAGCTAGTTATCTCTATGTGAAATATTTATGTTTGGAGACTCTTAATTTGATATTTGAAATTGGTTTCATGTTTTAATTCAACATTATTACTATATTTTAGGCAAGTGAAAGAAATATTTTGGTGTATCACCTCAATTAGATAGGTTTTATTTTAGTTTATCTTCCTTTTTCCTTGCAAGTTGGTAGTAAAATGTAGATAACCTAACTAATACATCAAGTTGAGATATCCCTATAAATATAGAGATTCAATACACCTACTAGGCCATCCACAACCTAATATGGTCTCCATGTTTTTCCAAACTATGAAGGATTGAATAACCTTCATAAGGTGCAAGTTTGAGTAGATAACATTTATAAATTAAAAATAACTTAAAAATAAAATGACACAAGCCTTCATCAAATATGATGTAAAAACTTGTCTAACAAATGTGAGCATAATATGATAGATGACAACCTCTTCCACCTATTCACTAATGCTCTATATTCAAAATTACAATATCAAGGTAGGAATCTAGCTCCAAAAACCTTAGAAAAAGATCTTGAACAAGATAAATAATAAAATTTCCTCATGCATCAATTTTAACCATCTTAGCCTACAATGGGTACTTTTATTCTAATTAAAAATAAAAACCATCATGCTATTAATGATGGTGTTATCAACACATATGACACTATCCGTAACATTCAAGTGGTTGCTCCAAAAAACATCATAAAATATTCTCCCCCTATATAAAACACTCTTACTCCTACCTTTTCTCAAACCAACCACACTAATGTTCACAAACCATTATCCTTATCAAAAATTCAAAAATTTCTTCCAAGACCTCTACCACCAAATCTTGACCCCACTCACCCTATGAAATCATGGTATGATCCAAAAAAAATAGTAGATTTCATGTAAGTTGGGGCCACTCTCATGAGACCTGTAGACAATTATACAATATTGATATGTTTTTTCTTCTTGGTCCAAGGTTTTATCATGAAACACTAATTAAAAAACAATAACAAGCATATGACATAGCTTTTAAAGCTAATGAAATGAAAAATAAAAACCAATATTTTAACCAAGTTAATACTCATCTTGCTATCTACAAAGATCCTCTTCCCAAGCACCAAGATAACATCTTAAAACCTATTCCTTCTAAAAATAATGTTCATAGTCATACATAACTCACTACCAATGAATAAAATGTGTTTAATATAAATAATATGGAAAGATTATTTACTTTTATTGACTCCAATCCAACACCTATGCATCACACCTCTCAACCATTCTGCATCATTCAAGACACTAATCCATCCCATCTAATAGAATTAGGGAATGAGTAACTTATAAAAAATCAAGCACCACTCACAAAAACAAAACTTTATTATAATTTTCATACCATCTCTATTCTTCCCCCAACATCTACACCATAAGACAACATTCCCCAAACTTATAGTAGTATTTCTTCTACCTAGCCATAAGAAATATATTAACCCACTAGCACATCACTTAAAGTAACTCAATCCATTTTTAATAAACCTAAATCAACTACACCCTATCAACACAAGTTTAATTGTACCTTGAACCCTCCTTCCTAGCAAATCTTGTAGCATTATGCACCTAAATCTAGCAATCCTCCCATAGGTTATAATGAATGAGATCCCATTATGTAAATTTCTCATCTCCCATCTAAAATACATTTATTATAATTAATGATAACTTATCCCCATCATCAAATCCTATGATGAAATTATTGTTCACAATGAACATCCCTAGTCCTCCTTTGATAGGACATAAAGCTACCTTATCTAGATCTTAAGATATTATACTTCAACAATGTGAAGAGATGTCCATCCATGCTGATGAGATAGTGGACACTTATCTTTCACTTAATTTCCCTATCACTTCCATGATTCCCAAAGAGATACTACTTCATGAGAATGATCCTCCACTATTAATTAACATCCACATTAGTGATATCTAGGTTAAGCATGCCTTAATTGATAAAGTTTTAGGTAGATACATTTTCTCCCTTGATTGCATTAAGACATTTAGATATTTTGAATGCAACCTCAAATCTACACATAACACATGTCAAGGTTATGATAAAAGGAAAATTTCTTCTTAAGGTTATGTTTTTCTTCCCATTATCATTCCTCCTGTCATCATCCATGTTAAAGTTATATTTAAATTTCCATTTTATTATAACATCTTACTTGGTCAACCTTGGACCCATTATATAAGATAAGTCACTTCATCCAGATGTCAATGCATCAAATTCCCCCATAATGGATCTATTTATAAGATTCAAGGAGATATGAATCCTTAAAATTTTGAAAAAATTCAAGAATGTAGTGTCTTTAAAATTCCTTCCCTTGAACCTTTGCCTACTATCTCATTTTGGGAATCCCAACTCTTAAACTATCTTTTCAATTCCACTCAAGATTATAATTGTCACCCAAAACTAATTGGGAACTTTACACCTAACCTCTTATATTTTAATGATGATGATCTAGATAAGATAAGCCTCAAGATCAAAACCTTCTATTTATCCCCTCATATAATCACCCAACTTCATTCATCTTTTCAACCTTGCTCCCATAAACCACCTATCAATGATATACATATTATCTTAACTAAGACTATAAAATTTATCTATCATATATCTTTTGATGACAAAGTCATTCCTACATGTACCATCAACTTTCATACATCTATTTATGATGATGGTTGTGCTTTAGATGACCCATTTTTAGTTAGATTCATCCAAGATAGAAATTCATAAGTTATTTAATATCATTTTTATTTATTTTAGTCTATTCATTCATCCTTTAGCATTATTTCCTTTATATTACCTAAAACTAGTCTTCTTACTATTTGTCATAGGGTAGAGATAGAGTACTTACATGGTATACCTCTAATCATAGAAGATCCCCTTAGGAATATGTTCATGGATCATGTCATGACATGCCCTTATTTATTTTATAGATACCTAGATCCTTATAATTTTATTCCTCTAGAGATGATAACCATTGTACTTAAACTTGTTATATGGCCAACATTACCTTTAAATGAGCCTAATTTGGTTTTTACTTTAGCCTCACCTTCTAATGAGACTAGTCTAATTTTTGCTCTGGCACATCCTTTCCTTGGTGATCTACTTTTTCCTTTACTACAATTTGATCTTATGATCTATGAATGGGTATATAAGTCTTATTGTGATATACATAAATTTATCGATCATTAGACTAAAGATTACCAATTATATCAGTTGCCCCCAACTTCTCCTTCCATTTATTTAACTAGTAGGCCTCCAAAGTCTAATAAAAATGTATTGGTTGATTTCACGAGATAGATAACCACTCTTCCAATCATTTTTCCAAACTTAGGCAATACATTGACACATTGTACCCAGCCACTGCTCATCCCAAACATAAGGTTATACCTCCTCCTAAGCTATTACAATAGTATATCCTTAAATATGGGGAAGTATATTATATTTGTAACTATTTTGGTACACATCATACAAATAAATTTTTAGTTCTCCAATAACACATTTATAATTTCACACATTTAACACCCACACTAGTCATTCTTCCTTCCATAAGTCGCACATGCAAGAAGGCTCCTCCTTCTCCATAGGTTATACTTTGTTCTCACCCTAAAAATACTATTCCAATTAAGACATACATTTCTCTCCTTGAGTACCCTATGCATGAGATATCTCATGAACATTTATCCTCATTAGATACACCTCTATTTTTAGTTGAAGATAAATAGAAGGAAGACTTTGTATAACTTTTCATGAAGATTGATGAGAATTTGGGTGTTATCTAAATTTAGATACATATAGATGTTTTATATTTCATGGTTAATATTTGTGGCTAAATATATCAATATTTATGAATAAAACATGGTGTTCTTTCACATTGTTCTATGTTCTAATTTGGATTGGATTTGTGATCCACTTTTATATATCTTATACACTTGACTATGTGTCAAATTTATTTCACTTATCTATTTTACATGGATTATTATGTTATGACTTATGTGTTTTATATGGTTTATATTAATTTCATATTTCTTATGTATTATTATCATTATTTTCATGAATTCATGCTTATTATTATGAGTTTACTTCTTTCATGGATTATTTTTCTTTTACAATGATTATTTGCTATCTTATCTCACTCAAAAATGAGAAAATTATTATTGTGAATTGATTATTAACCCTGATTACCTTATAATTATACCTCTACCATATGATTATTTAGAAAAAAAGACTTCTCATTTTAATACTACCATATACTAATCTACTTTGGATCTCCTTTCTTTCTTTATTTTCCTTTTATATACTAAGCATACATACAGTTGAAATTTGAGATTACATACTGGTTCAAATGTAATCCTAAGTGTTTAGTCAATAATATCCTTGGTTACATAGCCTAATTTAAACCAAATATTAAATCTCATTCATGTGTATCACTTATATCACTCATGTTGATCATTATAAATCTATCTGGAGGAGGAATCATCAAATCCATAAAAGAGCTAAAATCTAAATCATTTAAACAAAAGGTAATGATTAAAAAAATCAACATACAAATTCAAAACTTTAAATCACACCAAAATACATGATTCATATTACATATCCTATGTATAAGGGAAGATCAAACTCCACATTTAGACTCATGATAGAGTCAAGGTTGAATGGGGTGTGTTAGGCTAGGAGAATAAAAATCATTTAAGTGTTACCTACTTTCTCACATAAGTACCCAATCTTTAGGGTAAATTTATGTCTCTCCAATAGGTCCTGAGGAATGAGGAACGTGTTATGGGAAGGTAGGTACATTTTACTTTTTTTATTCATATAAATAGCATGAGTTGATCTTATTATCTCACCTATTTACCTATATAACTTTTTGCTTATTTTGAAAAGGTATTATTTGTATTTTTATAGTCACTAGACTCTTAGTTTCTCTCTTTTCTACCTACTATGACTCATGTTTCATAAGGTTTTCTCATAAGATTCCTATGTCATGATTTTTCTATTCCCTCTTCCTTTACAACATTCCTAATATTTCCCCTTGAGAAATATTATTTTGTTAACTGATCATTCCCCCTAGGGTTTCCATTTGTGAGTTACAATGTAAAACCATGGATCATACCATGCTTTCCTCATAAATTACCATAATAAAACATTTACTTATTACCATTCACCTCATTGGTGTTCCCCTTGTGAGTTGTAGTGTAATACCATTGATAAGACTAGGCCATCCTCACAAGTTACCACATTAAAAACATATTTTAAATTATTCCTATAGTTATTTCTACCTAATTTGTGTTCCCTTTGTGAGTTTTAGTGTAAGACCATGGATAAGACCAGGCCCTCCTCACAAATGTTTTCAATACCTAGTTCATACTATAGCCAAGTCATAATAAAATTACATGATTTAAATTTGAGATAATTTGTGTTAGATTATGATTTACAAGTCATTAACATACTTCCCATATTTATTTAGTATTTTTTATGCATACTTCATAATCACTTCACATTTATCTTCATTTTTTTAATTGCATGTATCTTTACAACCATTTTATTAAATTTATCATACTTCCCATCTTGATTGAGTATGATTAATTTTATTTACACTTTACATTTTGTTTTTTTTTCATACTTCCTAACTTGATTTGTATGATTCATCATATTTATTGTTTGTTTGTTTTTGTACCATTGGTTTTCATGTGTCACCCATTTTATTACAAATTTTCATAATTCCTAACATGATTTAGTGTGAATTTTATTTTGGTTTAACTTGGTGAAAATATTTTTACATGGTTTGAAAACATTTGTCACCATTTTTATCATTTTGGTTTAATATACTTATTCATCTTTTGGTTTTACACATTTCCCATTGTAATCTTGTGCATATTATATTTAATTTGATTGATTATACTTTTTACAAATCATTTTTTCCTTTTATGTTTAACCATTCATGTGTATCACATAATGCCAAAAAATAAAACATACATCACATATTTACCATAGGATATACAACAAAATCAAAACACATGTGCTAGGAAGGAAATTCATCTATACATCTACATAAAAATACAAGTACAAATCATATATCAATGAACTATCATTAAATATATCATGATTTTGATATAAAACAAGTACTAATAGATAAAAATATAAGTTTATGCTCCATCCTATCTATCATATGGCCTAGCCATACCACCCATCAATGCTTGTAACTGACCCCTCTGAATGATGTGTTGTAAAGACATAGTATAAGATATCAATTCAATAACCTAACCCTATAGGTTTTCCACCAAGGCTTTTACCTATCCAAGCTAAATATTAGTCACCATGTGTGTATCTTTCTACTATGCTAAGGCCTATTAGGCCTGAGACAATCTAGCTCCTACCCTTGAAGGTGACTACAAGCTATCACCTTATATATGTACCTATCATTTGGTGTCTCCCACTAATATAAATTGGCTCACATAATCTGGGGTATATTAAACCATGCAATCAACCAAAGTGGTAGGGTCATAAGGTGACAACATCCCATCCAAAATATAATGATGCGTAGCCACAATCAAGGCTCCCCATTTGACCTCCTCCTTCACAATAGTATGTGTAATATGAAAAAAAAAATTAGATCTCTCTCTCTCTCTCTCTCTCTCTCTCCTCTCTCTCTCTCTCTCTCTCTCTCTCTCTCTCTCTCTCTCTCTCTCTCTCTCTCTCTCTCATCTCTCTCTCTCTCTCTCTCACTCTCTCTCTCTCTCTCTCTCTCTCACACACACACACACACACACACACACATACACATCAATAATCTATATATGATAACCAATGATGAAACTAGTGTCCTATATAAAAAACTTAATCTAAATAGAAAAATATCACTAGTGTTAGTATCATTGACCATAGTCTCACCATCTAATCGCCCATTGATCACCTCCTCTATTGGATACTTCTACGCCAATGCAAAATTGGGATTCACCTCCTCATCCCATTATGGCCCCTCCCTAGTGGTTTATCTATAAACCAACTTTATCCTAGAGTTGATATAGGATCCCCTTGTGTGATATCCAATTCATATGTATCCTTGTTTTGATGGTGTTTATGTCTTTTATGCTATACTTCCTTATAAATCCTATAATGATCCATACTAGCCTTATTATGAGCCATAATAGACTTTTTATGATCCTAATTAGTATTATCATAAACCATATTAGTCTTATGACTATCCTAATTTTCCTTCATATTATTCAAATTGTATACCTCAGTATCCTTACCAAGACTTTCATAAGTCATAATCACCTACTCATTCTCAATTTCATATCCTTTTTGGCATTCAATTTAAATATGCTAAAGTATGAAGGTGTGATTAGAAAGTGGGATGGAAAATTAGATGTGATTCCTTTTCAACTCATAGAGAAATGAGGAAGTTAGTAAAGATGTTTATGGACAAGTGAGAAATAGTTGCAGATGAAAATCAATATATCATAAATGATAAGTTGTATAAAATGAGCACCTTAATCTAATGTTGGTATAAATATTAGTGAATTTGGAAAATCAAGATATCCAAACCAAACAACCTTAGCCAGCATATCATACCCTTGGACAACCTTATTATGTTCAAAGTTTCCTTCATGATATACCTACTAAAAAACTAAGATAAATTCATCTTAGAAGCCTTCTTGGGCTATGATTCTAGGTTACACTATGCCAACTCTTATGGATGATTCTTCTCCAATTCCTCTTTAATATCATTCCCTCATGCCCATTTAATATTATAAATTTGATGATAACTCATGACATCTTGTAAGATTATCAAATCATGTATCCACCCCTAAAGCTACAATGCATATTATAGTGGAGGATCCTAAGTCCAACATCCTAATTTGGAAACAAATGGTTGATTCATGGGAAAATAAGGATGAACTGTGCCTAGATTAAGAAAAATAAGAGGTTATTGAAGACATACCAAATAAATTCCCATGTTGGAAAGAGACTCTTCATGTACAAGCTCAAGACCAAGAGAGAGAAAGAGTTTTAAAATTCAATCCAAGGGAATTATTAAGATTCTAAATAATTTCATCTACTCCTCAAGTATTATCTATATATGAGTTTTAAAGAAAATTGGAGGTTGATAAGTTGTTTGTTGGGTGAAATAAATAA
The DNA here is from genome assembly GCA_037957365.1 of Torreya grandis. NCBI lineage: Eukaryota > Viridiplantae > Streptophyta > Pinopsida > Cupressales > Taxaceae > Torreya > Torreya grandis. The sequence goes on along the minus strand of JARHVA010003804.1, from coordinate 1,114,434 downwards.
AATTAGAATTATTTACTCCTTCCACAAGATCCTCTCCAAGAATCCTTAAATAAGCCTAAACTCAAAATCCCAAGTTGGAAGGACACTCTTTCAAGTCTTATTCCATCTAATGATATCTATTGCCCTGCTACCCTCTCCTTTATTCAAATAAAACCTATTAATTTGAGGGAAGAAAATGAACATCTATCTAGATATGACAGTTTTTTATGGTAGTACTTGAGAGGATTAATGTGGTTTTAGCTCTAATGGAGAATAAAGAGACCCCTAATGAAGATGTTGTGAGTGAATAGGATGAATAATTCATCATTGAAAGTCCTTTCCATGAGGGAAAAGAAATCAAATCAGACTTGGAGCTTGAAAATCATGATGAGTTAACTCTCTCTTGGACAAATGAGTTTCCATTATTCATGGAGGAATAAGAAGATCAATCTCATCCTCATAGATTACAAATTGATAAACAAGATGAAGAGAACTCATGGTAGAAATTATACCATGACTTCATGGAACAAATTAAAGTATTCACTAGTAGTGGATCTCTTCAAGATCAAGGTGAGGTCTTAAACATATGTGAAATAGTTCTAAATGAGGAAGAAGTTGACCCTAAATAGGTTGATTCCCAATCACATCATGATTTCATAAAAAGGTTTGAAATTATTGATATCCCTATAAATCTTAAGGAGAAAAATGAATATGTTGTTCACATTTATCTCATTCAAGTTGACCAAAGTGAAGAGATAAAAAGTGAATGGTAGTAGTAGATTTAATATATTTGAGAAATTTAAGACCTTTACAAAGGTAGATTATCTATTATAGATCATGTTTATGAGGAGTTTTATCAATAAACACCAATTTAAGACCATAATATAGCTTGGATTAAATATACAAAGCTCCTAGAAGAGATTAATGAACTTGAAGCAATTGATTAGAAGAGTGAGGTTAATTAAGATTCCTTAAAGACCCAAGGGTAATTCTTAGATGGAGTAACATTAGTTGAAGTTGTAGCTGACAAGTAATATAAAGTGGGTCTTGAAGTACAAGATGAATATGTCTTCATTGGTGATTGGTTTGTTATTTTTTACTCACTTGAATCCATGCCAAGAGAGTTGGTAAGCAAGAAGAATTGATTATCAAACACTATGTTCAATAGACAACTTATTTCACACACTTTTTCACCACATGAAGAAGATGATCTCAATATATTTCATTTTGATCTAGAAGGATCAATATTGGTAGGTTAGTTTATACATAGTATTTTTCTTGTGTTTGTTTTGTTCCCTAAGTGATTTGTAGCAAAAATGTGGTGTGTGTCTTGTTGGTGATTTATTGTATTATGTGTGGTGTTCTTATTTTTTGTGTTGTAGGCCAATAAATCATCTTATCTTATTCAAGATTCTTTTATCCAAGGCCAAGATTTGATTATGTTTAACTCAGAGAGAGAGAATACAAGAGCTCAAAAGAGTTGCAAAGTTAATGGTTCATAAGCATAGTAGGCATGATTCCAAGTTAAGTCACCAAAATGTTGATAATTTTGACCTCACAAGTTAAATTATCACCCCTATAATTTTAAACTTTACTTTTAATGAGTATACACCTTGTTCATAGCTTTATCGTGCTTATGTGATTTTAAAATAGTCTTTGTAAGGTCTTGTTAGCATTGTTTAAGCTAATATCTTTGATAAGTTTTCCCATGATTTCAAAGTTAGCCTATTGGGTCTTAGAGGTATGCCATGTTGTGTAGAGAGGGCCTATATTATATTAGGTCAAGTCTTTTCACTTGATCACTTGTTTTAAAGCTTGTTAATCTTGTTTGAATAAATTAAGGTATTTTAACAAAGTTTAAGGTTTTTAGAGAAACCTAGGTTTCAATTGTGACCAAAATAAGCATTTTCAAGGTAATTTTATTATATGGAGAATTAAATCATATGTTTAAGAATTAATTTAAATTCTTATAAGGTCTTGGATTGATATATTTACTCTACATGATATCATCTAATATACACTAGCTTTCTTTGCACTTAAAAATGCTCTTAAGGGATTTAAATCAATTTATAGGTTGGTCAATATGAAATAAACATACCATTTCACTTTTAAAAGATTTAAAGTGACTTTAAATTTTACTAATATCATAATTAATTCTAAATAATGGTTTACATGTTAGAATAGTTTAACTTTTTCTCTAAAAAAGGTAGTTTTAGGAGTTTTGTATGGACTTTAGGAGCCCAATTCCAAGTGAAAATGGTTTAAAAGTGTAATTTTTTTATTATATGGGTCATATACATGATTTTAAATCTATCACATGTCTTAAAAGTGAAAAACATTCTTATTTTCCTTTATTGGCCCCCCCTCATAATCTCACAAAGGCAATTTTCAAATGCTCAACACAGATAAAGGAGAGAGTTGGGTCCTAAACATTTTTACAAAGGATGTTTTCCTAGTAATATTTATATTTGTGTATTTTTTTTCAAATTCATTCCCTTTCCTTTATGAATAATTGTTAAGAAGGCAGGGTGGTCTGAAAGAGCTAGTCAACCCCACAGGCTCATTTTTCTCCTTTAAAATGTTATTTTAAAACAAAATGAATTAATGATGTAAATTAAAATTGTTTTTTAGGGTTTAAATGGGCATATTTCACTTTCATCCAAGCTCCATCTTACACATGTGGGATCAAAAGGGAAAAAAATCTACTCTTTTACATAATTTACAAAGAAGACTATCATTGGTATTCATTATTTTAGAGTTTACATAGGTTTATAGTACATACAAGGGATGGTTACATGTTTTAAATTATATTTTTATCTCTTTAAAGATCATTTAATATGACTAACTATTATGTACTAGCTCTCCAACTAGTACCCACGCTTGAAGACTGTGAGAATGCATGTTTGCATAAAGTGGTTTGTGAATATGTTGACTTGAATGGTGAAAGGTTTATGCAAGTCCTAAAATCATGATAAAATTTATGAAGTAATGGAAAAGTATCATTGAGGCTTAAATGATCAATCTTGCATACTGAATAGGCCTAAGACATGAGGAATGTACACATATAAGTCTGCAAACCTATATGTATACACATCATGAGATATATTTTATAAAATGTATCAAGATAGTATTTTAAAGACATAAATTGTTGATATAATTTGGTATTTCCACATTTTCAAAGGTCTGTAACGATGGAATAATGTATTTTCATAACTCAATGCTGGAGATAGCCCACTCTAAACAATAAAGGCCTAGTTGAGATAGTTAGACCTATTGAGAGAAGATTTATGTGCATTGAAGTTAAAATCATGGTGAAGAAACTATCATGTTTCCAAAATTGTAAAATTATAAGGCTAATGGAGGATATCTGGTCTCAATACCTAGTACTCTAAACAATCAATGATCACCCAAATTAACGTACATGAAGAATTAGGTTGTTTGTTATGTATGTCCAAATTGAAGGGGTGTTTACAAACATGAAGTAGAATAGGTTGAATAAGAAATAATATCCAATAAATATTAATTACTATAAAATTTAAATTTTCTAGTTTAAAGGGGCATATTATAAACTCTACAAGAAGATAATACTTCCCAATATGCACCTATATGCTAGCTTGGGTAATATAGATAATTTTCAAACATTAGACATGGGAAGCACTAATAAGTATATATAAATTTGAGTTTGAATATGAAGTATCCTATATTAAATTTAAAATTATAGGAAGATTTCAATATCCCAATTTTAAGAGAACAAGTTCAAAGTTAAAAACTCACAAAGTAGCCCCATACAATCAGGCCTAAATAAATGCAATAAAAGGGTTGTATGCTTGTGAAATATGACTATCTTGAGAGAGTTGAAAATGTGAAAAGGAAGTGATTAGTTTATTTTAATGATTTATAATGTCTTTATATTTCACATTTACTTGTATAAATATCTTAAAACTTCAAATGTATTCAAAATCCTAAAGACACCTATAGGACTACCTAGGTAGCTTAGTGGGTCTCAGACTTGAGAGAAGATGCAATGGTGAATAATGAGTTAGAACTTGAAGTTTAGGTTAATGAAGGGTTATAAACTATAAATTTTGTGGTAAAGTTTATTTAGGTGTATAATGACCTATATAATAGCCCTAAACACCTTAGACTGTAGTCAAGTCTCTAATAAATACCTATAGGTGGCATGAGTAGTTCAAGTTGTTTTTCCAAACTTGAGAATATAAAATATAGTGTATAAATTCTATGGGAGGTTAGATACATGAATAAACATGTTGAAAATGGTTAATTTATTTCATGAATATTCAAAGGAACATTTTATTTATCCTCTTATACACAAATCACAACTTAGTTTATCCTATTGGCTTGTCACAAGGGGCATAAAGGAGAACACAATTGTGGTGTTAGACAAGTCATGAAGTATGTGAGAGCCTTTATTCAATACACACCTACATGCATAAAATCCTCAATAGTGGATTAAATTAAAAAGGTCAAGTATTGGTCATATTGATATCTCAAAACATGGAACAAGGTACTTATAGGTAGAATTGTTAGTCCTAGGTACCTTGAAGCCTATAGTTGCATATTTACATGAGTAACTATTGATTATACATAGTGTGATAGGTCAATCTAGTGGATTTATTAGAAAATAATGAACCAATTCAAGATATTAATTTTATTAATAGGTTAAATGAATATCTTAGATATAATTCTATAGGTTGTAGAATATTTAAATGGTGAAGGAAAGGGAACTCTTACCTCATAGCCACCTATAGCCCTTTTGAAGGAAGTTAGGCCTATGTGTAGAATTGATTAAAAATTTTGTTTATTAGTAAATACATGAACTCATAAGGGATCTAAAATAAGTTTGAGGATATTCCAAATATGTAAAATGATAAGATATTGATAAGTTTCTACTCTAAAAGATCAATTAAGGCACCAAACACACATCTACAACCAGTAGGGATTTAGTGTGGATTGTGTCAAGAGAGGATGTAATAGTTGTATAGGGTATTCGTTTTGGAATAAAAATTATAGTTATAAAACCATTATATATCAAGAGAAACCTAAATAATAAGGTCATAATAGATGGTCATGATAGTCACACTATATCCCTACATTCACCTACACTCAATACACCATATATAAGCATGCTCATGTTTTGGATGTTTGGTGTGTGTTTTGAATAAAATATGATATGTTTGAGATCATGAAAAATTAAGGAAGTTGATATATACCATAATGAAAAATTTAATGAATTTTTTAATCCCTTTAATAGGGAGGAAAAGGTCTAATACAATTAGATAGGGTAATTTGTAATGGTTAGCTAAAGAACCCTAAATATTAACCAATGAGAGTTTTATATGTTCTAGATGGGAGAAGTGGAAATTATTACCACTTTAAAACATGTAATGATGTGTCTTATACATAAAAATTCATTGACAACTCAAATAAAGTGTCAAAATATCACTTTTAGGCTTAATTTATCCCTTGACCTTATAAAATGCATATTCAACCACCCAAAAATCACAAAATTTTACTTGGATATATATTAGGAGTAATTATTAGGGTTTATTACCTCAAAAATTTAGGAATTAGTTCTCAAGTGAAGGGCATTTTATTTTATGAATCATCACTAAGATGATAAGGCACCCACAGGCTACCTATAAGATGAGTTTTGACCAGTCAAGAGAGATCAGTCTCAAAAGCACAAGAAATGAACTGAAATGCTTCTAAAACCTATTTAACATTGTTATAAACTCCAATTATATTCTTAAGATGAATTTTTTATATAATTTAACCTATACAAATGCATTAAAACTATACTTTTGTGAGTTTTTGGGCTATAAATATGGTATAAAAGATCATGAACAGTTGAATTTTTTTGAAGAGGATGCCTTGGGTTGTATTCAACCTCCCCAAGTTAAAATCAAACTATACAATCTACCCTAAAATTGCTCAAACAAATCTAATTTTTCATGGTTGTCTAAACCTGGTTTAAGGAAGGGCTAAGTTTTGGCCATTCTTGGTTTACTTACCTACACAAGGTTATAAAAGCTCAAAATCATTATGTATGATGGTGTTAGAATTTTTAAAGTTAATAAAACACTACCTAGAATTTTCACATGTTTGGGAGGCCATTTGAGCAAAAAATCAATTTATAGGCAAGGGGGCCTAATTAGGCCTGATTATAGAGAGAAAAGAGGCTAAAAAATTTACTTCCACTTAGAGTTAGGTCCTAAAACTTGGCATGGAGATGTAAGTAGATACTAGATCCTCAAATATGTGTTCAATTATCCATGGAATTTTGTAAATTATTACACACAAAGAGGTTTAACTATTTTGAGGGTTATAAGGAATTTAGAGAAAAGCAAGGTAAAGGTACAAAATTAGATATCTTGAACTATTTGATGGATCAAAGTGTCTTAGGTCTGGTATCATGTTGAGAGACCATCCATGGAGATAAATTTCCTACTTCAAAGAAAATCTATGTTTTCTCACTTCTATGCCTCATTGTAAAAGAAATAATTCAAGTGATGAAACCACCAAATCAATGCATAAAATCTCTTCAAAAGGATTTATCAATGTTGATCCTTGTCTCCCATGCCAATTCAATAAATAAAAGGTTAGATGTTTGTTTGATGAATAATTCAAATCTTTTAAGGATTCTTCAACATCCTCAAGGAGACATTTTCCTCTCCTATGATAATTCAAGGATACAAAGTTAAAGGAGATTCAACAATCTTATAACAACCCAAGCAAGGTGTGTAGACATAATAAATGGATGAGGATAAGTATTTAATGGTGGAATTGATGAATACTCAAATACCTATTTCATGGAAGAGGAATTTTTGTCACTCAATCTTACACCCTAGAGATGTTGTTCAAGCCTTCTCTAGATTTAGTGAAACATTAAATTACCTCCCAACCTATGGGGTGCTTATAGAAGAGGCAAAGATATATTTTTAAGGGACAGATCCCTATATTAGTCTTTGATATCTTATCACCTAAACTACTTGTTTTCTTGGGTGAAAAGGGATAGAAAGTATAATGAAAATAAACTATTATAACAAGGTGAAACACCAAATTGATATCCATTAGACTACCATGACCTGCACTATGAAATATTGTTCGAAAGGATGGCTTAAAAATTCTAGGTTACTCCAACATAAGTATTTCAAACATGAAGGTGATATGTAATGCACTTATCAAGGTGAATGGATAAAATGCCTAATCCTAGACACTAATTGATCTAAAAACTAGCACTTATTTATGTGAAAAAAATTTTACAATATATCTTAATTTATTATTTAATTTATTTATTCATTCAAAAAAATTAATAAAAATGTATAAAATAATGTACAAATAAAAATCAACTCACAACAAGCACATCTCCACACTATACAAGAGTTGATTACAAAGTTTGGAAAATTCCTGTGTCTCTGAGTTTGCTTATAGTAAAAATTAATATATTTCCTTTAAAATTGAGTACATGGCCTACCTTCACTATTTTAAAATGGATATTCTAATACTACTTATAATTTTGGTAACAGATCTAAAATCTTGAAAGCTCTAAACTATGAACAGATCTTTCAATCCTTTATTGACAATATAATCTTGTAATCATATGTATTTTCTACCAAAACTATGTAATATGGACTTATAAAATTTTATTAAAAAATAATCACAAGGATTTCAACACAATTTTAAATCATCTCAGATTCTAGGACAAACCCCTAGTTTACATTGAGATGTGAAACCCTCTCCAAGTCTCTCAAAACGTGGAATATATGTAGACTAGTCTCTATATTGGACATTACACAATATGTAATGCTTCACTTTAAGGCATTAATAAGTTAATCAAAGAGAATAAATTATTAACACTTCATATATGGTTGGAACTATCTCAGAGTCTAGAACAAATCTCTAGTTTTCTCTAAAGTCTAGAAATGCATCTTGATACCTCAAAACTGAGGAAGAGTGAAGACTAGTCTTTAAGCCTAAATTTTCTTCATGGAAAATAAATTGCTTCAAATACAATTTCATGCACTTTATATAGTGTTTGAGACCCATAGGTTCAATATTGGGGCACTTATCTTTTTGCCAAATTTGGTAGGGTTTGAATCCCATAGGCAATATTTTAGTGTTTTATCCATATTCCACATAAAATGGGATGACAAACTTATCTTTATTCATGCATGTGGAAATATATCCAAATTTTAATATTTAAATATTTTAAATGACTCCATGCATATGCCACATGTCACTTTCAAATTTTCACACATGCCCCATTCTAATGTGTTCATGTGATAGCATTTAATTGGTCCACATTTCTACCACATCATCATGTTAACCAGGTTTGATCACAACTTTTACTGGCCATAACTTGCACATACAAACTATATTTTTTTAAACATAAAATGTGTCAAAAATCTTGTGATGAGCCTACACCATGGAACTAGTTTAAAATTGTTCCATAATGGTCATTTTCTTTAGTTTGATCATATTTGACTAATATTCACAAGCTTGACTGGAATGTTGACCAGCTGTACAAGGAGCATACGAGATCCATTTTTTGCATGTCATATACCATTAAAAAGGTATTAATGGGCCCTACATGATGGTGTAGTTTTTGGTCTGATCTGGGACCTTTTCCAAATTGACCTCTGGATCAATCCTCCCCATTGAGAAGGCTTTTCATCCACCAAAAACTAGTACTATATCTGGAATTTCATATTATCTTATGAAGATATATAAGTGGATTATATGGTCTCCAAAACTACTACTTCACAACTAGAATCTATACTAATCCTCTAAGATGCCATTCAATTCTAAATTTTTTTGATGGGTCTTTATCAGTCTACTCAGGTTTTACAACTGCATTTACTTGGAATAATTAATTGATCACATCTTATATAATTATACTATTATTGCACGACCATCAATAGCCTCTACACATAACTAGGATTTGATGGCTTACTCTACTTAATGACTTCACAAGATCCTCTACTCAGATAAGCCTAGTGATCTCCTCTATTGTTTTTAAATAGTCCTCTACAACATATCAAGTACAAAACCCAAATCAAAGCATAGAGATAATAGTGGAAAAATATGATTCATAAATCAATAATGTAAAAGGACATAAAACAAGGCATGAGTTATATTTAATCTTGCAACTACCATTAAGGTTACAATATATCAAACTATCTACCCACTGTCACATCTTGTAAGTGATGAACTACTAAACACTAAAATAATCACCAATGCAACTACAAGACAAGTTTGTTAATGTAAACAAAATACAATATTTGTTGTGACCATGTCATAATATATTTCCCCAATGGGTATTATCAATGCATCTAATTGCACACATGCCAAAAATATATGCATCCAAAATAGTAGTTATTTTGATGCAAGTACTATATGAAAACTAAATCCTATCTAGAAACCTATGCAACTACTATCAAATCTCCCAAGTTGATCAGTGAGTTAATTTCCTTAATAATTTAATAGGAAAATCATAAATCTAACACTAGAGATTCAAAAAATAGAGATTTCAAAACATAAGTGTGAGAATTAAAAAATTCACATGATAAACCTATCTTAAAGTGTTTACACCATAATAGGTCCAAAATGCATATATCAATCCACTAATCATGACATCATGAAATTTAGAAATTGTTTACTAAACATCTTAATCAAACTCTCTTGTTTAGGGTGTTTAATTTCCTTAGTGGTTTTATTGACATCTGCATGGGTCATTTGAACAAAAACTCCATTAATTACCTTATCAATAGGTTTATAGACCATCTTTTTCTTACCATTACCAAGATGGTGGGATGGTTGGAGTTTCCAACGCTACTCAACCCAATGTCCACTCATGTGACAATGTGTGCAGACATCCCTCTTCTTAGGTGAGGTCACCCATTTACCATTTCTCACTTTTCTAGTATGAGAATGGTCTTGAGCACTTGCAAGCTACTTCAACAAAGCTTGTATTTTCTAACAATATGCATCATAATGGTTATTCAATCCATAAAACATACAAGGAAAAGAATGCAACATCTTACCATTTCGCACTTTGCTATTATGAGAATGGTCTTTAGCACTTGTAAGTTGCTTCAACAAAGCTTGTATGTTCCAATAATATGTATCACAATGGTTATTCAATCCATAAAACATACAAGGAAAAGAATGCAATATCTTCTCAATATTGAAATTAAATTGATTATATGGAAAAAAATGAATCAGAAGTCTTGGAATTCACATTCCTATTGGTTATTTCTCTAGTGTAAAAATTAGGAGATTGAATTGCAATACCTCTTTTACCTGGTGTCTTACATTGGTCATTATTCCTTTGTAGGGAAGAATTATGCTCTGCTAAAAGCCTCATATATTAGCTTTCAGAAGCTTGTCCTCTTCCAACAATTTAATAACTCTCTCCAATATCCATTTTCTCACTAGTGTAACCCAATGCTACATGGTGAGGTCTATGCTCTACCTATATTGGGTTAGCAATATCTTGGCCATTCTTTCTGAGGCCTCTTCCATAAAATCCCATTTTCAATAATAATTTAGATCCAATTCCCTTAGTGTATTTCTCAAAACTACCAAAATAAATATCTAAAACATCTAAAACTGAATGAAAGGAATTACTAGATGAACAACTTACAGTGCACTCATCAATCATAGTGCCTACATCTGTAGTGGAAGGCAATTGATGAAGATAGTGTTTCTCTTCATCTTGCATCTATGACAAGAGATCACCCTTGGATTGTATCTCTAATTTTAATTTGGAAATATCCTCTTCCAAGGAGCAAAAATGAGATCTTATGAAAGCATTATCTTCTTGGATCTGCTAATTAATTGCTTCAAGCTCATTAAGCCCCTCTCTTTTCAAGGCTTTGCCCATGGATTCATGTTTCCTACAAACAACCTAATTCCACAAACTACACACTGTAAATGGAATATCAAAGCCTAAATTTTTTGAAATAATACTATAAAATAAACCAAAAATAATTAATATCAATCCACACAATTAGAATCTAACCCAACATACTAACTGCTCTAATACCAACCCTGATTTGAAAATTGGCACTTATTTTTGTGAAAAAAGTTTTACAATGGATCTTAATTTATTATTAAATTAGCTTATGTATTAAATAATTATTAATCAACAAAATTTATCAAAATTTATAAAATCATGCACAAACAAAAATCAACTCATGACAAGCCCATCTCCACACTGCACAAGAGTTGATTACAGAGTTTGACAAATGCCTACGTCTCTAGGTTTGCTTATAGTAAAAACTAATTCATTTCCTTGAAAAGTGAGTACATGGCCTAACATCATTATTATAAAATGGATATTCTAATATTGCTTATAATTTTGGCAACAAAATTGAAATCTTGAAATCTTTGGAACATGAATAGATCTTCCAATTCTCTGTTGACAATACAATCTTGTAATCCTGTGGATTTTTGACTAAAAGTTTCAAATATAGACTTATAAAATGGTCTTAAAAAACACATCATAGGTATTTTAACACATTTTTTAAATCATCTTAGATTCTAGGATAAACCCCTTAGTTTACACCAAGATGTGAAACCCTCTCCAAGTCTCTCAAAACATGGAATATATGCAGACTGGTCTCTATATTCGACATTACACAATCTTTAATACTTAAATTTGAGGCATTAAAATTTTTATCAGAAAACCTCGAATAATACCCTTCCACATATGGTTGGAACCATCTCAGAGTCTAGAAACAATCTCTAGTTTACTCTAAAGTTTGGAAATGCCTCTCGATACCCAAAAACTGAGGAAGAGTGAAGACTAGTCCTTAAACCTAAATTGTCTTCATGGAAAAAACACTGCTTCAAATACAATTTCATGCACTCTATATAGTGTTTGAGACTCACAAGTTTAACATTGGGGAACTTATTTTTTTTCCAAATTTATTAGGTTTTGAATCCTATAGGCAATGTCTTAGTGCTTTATCCATATCCCACATAAAAGGGGATGATAAACTTATCTTTATCCATGCATGTGGAAATATTTTCAAAATTTTAATATTTAAAGACTTTAAATGACTCCATATCTATGCCACATGTCAATTTAAAATTTGACCACATGTCCCATGTTATTTTTTCCATGTGCCATCATTAAATTGGTCAACGTTTCTACCACGTCATATTATTGACCAGGTTTGGCTGCAACTTTGACTATCCATAACTTGCACATATGGACTCCATTTTTTGAACCATAAAATGTGATAGAAATATTGAGATGATATTTATGACATGGAAGTAATTTAAAATTGTTCTATAGCAATCATTTTCTATAGTTTGACCATATTTTTCTAATGTTGACCAACTTGACTAGAACTTTGACCAGCTATACAAGGAGCATATGAGCTCTATTTTTTCATTCTACATACCATTAGAAATTTCTCAATGGGCCCTATGCAATGGTGTCGGTTTTAGTCTAATCTAGGACCTTTTATGAATTGACATCTAGATCACTAATGCATATCTTTACACATAGAGATAGATAAGGATAATTAATTCACTCCATGTGACCTGTTAGAGAATGAATTACTTGCACCCAATTTGAGAGAGTAAGATGAATGAAATGATATGTTATTACCACTTATAATTCTAATTTTACACCACTCAACACACTTAGACATGGAACTTTAGAGTCAAAACTAGCTTCAAATCTTTATTCAAAAGCAAACATTAGTATTCAAACTCATAGGGCTTTTCCATGCTAGACATGGATTAGATAAAAATGCCAAAAAGGCTTGCATATATAGATTATAGGAGATGAGAGAGAAGAAGAAAAGATAAAAATTCATAAGGCCAATTTCAAGACTTGGAAACCAATTAAAAAGTAGGATAATGAAGTGGACAATAAGTTAAGAAGGTGTCATGGACAAGTGTCTATCATAAATGCATCATTATCCCTCAAATTGGCATAGAGACTCTTCATATTCTTATTTAAAATTAATATTTAGTGATGAGTTCACTTGACTTATCTAAACTAACTTAGGAATCCTTAACTTATATGCACTATCTTAAGAGGGTGGAAACCTGATTGTGATAGTTATTATGTATTCTTTAATTGATGAACTCCTCTTAGGCATTATTTATTCACTCTCTAGAAGTTAATCACAATCCCTTCTCAGATTATCGTAACATTTGTCACTCAATTGACTTGTATTTACTAAAATAAGGTTTGTTGAAAAGGTGTTATCTAGATAATCATAACCTTTTTTCCTTATAGTCTAGCATATGGACTTCATTGAATTTCAAAACAACACTTATAATCTTTCTCAGATGCAGTCATTATGTCTTCTCACTATGCTAGATTAGACTACCTATAATGAATGGTCTATTAGAGGTGTTTTTATTCATAACCATGGTTATATTTGAGTATTATGTGTTATATTAAGTCTCTACACACATTCCATTGGGAATTTCATCTATCCATTACTTTTTGCACCTATGTAACACATCAAATCCTACAAAATAGACTAAATTACACCTATCCATACAATAGATGGTATCAAAAAAATATATGGTGAGGAGCCGAAGAGAATTAAAAAAAGGTTAAAAACACTTTAAAGACCATTTTACTCCTTATTTATTCATATACTTTCATGTTTTCATCATTGGGTTCAAGTAAGAGTTTTAGGAGGGTTGTAGATCTCTTAGTTTCTTAGCGATGCTTCATGAAGGTTAGAAATCTAAACCCTAAAAAAATTCCATAAATGTTGAGTTAATAACCCTCCTCAACTACCCCTTAATTATTGAGATCTCATGCAATTGGTCTATATGGATATGAACACTTGAAAATGGCTTCTCGAGATCTTCACTGTGTTCTAGTTACCCCTGAGAGAGGTTTAGGCTAAAATGGCCAATGTGGCATGATTATATGTAACCTAATAAATATTGTGGAATATCTAATTTCACCTGAAGGTCATCAAATTTATTGAAAGGATTTCATGATGTCAGGAGTGAATCTATAAACCTTTAGGTTTCACATCTAGTTGTATGCCTAGTCTGCATATATTATGTATCTAAGCATATGATCACTTCTAAGTGATCTCAATGGATGTGGGTGATTATTTAAGTCTATTTAAATTAAATTAAACTATAAAAATTACCTTATATTCATGATATCCTCTTTCATTTAGCTTATTTTCCATTCACACAATAGGCCTATAAACTGCATGGTTCTAGAATAACCTCTATCTAAGATAAAATAGGGGATACTTCCCATATAGTTTTGTCTTAATTGAGGACATGATGAAATTATTTAGGTCATGAGTAAATTATGTACAAATTTTTAATCCTTGGTCATATCATTAGATCCTCTAAATGTCTCAAACTCTCAATACTAGTTTCTTGAAATAGTGACTGTGTGAAGGGTTTTTGGTTGAGTCTAAGAACTCTAAGTTATGGTTGTCTCTATTCTTCCTTAACCTTGAGGATCACCTTTTGAGATCAACAACACAATCCTACTTTTTGAATTGTTCCGTTTAGAGCCAATGCCGTCTCCCATGCGCGCAGGCTCAAAAAATTTGAAAACGGGTAATGACAGACAGGTGGTCGAAGCGGCAACAGCTGCTAAATCAGATGGGGTGTTGTCAGCTTGCAAGGGGAGGGAGTTGAATGCCCCTAAAGAGACTTCTCCGACGGGTGGAGGAAAGATCGTGGCTGGGCATTTTGCCCATGCTCCTGGATCAGGGTTAGATGCAGGGGGAAGATCATATGCAGATGTGGCGGCATTTGAAGTGAATCTACATAAATCTGTGCCTCGTGCATCATCTGGGCCATCCTATGCACTGCCTATAAGTGCTCTAAAACCCACAAGGGTTAATTTAGATCCTAAAATAGTAGACAAAATCTTTGAAAGGGTAGAAATTTTTTCCTCCCAAGCTGCTATTTTTTGTTTTCGAGGATTTTGGCCCTCTCTGGCTGATCTACATGATTGGATATCCAAGAATTGGCTGCCACTCATTGAAGACCATGTTGAAATATTTTCGTGTGTAAAAGGTTTCTTTATTGTTGTCTTCCAATGCCCTGAGGATAGAAGGATAATCTTGAGCAACAGTGATTTCTTATGGCAGGGTAAATTTCCTCTCATGGCCAAACGGTGGCATAAGGATTTTAATCTGCTTACGGAAACCTTTAATAAGTTTCCGATCTGGGTTCAGCTCCCAAATCTTCCAATACATCTATGGCATGAATCAGTTTTTGAAACCATTAGGAATGTTATAGGAGATTTTTTGTCTGTGGATAAAAATACTTCAGTTGCTCACCATTCAACCTGTGCACGTTTTATGGTTGAAGTGGATGTTTCAAAGGGCCTACCTGAGGCAATTTGTCTGGACTCCCCAAGGGTAACTTGGACACAAATGCTGGATTTTGAGGGTGTACCTTTTCAATGCAGAAAATGTCACCTGATGGGTCATATGGCTGCTCGTTGTTTGGCTGGGAATTCAAAGTCTAGACGACCACCTTCTTGGTGGTCTAAGGCTTCCTCGGAACATTACATAGCTAAACAACCTATAGAAT
The DNA here is from genome assembly GCA_037957365.1 of Torreya grandis. NCBI lineage: Eukaryota > Viridiplantae > Streptophyta > Pinopsida > Cupressales > Taxaceae > Torreya > Torreya grandis. The sequence goes on along the minus strand of JARHVA010003804.1, from coordinate 1,098,876 downwards.
ATTTGGTAGATTCTGAGAATGAAGATAGCATCCATTCCGAGCTGATGATTGAGGAGGAGTCACCGGTGAAAGATTCCTTAGTTGGTCCTGTGGTGAATGGGAATAATGATCTTTCAAAGCCAGTTGTTGTGGAGACGTTGGTTTCTCCCCCTGTTTTGGAAGAACTACCTAGGAGCCAGAAAATGGCTGGTATTCATAAGGATTTTGATGAGTCATCTGTATCCCTTGGGCTTAATGGACCATCGTATTCTGAGGAATGGATGACTGAGGCAGAAAAGGTAGAGGATGGATGGACTGCTGTTAAGAGGAAGAAATCTAAGCCTGTGGCCCCCCCTCTAGATATGAATCTTCATTCGTGTAAAAGGTTAAATAAAAATTAAAAATTTAATTTGTATTAACCTCTTTGTTTGGAGGTTGTAGGATGTTGATCTAGTTTGGTGACGGTCTGTTCTGTGTAGTGTTGACGGTTACATATGGTTTGTTCTACTGTTTACAGGTTCCTATTTAACCTGGTTTGGTTCATACCTATTTTGGGGTTTTTTTGAAACTTCGTTGGGCTTTAAGGATTATCTTTCTTTATTGTACAGGGTTTTGGGGTCCTTTCAAAACCTACTTTTACCATAATCTAAAACCTTGAGGATCACCTAAAAATATTATTAAACCACTCTAAGTATAAAATATATGTGATAACTTTAACCCATGTCTAAGTATATCAACCAAACCTATGTTTTCTATTAGCTTGATATTGGTCTATGTATGGCCTAAACTGTAGATGTCTATTAGGTCCATCAAGGGATGCCTATAGGTGTGTATTAGTGTCTAAGAATTTTGTTCTCATGTTTTATTTACATATCATATCACTATGTCCATTTCATCTTAAGTTATTTTCATCAACCAAATTGCATCTTTTACTATCTTAGATTAGTCTATGATCTAAGTCTAAACTATAGGTATCCATACTTAGGGAAACCAAATATTTCACGTAGGTGTAAATTTATGTGTTGATCACTATGTTTCTATACTTTTAATTCCTCTTAGGATCATTAATCTCACCTCATAACTTGAATGAAATCATTTAGGACTTGAAACCATTCATCATTCCTTGGCATTAATACCATAGGTGTTACTTCCAAGTTATACATCCATTTGGTCTATTTGCACTATATTTCATTGCATATCTTTAATAAAAGCAAGGATGGTTTGAAGTTCATTTACCATCACTCTATATTGAATAGACACTTTTTCTTTGTGTTCAATTTATACTTCTGTGAATAATATACAAGAAGGAAAACATTAGGCCTATATATAACTCATATATCTTCACCAAAAGATAGCACAATGTTGAGCAAAGTCTCATTTCAATGAAATTAAGGTAACATCTCCACCAAGGAAACTATATAACCCTTCAATTGTGTGAGTGTTAATGAAGGGTTTAAGTGATGATTTGACTATTTTTTAATATTTCTAAGCTTTAAAAACAAACTCAAACATTGGAAGGCTCCAACATGAAGTTCACATCTTTAACAACCATTATTTGAACATTCTCACATAGTCTTGTAGGTGACTATTTCAAGACTTCTTGATAATTATTGTGTCTTAGGCATAGCACTCCACCAATGGCACTCTTGAATATAAAATTACAATGGAGAAACTAATGATCATTATCTTATGGAAGAAACATAGGGGTATAATCTTGATCTTAAAGTCAATGATAGAATAATAAAACATTGTAATTGATGAAACAATGTTCTATAGACCAATGGTGTTCATTCCTAACACAAAGATAAAGTTCTTGCTAATAATTTTACATTAACACATGAAAAAACAATTGAAACCAACATGAAAAGAATAATAATTCTCTTACAACCTACATACACCAATTGGTTCACATAAACTAATTCAAAAGATGAGAAAAACTGAGGTGTTATGGTTATGCAATTAGTTTAGAGTCACTCACATTATTAGTGATGGTTCAAGAAGCACATATCACCACTCCTATAAATATGGATTTTTGATGGAATATCTAGTGGACTAATACCACCCAATAATTTCACTCACTTGAACTTTGTTCCTCCTATCTATATCAACTCAAGACTGAGTAACCTTATAGACATACCCAAGAGACCATAGAGAGAGAGAAGTCAATTTTTAGAAGTTTTGGACTTATGAAAGCTTATAAAGCATGAAAATAACTTGTGAGAATGTAAAGGGTCTCTCCTAAAGTCCACCCATGTGCCATAACTATTATACAAGTTGTAAAACTACCTAAAACTACCTAAAATATCTTGATATTGGATGTTTAACCTATTATCACTTAGAATTACACCCTTTAAGGATATGTCTCAACTCTCCTCATCTAAGTGGCACAATTGAAACACCTCTAGGTTTTGGGTAGCCTAAGAGTGAGGTGAATATCTATATATGGCTAGTTCTCTTGATGTACCACTTTTGGATCAATACTACACCTATGATTATAAGGAAAATGCAGAGAAAACTAAAATTAAACTATACCAAAGGTGGTGATACACCAAATTAATTGATGACTACCAAACAGTTACATGTCACATATGAGACCAAGGGACTAACTAGGAATACACTTCTCTAATCCAAATATTATCACGTCAATATTTCATTATGAGGTTGTGATGAATGTTTAGACTAGGAAGATTAGACAAGAGACCTAGAATGGCACTATTTGAATATACTAACTCACTCAACCTTGAAACTTCATATAACACTTCACATGACCTACAAGAAGAAGGTTTCAAGCTAAAAATAGGTGTGATGATGAGACAAAAATGCTAAGAAAACCACAGTCATCACTAAGCAATATCAATAGTTCAAGTGAAAATAATATGAACAACCATATAGGAGGTAAAATTAGTAGTCTTTATTGATCCTTTATATGCAAATGAGTAGGTATTTTCCATACTCAGGTGGAGCATGATTACAATAACCAAAATGGCTAGTTCTTATTGAACTTGAGATAGTGAATAGAAACACAAATCCCAAACATCATAGGAATAAGTGTCATGCTAAGAGGAGGATTTAAATATGTAGGATAATAGAATGTGAAACTAATCATGCAAGGTCAAAAATCACAAGTGTCAATCCAAGGCATGAAACTCTTGAAATGTGGCATGAAATTCCTTTTGTTGGATTATAAAACTATCTTCATCAAACACCCCTTTTCAAATGTTTTAAAACTAAGTAGGGATAGTTCTGAGTATTGTAATAAGAGGGATGGGTTTTATGCATGATTTTTCATGCATTATTTGCATTCCAATCACATGGATTCCTTTGGAAATGAGCCATCACTACATGCAGTCAAAGAAACTCCTCTTTCACACACCTTACACACTTGGCTTCCAAAATGGATTAAATTTATTATTAAAATCCATAAAATGGGGTTAATTACATGTTTCAAGACCATCCATGTCCTTAGAGACATTAGGCACACCTTAAAATTATCTTGAGGATTTTTACCCTTATCACTATCATGTTCACTATGCCAATTCTAATTAGCTGAGATGAGAGCTCTTGTTGAGTCACCTATGAGCTTACCTAAAGCATGAAATGGACATGGGGAGTTATATTAAGTCTTATTATTCCCTCCCATTTTTTTGGCATCTTCATACTTCTTATAGATCCTACAAAACACATAAAATTGTAAAAAATACCATGTTTTATACTCCATATATACAATTTTGTATAGTTTAATAGGATGGGGAGTATCATTTAAGATTACCCTACAACCTAAAACCAATTTCCATGACATTATGGTCAATTAGGATATATTTCCATCTTCATTTTCCCAATTGGGTCATTTCTAGGGGTTTGTAAGGGTTTTGAGTCATTTATACTCTTAAGCTTTGTTCATAAAGATAGGATATTTAAAGTGCAAAAAAATTATACAAGAATTATTTTTAAGACCCATATCAACTTACAAAAACTCCATATATCCCCATGCACAACCTCCAAGAATATGTGAGCATCTAAAGTTGCTTACTTGAGCCCTTCCTTTCATTTACACAGGCCTAATTTTGCCTTTGGGCCAAAAGATGTATTTATTATGCTTCCTCTACAAGATGAAATATTTAACACATATTAAATGACCATAAAAAACATTTTAAAATATATTTTAATTCTTACCCAATGCTATAATTTAAATTGACCTCCCATTTGGATTCTAGGCCTAACCATGCCTAACAGGCCTTCTTGCATACTTGAGGGTTTATAATACCCTATTGAGTTTTTCACCCATAATTATGATAATAAATATTGGATCAGATGTTATCCAACTCCACAAAACTTCTCTATAAGTTTTTTTTAGCCCCTGGTTCATCCTTTAGTCTTTACTTTCCAAACCATAGGGTTTGCATACAAAAGGAAGTGCCCTATGTCTGAGACAAAAGGTCACTTACCATATTTTTATAGAAAAATAGAATTTTGTGTGGGATTATAAAATACATAAATATTATTTTTACAAAAAATCATCCTTTTATCAGGTCATTATACCCCTCAAATGTACTAAATATCAAGACAGACTTGTGGAGTAGTTGATTATTTGCAAGGTTTTAAGATATAAACTCTATGATGCATCATTAGAATACTTTATTAATTTTTTTCCCATCATGAAAGTATAAAAAGGTGTTCCTAATTGTCTTGAAGTATCTTTTCATCATATAAATCATCATCCTTCCCTTAAAATCTATTTTATTCACACCTTTCTTTGATTAGCCTAAACTGACATCATATGACTATGATTGTGTTCCTCTTCCTTATAAGTGATCCTTACATGTTTAATCTTGATTAAAAAGTAAAAAAAAACATCCTTAGAGTCTCTTAGGTTAATTATCATCTATTCAGACCTATTTACCTCATAATCAATCTATGCTAATACTAAAAACACTATTTTTTGCTCACTGCATGTAACAGTCAACAATAGTTGACTTTCATGGAACAAAAGGGCCTATAAGTGAACATTACCCTTTGAAATTTATGACACATTTATTTTTTATAATCATATTGATCATATATACTTATCCGTAGTCAACCAAAATTTTTATCTCCATGGTCACACTCCTACTATGGACTGTGTACTCCTACAGTCAGTTGTAGGTCAACCTCTTAGGCCAGAGAATCCTATAAGTGGGTGTGGGACCCAAACACAATATATATCAAACTATATAAATGATTATTATGCTCCTTTAAATTCATTTTCACTCATTAGTATAATTTAATTATTAGGATATATTTCACTTTCAACCTTGGGTGTAAAGACCTTCCTTAGAGTTCAAAATCTTGTAGATGTCAATGAAGGATTTTAGTGTTTAGCTGAGTAACTTTGAGACTCCCTAACAAGAAAACCAGATGATCAAATCACTTCCTTGTTATTTAAATATGGGATCCTATGATATGTTTATATGATTATTTCACTAAGATTGGTCAAAACTCAACATAACATTGTCATAAGGCCTCTCCCAAAGGGCTAGGTGATCTATTTTTGCCTTTCAGGTAAAAGGTCCCTAAATTTCATAATCATTGCTTTTGGGAGTGACCTTCAATATTTCATAGATATTTATCACTTAAAATGAGTCTAATATAATATCTTAAACATAATAAGATCATAATGAGAGTTTTTCCACTTGATTCCATCCTTCCATACAAGTATTCTCATGCTCTGCTAATGCCACCTATAGGTGGATATTTTTAGGTACAAGTAGTAATATAGAATTGGGAAATGAGAAATATATACATTTTTGTGATTAATATAAGGCCTTATAAAGGTTTTAAAATTTACTCTCATCATTCCAAAGGATTTGGATCAACTCTCAAGGCTTTCATTCTAACATGACATCATCCTGAATACTTGTAGATGCTTTGTAAGATACATACAATGAGCATGAAATGATCCATATACCAGGGAATATACATAAAATAGTCAATTTATCTCCCATAAATTCATTAAAATTAAACATTAATATTATTTAAATCTTTATATAATCTCTCACACTCTATTTCAATATTTGGACCCTTCTATAAGCACCTATAGGTGCATATCAATGGCAGAAGAATGTGTCAATGACTGTGTTGAATATCATAGTCACTCTTATAACAAGTGAAATTATTTACTTTATTGTTCCTAATATGATATTATTTTAAACATTTTAATACCATATTCATAACCCCATGGGTGTGTTAAAGGCCTTAACTCATCTCACTAAGTTGACTGTGCATGATAGTCATGGAGCCAACTGAATGCATCTCACTTGTGACTATAAATCTATGTAATATTATTTTAATAATGAATTTTAAAGGTTATTGGGTAAATATAACGTTTTAAATATTAAAATTAACCTATTACCACCCTATTAAGTCATTACCAAAGCATGGAAATTCTATAGATAGTGAAAACCTACGTGTAACATAGAATGGTGCCTTCACTTACAGCCTGAGATACTTGGCTTATCAAAACACATTGAAACCCTAAACCAAACATTTATTACATAAGGTGAATATTTATATGTACTCTAGAGTCAATTCTAAATATCTATATTTATTAAATCATCCAAATAAGAGTAAAACCTATAAGGTGCACATATTTACAAGAAAATTAGATAGGCTAACTTCTTAAGAATGGTTCACAAAGCATAGGCCACCATTATTGTACAAAAAATCATAAAATTGAATATTAATTAGTGTAGAATAAATTCCCTAGAGAAATTTTCTTGAAACCTCCCTTGCTAGCTATACCATCTAAAAACTTGAGGGTAATTCTTTCTTGCCAAACCTAGTAGAAGAAGAAAGAAGTGGTTTTCTCAATTTCTTGGAAATTTTGTTCAATATAGTCACTATAAAAAGTGTGTATAATAACAATGGACACTCTTTAAGTATCGTCAACTATAGGAGGTCATACAAGTCTGTATACCTTAAGAAAACTCCACTTTTCTAAGAAAATTACTCTTTTTTTTAATAACCTACCACTTTTTAGTTAGAAATAGTTAATTAAGACTTATTAGGACACATGGAGTGTGACATAACCTTTTGAAACATTGAATTTTCACAAGGAGGTTTTATAACTCATTTAATTCTCTATTTGACCCCCAAAATTATTCTTAGGACTAAAAATATTATGACCAAGGCTAGATACACATAAAATCACACCAAATGAGGTATGAAATACTTACTGACATTATAATATGCCCCTAAAAACATCTAAATATTAATTTTTTACCTATAAGGGTCCTAATTTAACTTACAGGGTCAAATTTGGTCAACAAAATGGTGACTCATAGGGGTAGTATGCCTACTATACTAAAGATTGGTAATCTTATCTTATCCATGGGCTAAGGGAGTCATCTAAAATCTAAAACAAAACAAGAATACCTAACACTTTAAAATAAGGCTTTGACCAAGACAAGACAACTAATTACCTCAATCACACAAAATAAAGGACACACACAAAATAGATCAAACACACTAAAAAGACACACGCGTGTGCTCAAAGCACTTAGGGAAAATAGAAAAAACCAACTATGCACAACTAGAAACTAAGAATACTTCATTTCTAGGAACAAAAGGAAATTTCCTTGAATCTTCTTCTTCATGAGATGAATCATGGTGCCCATCATGTTTCTCCTTAGATTAGATGCTTGATAGATAAAACCTATTCCCTGGCATTTCACTTTATTTTCTCTTAAGTAGATCATCCTTAAATAAGTCTCCAATGTAAATTTATTCCTCTTTAATTTTTACACATACCTCATACTACTACCCACTCTTCATCTCATGATCAAATTGTATCTTCTTGGTAGGCATGGCTTCAAGAGGAGTAATTTATTATTCCCAAGAAGATTGAGACCAATAGAAGATTATTCTATCCTTCAAAATTTGATGTGTTTCTCCTAACTGGTTAAGAGGATGACAACCCATTTTGATTATTTCAAACATATCATCATGGGATTCATATTCCTCTTGAAAGGAAAAATTTAAAAAAATTCTTCTTCTTTGCATACCCACTTGAGTGTCAAGGCTACCTTCTCCTTTTTTGACTAGATCATAGCCTCCTTGAAGAGGAGTATAACCTACTTCAATGATTTCAAACAAGTCATCCCAAGGTTAATTATATATTTTTTCTTTCCCATCTATGATATCTTGGATGGTGATGGAAAAACCAATAATGATTTCCTCTTCATTAACACAAGGAAGACAATCTTCAATATCAACATAAATAGAAGATTAAAAACAATAAATCATCTCTTCTTCAGAATTTATAACATCTTAAGATATCTAAAGTTGTATCTAAACTATTATAACCTAAATTTTCTTTTTAAGTACAACAATATTCTCAATTTATTTCTCCTTATTGGTGATGCCAATGCTAGGCATTTTGTAATCAGGTGACCTAGTCCAATGAGGCTACCAAGATGTTATGTTTTATTCAAGTAAGAGTTCTAAATTCTCATCAACAAAATGATCCTATTTAGGTCCCCACATGACAAGTCCATCAAGGAAAAGGGTGATGGGGTGAGGACAAGATAAACTAGTTAGTGGAGGTGGAACATAAAACTCAACATCAGATTGAGAATGAATTATAGGGGATCATTTTGGGAGTTCTTGAGGAAGATTAGGCAAACCTTGGGATAAAATAGCTTGATTTTATTCCTTATATTTTAAAATAAATCTATTAAAATCTGATTCATCTTGATCACTCTCTTGAGGAAGGTTAGATGGGGTGTGTTCAGGCATAAGATCTTTTATTGGCTCTAAACCTTCCATCACACCTTGACTCAATAATATCATTATTGATTCTAACTCTTAAATCTACTTGGCTAGGTTATCTTGGAAAATTCCATCTTTAATTTTATAATCATCTTCATGAGGATAAGGAGTACAAGAGGGATGATATGGAAAACAAGAGGTCTCTTAGGGAAGGGTGGGAAGGGCCTACATAAGATCAAGCTCTTTCTCAACTTCACACTATTTATATAGGATTTTATCCCCTTTATTTTCCCGTGATTCCACTAAATTATTCCAACTTATAATGTTAGGGTTAGGAGTCTCTTCTTGAGGTAGTGATTCAATTTGAGGAGTGGATGAAGTGTTCAAGAAACTTGGGGTCTCTTTAGGCTTGGATTCTCCACCTTGTCTCTAATTTTGGATTTCATAGCTAGAAGTCTCTTCTTGAGGTGGGGATGTAATTGGAGAGAGAAATGAGGTCTTATATTCAACTTCCTTTGCTAATAATATGGATTTATGCATCCATTTATTATCTAACTCAATCTACCTATCAAGGTTTGCTTAAAAAATAGAGTTTGCTTTTCCAAATTTCTCTTCTAGTTGATTGGGAAAAGATGACTTTGATAAGCTTGATTGGGTTCATGATTAGGGGTCAAGTAGAAATGATATAAATATTAGGGAGGTGGATATGAGGGATGATAGATTTTTTGAGGCTATTCCTCATGAATTCTTAGCTTATCCTCTAATTATGAAACCAAGCCACTCACATCTAACATCTCACTTGTGAGCCTATGCCAATTTGCTCTCTCAATAGGTGCCTACTCTCTTTTAACCAAATCCAATACAACTCTCAAATTATGAATTAGATGACTAGGAACATCTTGACCATGTACCCTTTGTGTGTCAAGATTTATCATGTACCTCTCATATCCTAAGAGAGTTTGCTTGAAAGTTGAAATGGAATGATTTGAGAAGTGACTAGGTTGACTAAGAGGAGAAAGATATTGAGAAGGCTAGTTATAGGATTGATACAATTCATGAAAAGGTTGATAAGGGTCATATTTTGTTTGGTAAGGATCATGACAAGGTTGATAATAATCATACAAAGGCTGATAGGGAATGCCATAAGCTTGAGATATCTCATCAAATTTTATAAAACAATACTCAACACCAAAACTAGCCATGGAACTTCATTGGGAAGCAATAACACAAATAAAAATTACCAAAAATCTTCCACAAGAAAACCTAGGTTGTTTGACCAGCTGATGTAACTTTACTGTTACCATTGATGCTTAGATAGATGCCTCCAAAGGTTGATTTGTTGAAATACAACACCAAAAATATTTTAACTTATCAGATAATGAGTCCCACTAGGCATGCCAAAAACTATTATAACTTATAATTTCACCCTTTGAGAATATGTCTCACCTCTCCTCATCCAAGTGATACAATTAAAACACCTCTAAGTTGTGGGTAGCCTAAGAATGAGTTGAATATCTATATGGTGCTATCCCCCTTGATATACCAATTTTGGAAGACTATTAAACCTATGTTTGAAATAAAAAGGGAGAGAAAAATAAAAATAAACTATATTAAAGGTAGTGATACACCAAATTAATTGATGACTACCAACCAATTGCATGCCACACATGATACCAAGGGATTAACTACGCATACGCTTCTCTCAACTAAATCTTCTCACATCAATATTTAATTATGAGGTTGTGATGAATGTTTAGGCTTGGATGACTAGACAAGAGTCCTATAATTTCACTATTTGAATATACTAACTCACTCAACCTTGACACTTCATAGAATACTTCACATGACCTTCAAGAAGAATCTTTTAAGTTCCAAATAGGTGAGATAATAAGACAACAATGCTAAGGAAACCACAATCATCACTAAGTAAGATCAATAATTCAAGTTAACACACTATTAAAAATCATATAAAAGGTAAAATCAATAGTATTTATTAATCCATGGTTTGAAAATGAGTAGGGATTTGCCATACTCAGGTGGAGTATCCTTACAATATCCAAAATGGCTAGTTCTTATAAAACTTGAGAGAGAGAAGAGAAAAAGAATCCTAAGGGTCATAAGAATATGTGTCATGATAATAAGAGGTGATAAATATGTATGAGAATATAATTTTAAACTAATCATCCAAGGTCATAAATCACAAGTGTCAATCCAAGGCATGAAACTCTTTAAATGTGGCATGAAATTCTTTTTACTAGATCAAAAAGCTATCTTCATCAATTACCCCTTTTGAAAAGTACCAAAAATAACTAGGGACAAGTTTAGCAATTTAAATGAGAGGGATGGGTTTCAAGCATGCTCTTCCATGTATTGGATTCATTCATAATCACTTGGATTCCTCTAGAAATTATCCATCACTACCTATAGTTAAAGAAACTCCTCTTTCACACACCTTGCACACTTGGCTTCCAAAATGGTTTCATTTTCTCATTAAAATACATAAAATGGGGTGAATTACATGTTTCAATACCATCCATAGTATTATAGGCATTATGAACACATTAAAAACATCTTACTTGAAGTTTTTCACCCTTTTCACTATCATGTTTACTATGCCAGTTTTGATTGGTTGAGATAAGAGCTCTTATTGAGTCACCTAGGAGTTGTCCTAAAGCATTAAATATACATGGGGAGTTATATTAAGTCTCAAAATTCCATCCCATGTGATTATCATCTGTAGACTCCTTTTATAACTTGAAAATACATAAAATTGTCAAAAATACCCTATTTTATACTCCGTCTCTATAATTATATACATTCCAACAAGATGGGGAGTATACTTCAAGAGTCCCCTAAAACCTACAACCAATTTCCATGCCATTATGGTACATTAGGTCAGAATTCCATCTTAATTTTCCCAATTGGGTCATTTCCAAGGGATTGCAAGGGTTTTGAGTCATTTCCACTCTTAAGATTTATTCATAAAGAGAGGATGTTGTGATTGTAAACAAATTCCACAAGAATAATTTTCAATACCAATTTCAACTTCCCCAATCTCATTATATCCCCATGCACAACCTCCAAGAATATGTGAGCATCTAAATTTGTTTACTAAAGCCCTTCCTTCCATTTACATAGGCCTAATGTTGTCTTTGAGCCAAAATATGGATTCCTTATGCTTCCTATGTAAGGTGAAATCTTGAACACATATTAAATGACCCTAAAAAAATGATAAAATCCTTTATAATGCTTACCTAAGGCTAGAATTGAAATTAACCTCCCATTTATATTCTAGGCCTAACCATGCCTAACGGGCCTACTTGCATACTTGAGGGTTTAGATCACCTTATTGAGTTTTTGACCCTTACGTATGATCATACCTATTTTATTAGATGTTATCCAACTTCCCACACTTCTCTACAAGGTCTATTTAGCCCCTAGTTCATCCTTTAGTCTATAATTTCCAAACTACAGGGTTTTCATATAAAGGGAAGTGTTAGGTAAATAGGTCCCAATAGATGATAATTAACCTAAGAGACTCTACAAAGGTTTTTGGACTTTTTCCTCAATCTTAAACATATAAGTATCACCTATAAGGAAGAGGAACATAGTCATAATCATATGAACTCAGTTTAGGATAATCAAAGCAAGGTGTGAGTAAAATATATTTTTAGGGAAGGATGATGATATACATGATGAAAAGAGACTTAGACAAGTAGGAACACATTTTGATACTCTCATGATGGGTAAAAAAACAAAGAAAGTATTATAATGATATATCATATAGTCTATATCCTAAAAACCTACAGATAATCAATTACTCCATAAGTTTGTCATAATATTTAATGCATTTGAGGGGTCTAATGACCTAATCAAAGGCCCATTTTTTATATAGAGCATGATTATGGATTGGAGAATCTGACCCAACATTTTATTTGTCTAGATAAATAGGAGAAGTTCCCTCTATCTAAGACAAAATATATGGTACTTACCCTATTTATATAGACAAACATAATGTTAGGTGGGATTTTCCAATCCATAATGATTCTCTATACAAAAAATGGCCTTTTATCAGGTCATTATACCCCTCAAATACATTAAATTTTAAGACCGACTTGTGCAGTGATTAACTGTCTACAGGGTTCTAGGATATATACTATATGATACATCATTAGAATCCTTTCCTTGTTTTGTTCCCATAATGATAGTATCATAATGTGTTCCTCCTTATATTTAAGTCTATTTTCATCATGTAAATATTCATCCTTCCCTCAAACTCTATTTTATTCACACCTTGCTTTGATTAGCCTAAACTGAGTTCATATGATTGTGACTATGTTCCTCTTCCTTATAAGTGATCCTTACATGTTTAAGATTTATGAAAAAGTCCAAAAACCTCCTTAGAGTCTCTTAGGTTCATTATCATATATTGGGACCTATTTACCTCATAATCAAGCTATGTCAACATGGAAAACACTATTTCTTGCTCATTGCCTATAACAATAAACAATAGTTGACTTTCTTGAAACAAAAGGTCCTGTAAGTTTACATTACCCTTTAGAACTTGTGACACATTTCTTTTAATAATCCATTTGATCATCTAGAGTTATCCTTCATCAACAAAAAATGGTATTTACATGGTCACACTCCTATTATGGACTATGTACTCCTGCAATAAGTTGTAGGTCAACCTCTTAGGCTAGAGAAACCTGTAAGTGGGTATATAACCCAAACACTATATACATCAACCTCTATAAATGATTCTTATGATCCTTGAAATTCATTTTCACTTGGTATTGTCATTTAATCATGAATATGTATTTCACTTTCAACCTTGGGTGTAAGGACCTTCCTTAGAGTTTAAAATCCTATAGATGTCAATGAAGGATTTTAGTGTTTAGATGAGCAACTTTGAGCCTCTCCAACAAGAAAACCAAATAACCAAATCACTTCCTTATTTTTTAAATATCGAATCATATGATAGGGATATAGGATTATTTCACTAGGAGTGGTCAAAATGCAACATATCATTGTCATAAGGCATCTATGAAAGGGTTAGGTGCTTTGTTTTTACCTTTAAGGGAAAAGGTCCTTGAATTCCACAATCATTGCTTTTGGGAGTGACCTTCCACCTTTCCTAGCAATATATCATGTCAAATAAGTCTAATATAATATCCTAAATACACTATTATCCCAATTATATTTTTTATCACTTGTTTCAAACCTTCCATATAGGTATTCTCATGCTTTGCTAATCCCACATGTAGTTGGCTATTTTTAGGTATAAGAAGCACTATAAAATTGGGTAGTGAGCAAGATATACATTTTTGTGATCAATATAAGTCCTTTTCAATGTTTACCAATGTACTCTTATCATTCCAAAATATTTGGATCAAATATCAAGGATTTCATTCCAACATGACATCATCTTAAATACCTATAGATGCATTATGAGCTGCATACACATTATGAGCATGAAATGATATATGTACCAAGGAATCTACCTAAAATAGCCAATTCATATCCCATAAATTCATTAAAATGAAAAATTAATATGTTTTAAATCTTGATATAAGCTCTCACACTCCATTTTAACATTCATACCCTTCTACAAGCACCTATAGGTGCATATCAATGGTAGAAAACTATGTGAGTGACTATGTTGACTATCACAGTCACTCTTCTAACAAGTTAAATTATTTACTTGATTTTTACTACTATGAGAGTATGTTAAACATTTTAATACCATATTCATAACCCCATGGATGTGTTAAAGACCTTAAATTAACTCCCTTAGTTGACTGTGCATGGCAGTCATGGAGCCAACTAACTGCATCTCACTTGTGATTATAACTCTATGGAATATTTCTTTGGAGAATGAGGTTGAAAGGTGAGGTGGTTAAGATAACATTATAAACATTAAAATGAACCTATTAACACCCTATAAAGTCATTACTAAAGTATTTAGATAATGGAAACTTGCCTACAACATAGAATGGTGCCTTCACTTGAAACCTGAGATACTTGGATTATCTAAACAATTTTAAACAATAAACCAAACATGGAGAACATGAGGTGAATATTTATATCTTCTAGAGTCAATTACAATAACTAGATTGTATAGAATCATCCAAAGAAGAGCAAAACTTGCAAGGTACAAAAATTGACAAAGAAATTAGAAAAGCCAACTTCTTAATAATGGTTCATAAAGCACAAGCCACCATTATTATACAAAAAAACATAAAATAGAATCCAACTAAGTGTATAAGACAACCCTAGGATAAATTTTCATGAAACCTCCCCTATGGGCCATACCATCTAAAAAACTAATGGACATTCTTGCTTTCTAAGCCTAGTGGAAGAAGAGATGTGGTTTTATCCATTTCTTGGTGATTTTGATTAAAATAATCACTATAAAAAATGTGTGGAAGACCAATGGACACTCTTGAGCTATCATTAGCTATAGGATGTCGTACAACTTTGTACACCTCAAGAAAACTCCCCCCTTTCTAAGAAAACTACTCTTTTTTTGAATAGCGTACCATGTTTTAGTTATAAAGAGTTACTTAAGACTTCTTAGAACACATGGGGCATGAAAGCACCTTTTGAAACATTTACTTTTCCCAAGGAAGTCATACAACTCATTTAATGCTCTATTTGACCCCAAAAATGAATCTTATGACTAAAACGATTATGACCAAGGCTAAATACACATAAATCACATAAAATGAGTTATGACATAATTCATGACATTATAATAGGCCCCTAAAAACATATAAAGATAAAATTTTTAGCTATAAGGGTCTTAATTTGACCTGTAGGGTCAAATTTAGTTAATAGAACCTATAATTTGTCAATTTCATGATAGTTCCTCTACCTATTACTGACATGTGGGACATTAAATTTCTTCTTAACACCTTTGTATTCTTATGGAAATCATACAATTTAATCTAATGACTCAAAAGGTTACCTTAGATAACATAAGACCTACTTAGATAAAAATGACAAAGATAAAACATATGTTTGACTTCATTAAAAACTATGATGCATATTTTCCAACTTAAGAGACCCTATGACAAGTTTGAAATATATAGGGAGTTGACCTAATTTTACTTGGGTTCAAATTAGTCAACATTTTGGTAATTTCTTAGGGGTAGCAAGCCAACTATGCTAAATACTAGTAGCCTTCTCCTATCCAATGGACTATGGATTCACCTTTACATTATATTGACACTAAAATGCCTTTGAACATACTATAAACACACACCAAACAAAACAAGGAAAAAACACACAAGTAAAACATCAAACTCACACTTGTGCTCTCTAATAATTTAGGAAAAAAACACATAAAGACATAAACCAACACAAACCTAATCTACTATGTACATAACTAACCTTCATCTCATCAATATCATGGCTTCAAGTCCATCCCATTTATAGGGATAGGTAAATCCTCCCCATTCATTATTTTAAAGTGAAAAGAGTTATTTTATTTGTACTTGATGATGATGTAGAGCCCACTACACAAAGTATCAAACTTGGTTTGTCTTCTTGGATTTGCTCTATCTACATCCCACTTTAGTACTATGTCACCTTCTTGAAAGACTCTTAGAGTTGTTTTCTTATCAAATTATCTCTTCATTAGCACTTTATGATGCTCTATATAATTTTGAGCATTATCTCTAGTCTCTTGCATCTCCATCAATTCTATCAACCTCACCTTCATTGGAGTATTTTCAAAAAATTCTAACTGATGTGCTAGCTCTAATGCAGATAGTTTTTGGGTATTGATAGCCTATCTTCTCTCCTATAAAAAATAAAAAAGGGGATTTACTTTTTGACCTCTTAGGAGTTATTATATTAAACCATAAATTTGTCTTTAACTTAGTGTGCTAAGGTCTTTGATTTTTATCCAAGGTCTTCTTGATAATTATGATTAGGTTTTTGTTAGTAGACTTAGCTAAACCATTATCTTAAGGGTAATAGTTGGATGATGTACTAAAATATACACCATTACTATTTTCCCAATTAGTTATTTTAACACCCATGAAATTAATTAAATTATCTATGATGATGGTATAAGGAGTTCCTAACCTTGTAGCAATGTTTTCATATAACTCTAAGATAATACTCTCATTAGCCTCATTAAATTAACTAATTCAACCCACCTTGTAAATTAATAAATTTAAATGAGGACCCACTTGTGGAAAAAACTTGATTGGGGATTTATCATATCAATGAATTCAAGACCCCATTGCATGAAGGGTTGATCTACTTGAATAGGCCTCAAAGGGAGAGTTGTAATATTTTTGTTACCTACTAAGAAAGAACATTGTGCACACCTTATTACCCAAGATTAATAGTATTTCAAGAGGCTTGGAAAAAGTATCCTACCCTCATTATCTTTTTAGTTTTAATTCTTAGAGATAAATTTCCTCTTGTTATTCCATCATGAAAATTTTCAAGAAACACTCCAAATTGGTAATTATCAATACATCTCAACAATAAACCATTTGTATCTCTACTAAAAAGTACACCATATATAAGATAATAAGTAATATATTGAAATATAAAATACCTTATTTTATATCTTCTCAATCCATTATGACACTCACCACTTTATAAAAAATGATTATGTCTTATGTCTAACTTTGTATAGGTGTGGGATCAGTTGGTTGAGGGCAATATTGATTGACAAAAGCTTCTTATTTTGGCTCAGGAATTCTAAAGCTAAGTTTTAAAAAATACCCTTAACTCTTATCAAATTTTTCACCTTGATGTCAACATCATACTCCATTACCTTTTTAATCAACCCTAATCTCTTTTCATTGAGGTCTTTTCTCAAAAGGAAATCTTTGGTGCTATGATGAGAAACCATGATGTGGATCTTATTGTTTGAAACCATATGTCTAAATTTATTTAGTCCTCTTACAATAACAAATAATTATTTCTTAATAAATGTATACTTGACTTCATAATCCTCCAAACCTTGAATAATTAATTTCATTGGTTGTTCAACTCCTTAATCATTCTTTTACATTAGCATAGCTAAGATAGTATAAAGGTTAGAAAATGAATATAACATGAAATATTTATCAAAATAAAGGTTTACAAGAGTGGGATATTATGAAATTGATTTCTTAATGAATTCAAAACTAATCTTACCATCTTTAGTCTAAGTGAAAAATCAATTCTTATTGAGCATGGTTGTGATAGGATTCACCAAAGATGAAAAACCAATGTATGAATCTCCTAACAAAGTTTATCTTACTTAATAAACTTTGGAGTCATTTATTATTTAAGGGGAATTATAGGCCTATAATATCCTTTATCCTTTTAGATTCAATGGTTAGATCATACATGGAAATAATGTGTCTTAGAAGCTTACCTTCATTGACAAAAAAATGCACTTTTTTGGGTTGAGAGACACCCCATACTACCCGCACCTTTTAAATACTTGCATTAGGTGTTTCATATGATCTTTGCCCATTAAAGAACATGAATCAAACCTTAAAACACAACAAAATTTTAGGTGAAACTAAAATTAAACCTATATGAATAATATAACTATTTTTTGGATGTGAAAAATAACATAACACTAGCTCCTACACCAATCTTTCTCCTTGAACCATCAAAAAAAATCTTCCACGTTCGATCATTCTCAATTTCTTACTTGGTGAGTGAAGGTATTGGTATTTATTCCTCATGTACAAAATATACTCCCAAATTAGTTTATTCCATGAAGGCATAAGGATCATTCTAATATGTATTATTATCATACTCATCTAGGAAAATATCATATATGCCTTCAATTTTGGAGGATGAAAATTATCTAATGGTTATAAATGACAATAAGGACCAATAAAATAAGAGATAGCCTCCTATATTAGTTGCAAAGTTCCTTGATAAACAAATAGCAAATTGAGCAGGCAGATACACCACCACTATATCTTGAAGGATTGGAAAGCTTGGATAATAATTAAAGAAAAATATTAAACATTTGATGAGCCTAATTGACTTAGCTAGTGTCCCATTATGTTGTATCACTCCCTTGTTATATGTCTCATATTTCAATTCCAATTTATCTACCATAGGTTTGGGTATAACTAAGGTACTTGTCCTCACTATCCACAATGCAATTATGAACAAGCTTCTCTCCCATAATGAGAGTGAGGTAGAAGGGTGGGTATTTTTCATATTTATTATAGGGTTCAAAAATGTGAGTAGGAGCATTAGTGAAGGCTATAAAACCATGTATTGACTATTGAGGACTGATGTGGATGTGGAACAATTCCTTTTGAAGTAGTTTCTTTTGATCGAGCATGCGAAGCATTTCCCAAAGAGATATACTAGTTTTAGCATTCTTTAAAGAATCAATGATGTTAAAAGATGTAACATTTACCTCTTATTATATCCTTGAAGTAAATTAAGTGCCTTTAACTTGAGGCAATATATCACTTTGAGTTACCCTTCCCACATTAGAGTTTTGAATAGGTGTAGAACTTGTAGGGGCAACCGTATTTGTAATCACACCTTATTTCCTTGTAAGAGGGTTATTTGGGATTGTGTCAAGACCATGAACATCTCCTAGTGCTTTAATTTTTAATATTGTATTATTTATAACATATGTACCTTGATTTAGGATAAATGTGTCTTCCAATAGAATGTTTATCAATTTCACTCCTTGGGGATGTCATCCTTCATTTGTTTCTACTTGCCTGAAGTTATCATATTCTATTGTAAATTATGGAGTAGGTCATCCTTGAGCTACCAAATCTTACCCTTCACCTTAATTGGCATCCATGTATTGTCCTTGGGGCTTCCATTATTCTCCTTAGACCAAGTTACTATGGATTGGAACCATAACTCTTGTGTTGGGAGTAAAAGTTGAATTATAAGCATTAAGTTGCCTATTGAAGTTAGGTTATCCTTGCCATCTCCCTTGACCATACTAATGAGGTGGTAACCTAATTTTTTATGAAGGATAGGGATAAGGATTTTGGTTAACTCCATATTGTAAATTTAGTTGCCCATCTTGAGCCTCTAAGTCCTTACATCTTGAATCTAAAGTAATGGCATCTTCTTATTGTTTTGGGGTAACTTGGACTTATTGTTTGCACTTGGGATTGGAGAAACACTTGGATTAGAAATAGACATGTTTGGTAGAATAGGAATATATATATATATATATATATATATATATATATATATATATATGTATGTATGTATGTATGTATGTATGTATGTATGTATATATTTTAAGGGAATTTACCAACTTGCATTAAACTATTCTCAACTCTAATGGCTATGTCATAAACTTTAGGTAAAGATTAACCACCCATGGACTAAAAAATAATAACTATGTTAGTCCCAATATCTCTTAGGTATGTTGGGAGGACAAAAATTATAGGGGGTCTCATGGGATGGGATAGACTATACCAAGTTCTTTAAAAACTCTCATTGAATTCATGCATAGTTTCTTTAGGTCCTTTTTGAATCAAATTTAGCTCATGAATGAGTAATGTATGATAAATTTTATCCTCAAAACTTTGGGTCAATAACTCTCCAAACTCATCCCAAGTGGTGATACATCTTCCTGGTAATGTCTTATACTTATCAAGGGCTTTTCCCCTAAGAGACACAACAAGTAGTCTAACTACAATATTAACTTTAGTGACATTATGAATGTTTAAGAAATTAGAGATGTCCCTAATATGATCACTTTGGGTGATTGGACCTTCACCATTGAAAGTGGGAAAACTCTTGGTAGCATTAGGAGGTATATCATCATATGCATTGAGGTGCACAGGATTTTTAATGTTAAAGGCTAGGAAGGCATGCTACCTAACCATGTTATCCTCAAGTTCCTCTTCACTCTCTTGATATTCTTATCTTGTAAAGTTTTCTTGCTCTTCAAATGTCAAGATAGGTTTAAGGTGTTTAAAGTCAAGAGGAAGTTTAGGTTGAGGGAGTGGATCTATAGGATAGTTTCCTATACTAGTATTTGAACTAGTAAGGACTATGAATTATGAACAAAATAATAATAAAACTTGGTCTAAAAATAGATATTAACTTGTGTGAATTTGTCAAATGCTGAGTAGAACACCATATGTAGTTGTCATGTTACCAATACCAACACTCACCTTGACAAGATGTATTTAAGACAATAGTCTCACCAAGCATACCAAAACTATTGTCACTCAATATTTCACCCTAGAGATGTTTTTCAAGCCTTTTACATATTGATTTAATCACTTGATTACTTTTAGTCCTATGGGTTGCCTATAGTAGAGGTAAACCTCTAAGTTAAAGGGAAAGCTCCCTAGATTAGTCTTTGATATATTATCACCTACACTACTTGTTTTCTTGGGTGAAAAGGGATATAAATAAATAGTAAAATAACCTATTCTAATAAGGTGATAAACCAAATTTATATCGACTAGACTACCATGACCTAAACTATGAAATATTCTTTACAAGGTTGGATTCTAACTTATAGGTTACTCCAACATAAGTATTTCAAACATGAAGGTGATATATATTGCACTTATCAAGGTGAATGGATAAAGGGCTAATCCTAGAAAATAATGAAACTCATTAAACTTATAGATTTATAAGGACATTGATTACACTCTATATGACCTATTAGAGAATGAATTACTTACACATAATATGAGAGAGTAAGATGAATGCAAGGATAGGTTATTACCACTTATAATTCAACATTTTCACTACTCCAAACATTTAAAAAAGGAATTATATAATAAAAATTAGCTTCAAATATTTATTCAAAGGCAAATAATAGTATTCAAACTATTAGGGCTTCTCCATACTAGACATGGATTAGATATAAATACCAAAAATCCTTGTATATATAGAGTATAGGAGAGGAGAGAGAAGAATAGAAAACTAAAATTCACAAGGCCAAGTGTCAAGACTTGGAAACCAATTAAAAATTAGGATAATGAAGTGGATAATAGTTCAATAAGGTGTCATGGACAAATGTCCATCATAAATACATCATTCTACCTTAAATTGGCATATAGATTCTTCATAATCATCTTTAAAACTGCCTTTTAGTGATGAGTTCACTTGACTTATTTATACCACATTATATATCCTTGAAACATATGTACTATATTATGATGGTGGAAATCTGATTATGATACTCATCATATACTCCTCAACTGATGAACTCCTCATGGACATTTGTTTTTCACTCTCTAGTAGCCACTCATTAACCCTTCTAGGCTTATCTTCACATTTTTCAATCAATTGACTTGTATTTTCTCAAATAAGTTTCATTTAAAATGTGTTATGAATATCATCATACCCTTTTTTCCTTCTATTCTAGCATATGTAATTCAATGAATCTCATTACAACACTTATCATCTTTCTCACATACAACCACTATGTCTTCTCACTATGCTAGTTCAAACTACTTCCAATGAATGGTCTAACATAGGTGTTTCTATGTATAAACATGGTGATATTTAAATATTAAGTCTCTAACACATTCCATAGTGAATTTCATCTATCCATTCCTTTCTACATCTATGAAACACATCAAATCCTATAAAATAGACTAAATTATACTTGTCTGTATAAGTGATGGTATGGAAAAAATGGATGGTGAGGATCTTGATAGAGTGTCATATAGGTAAAAAACACTTTCAAGTCCATTTTAATCCTTCTTTATGCATATACTTTCATGTTTTCTTCATCATGTTCAAGCAAGGGTTTTAGGTCTCTTAGTTTCTTAGTAATGATTCATAAAGGTTAGATGTCCAACCCCTAAACCAATTCCACATATATTGAATTCATGACCCTATTAAACTACCCATAACTAATTTAGGTCTCATAAAATTGGTCCATATATATATGAGCACTTGAAAATGGCTTCTTGAGCTCTTGACTATGTTTTAGGTACTGAGAGAGGTTTAGGCCAAAATGGCCAATTTGGGTCAATTCTCTACAACCTAATGGATCTTTTAGAATATCCACTCTCCTTTGAAGTTCATCAAATTTCTTTGAAGTATCTCATGATGTTATGAGTGAAGTTATACAAATTTAGGATTCATGTCTAGTTCTAGGCCTATTCCATATATACTATGTATCTAAGCATGTGATCACTTTTAAGTGATCCCAATAAATGTGGGTGATTCTCTAAGATTTTTTAAATTTAATTAAACTATAAAACATACCTCACATTAACCAAATTATTTTTCATTCATCTTCTTTTCCATTCACATATTAATCCTACACACTGCATGATTATAAAGTACCCTCTATGAGATAAAATAGATGATAAATACCTTATAGGTTTGGCTCAATTGATGGAATGATGAGAAATTTTAGGTCATGATGAAATTTTTTACCATGTTTAAATTATTGGTAATACCTTTATAGCCTCCAAATGTCTCAAAATATCAATATTATTTTCTTAAAATAATGACTGAGTACAGGGTTTTTGGTTGAGTCTAAGAACTCTGAGTTATGGTTGTCTATGTTCTTCCTTGCCCTCGAGGATAACCTAAAAGTATTATGACACCACTATAAGGATGTTATATATGTGATCACTTCAACCCATGTCTCATTATATCAACCAAACTTTAATTTTAAATTAGCATGTAATTGGTCTATGTATGGCCTAAACTATAGATGTCCATTAGGTACATCAAGGGATGCCTATAAGTGTGTATTAGTGTACGAGCATTGTGTTTCCATGTTTTGGTTCCATTTAATATCACTAAGACCATTTCATATAAAGTTATTTTCATCAACCAAATTAAATCCTTTATTGTCATATACTATTCTATGCTCTAAGTCTAAACTATAGGTATCCATACTTAGGGAAACTAAAGATTTCCTATAAGTGTAGATTCTTACCTTTATAACTATCTTTCCATAATTTTGATTCCTATGGGGATTATTAAGGTCAAATAAAATTTTTAATTAAATCATTTATGGTTTGGAACCATTATTAATTCATTGTCATTAACACCATAGGTGTTATTTACAAGTTATAGGTCTATTTGGTCCATTTGAACTATATTTCATTGCATATCTTCAGTAGAAGCTTGGATGGTTTGAAAATTCATTTATCATCACTCTCTCTTTACCAACCACTTTATATTTGTGTTTAAGATACATTAAAAGGCCAAATAAATAATAATGAAAACATTAGGCCTATTTATACCTCATAGATCTTCACCAAAATATAGCATGATGTTTAACAAAGTCTCATTTCAGAGAAGTTAAAGTAACATCTCTACCAAATAACTTTTCCAACCCTGCAACTCTATGAGTATTAGTGAAGGGTATGAGTGAGGAGATGATTATGTTTTAAAATTTATAGTCTTTCAAACCAACTTATAAAATTTTAAGGCTCCAAAATGAATTTTAAATCTTTAAAAACCACTATTTGAACAATCTCACACAGTCTTGTAGGTGATTGTTTCAAGACTTCTTGATTATGCTTATGTCTTATGACTAGAAATCCACCAATATAACTATTGAATTAAAAAATCCAATGAATAAAAAAATGAACATGATTTTAAGGTAGAAACATGGGGGTACCATCTTGATCTTGAAGCCACTTATAGAAGAACAAAACACTACAATTGATGAAATAATGTTCTATAGACCAATGGTGTTCATTCCTAGCATAAGGATAAAGGACTTGCTAATAATTTCAAATTAAAAAGTTAAAAAAACTAATACCAACATTAAAATAATTTAAATTCTCTACCTACCTACATACACTAATTAGTTCACACAAACTAATGAAAAATATGAGAAAAATTGAGGTGATGGGGTTATGCAAGTAGTTTGGAGTCACTAACATTCTTAATGATTTTTCATGAAGCATATTTCACCAATAATAAAAATATGTCCATGTAATGTAATATAAAATGGACTAATACCACCCATAAAATTCACTTTATTTAAATTTTCTCCTCCTATCCATACTGACTGAAAAATGATTGACCTTGTAGACCTACCCAAGAGAGAGATGAGAGAGAGAAGTTAGTTTTTGTAATTTTTGGACATATGGAAGATTTTATAGATTAAGATTTAAATTTTAGGGATAATAAGGGTCTCTATTTAAGTCATCCCACATTCCCTAGTTATTGTATAGGCCATATAATTGCCTAAAACTATCTGATCTTCTTAGATGGACATTGAACCTATAATGTATTAGTTTCATAATAGTTTTGATAAATATTCCTAACAATTTGGATGTTAAATTTCTTATTGAAACATTTATTTTCTTATGGAAACCATACAAGTTAATTTAATGAATCAAAAGGTGACCTTATATGACATATAACCCACTTAGAAAAAAATGACAAAGACAAAACATATGTTTGACCTCATTAAAAATTATAGTGGACATTTTACAACATAAGAGACCATATGAAAAGTATGAAATATATAGGGGATTTATCTAATTTTAATTGCATTCAAATTAGTCAATAAGACTTATTCATCAAGGAAGACATGTAAGCTATTATATAGGGTATGCAAGCAAAAATATAGGCATATCAAGTGATCAAACTTCACCAATAAATGATAAGACTTATAAAGCATCCCAAATATGTCTAAATATAACCTCTAAACTATTTTTGAAATGGAAATGAATAGATATTTCAACATGTGCTATATAAGAGTTGAAGGAGGATTAGGTGAATGAGTTATTCCTAGCTTTTAGGTTTTTGACTCTTTCTCTCTCCTTTATCAATTTTTATTTAAGTATGTATAGTTTTTCCATCTTTATCATCCTTAACATGAGTTTTATTAGAGACCATATCATAAAAACACTTTTACTTAGCTCTATGAACTAAATAAGTCTAAATTCATGCCTCTTCAATGCTTGTGACTAGTGTATTCTTGTGGTTTATAGATGAATGTTAGTGATATTGAATGATTCTTCACATTTGTCCTCTTTCATGTACCTATTTTCAGTTTTTAGTTTATCATTTCAGGTTACATAGTGTGTTTTATCATCCTTATATGTATGGCAAGTGTAATCCTTCATCAGTGTCCTTCAAACACCTCATGATCAGCAACCTTAGACCATGCATCAAACTAGTGACCTCTATGTGAAATATTGATGCTAGAAAACTCTTCATTTGAGAAGTGTAATCAATTTCATGTTTTAATTCATCTTTCTTAGTTAATGTTAGGTAAGTGATGGAAACATTTTGGCATATCACCTTAGATAGTTTTTCTTTCAGTTTATTTTCCTTACTTTTTCTTTGCAAGTTGGTAGTGTAGTGTAAAAATCCTAACTAATACATCAAAGGGAGATATACTTATAAATATAAATATTCAATAAACCTAGTAGGCCACCCATAGCCTGAGATGGTCTCCATTTTACTCCAATCTATAAACACTTGAACAACCTTTACAAGGGTGTAAGTTTGAGTAGATAACATTTATAAATTAAAAACAACTTGAAACTAAAATGTCAAAATCCTTCATAAAATATGATGTAAGAAATTATCTAAGAAATATGAGAATAATATGGCATATGAAAACCTCTTCCACCTATTCACTAATTGTTTATACCCCAAATTACAATATCAAGGTAGGACTCTACCTCTAAAAACCTTAGAAGAAGCTCTTGACCAAGCTAAACAATAATACTTCCTTATGCATCAATTTAAACATCTCAACCTATAATGAGCACTCGTATTCTCATTAAAAACAAAAACCATCATGCCACTAATGATGGTTCTACTAACACCTATGGCATTATTCATAACATTCAAGCAGTTGCTCTAAATAATGTCACGGAGCACGTTCCCCCTAAAAAAAACACTCTTAATCCTACATTTTATCAAACCAACCAAACTAATTTGAATAAATAATTATCCTTATAATAACTTCAAAATTTCTTCCAATACCTCTACCATGAGACATTGACTCTAATCACCCTATGAAATCATGGTATTATCCCCAAAAAATTGGTTTCATGCAAGATTAGGAAACTTTCACGAGACTTTTAGACAATTACACAATCTTAATATGTAATTTCTTATTGGTCTAAACGTTGATCATGAAACACTTATTCAAAAACATCAACAAGCATATGACATAGTTTTTAAAGCCAATTAAATGCAAAATAATAACCAATATTTAAACCAAGCTAATGTTTATCTTTATATCTATAATAATCATATTCCCAACCACCAATATAACATCCAAAAACCTATTCCTTACAAAAATAATGTTGATAATATTATAGACGTTGCTACCAATGAATAAAATGTTGTTAATATCATGAAAATACAAATAATAGTTACTTTTATTGACTCCAATCCAAAACTTATGCATCACACCTTTCAACCATTATGCATCATTTAGGATACTTACCCATCCCATCTAATGGAATTAGGTAATTAGGAACTTATAAAAATTCAATAACCACTCAAAACAACAAAAATTGATTATATTTTTCATACCATCTCTACTTTTCCCCCCAACATCCACACCTCAAGACAACATTCCCCAAACTTTCAATAGTATTTCTTCTACCTAGCCAAATTAAATATATTAACCAAACACCACATCACCTAAAGTAACTCAACCCATTTTTAATTAACCTAAATCAACTAAACTTTATCAACACAAGTATAATTGTACCTCCAACCCTCCTTCCCAAGAATTATTGTAACATTATGTGTCTATATCTAGGAACCCTCCCATGGGTTATGATGAATGAGATCCCATTGTGGAAATTTCTCATCTTCCATCTCAAATACATTTCTTAGAATTAATGATAACTTATCCCCATCATCAAATCATATAATGCAATTATTTTTTGAAATAAACATCCCTAGTCATCCTATAATAGCATGTAAAGCTACCTTATCTATATTTGAAGATAGTATAATTCAATAATGTGAAGAGATGTCCATATATTTTGATGAAACACTAGACATTTTTATGATTCCCAATGAGATACCACTCTATGTAAATGATCCTTAACTATTAATTAGCATCCAAATTGGTGATATCTAAGTTAATCGTGCCTTAATTTATAAAGGTTCAAGTACTTGTGTTACATCCCTTGATTTCATTAACACACTTTGATATTCTAAATGCAACCTCAAATATACACTTATCACATGTCAAGGATATGATAAAAGGTAAATGCCTTCTCAAGGTTGTGTTTGGATTCCCATTACCATTATTCCTATCAACATCTATGTGAAATTTATGATATTTAACTTTCTTATTTATTAAAACATCCTACTTGGTTGACCTTAGATTTATTATATGAGATTGGTCACCTCACCCACATGCCAATGTATAAATTTCCCCCATATTGAAACTATTTACAAGATTCAAGGAGATATTAATCTTTATAGTTTTAAACAATTTCAAGAATGTGGTGTCTTTAAAATTCATACACTTGAACCTTTGCCTAGTATCCCATTTTAGTAATCCCAACTCTTAAACTATCCCATTAATTTCACTCAAGGTTATATTGTTCACCCCAAACTAATTGGGAACTTTATACTTAACCTTTTAGATTCTGATGATGATGATGATCCATATGAGATACACCTCAAGATCAAAACCTCTAATGTATCCCCTCATATCATCACCCAAATTTTTCCATATTTGAAACCTTGCTCCTATCAATGATATACCTATTGTATTAACTAAGACTACAAAATTTATCCATCCTACGTCTTTTGATGACAAAGTCATTCCTAAATGTACCATAAAATTTCATACACATGTCTATCATGATGACTATGCTTTAGATGACCCATTTTAGGTAGATTCATCCAAACTATAAATACATAAGTTATTAGATATCATTCTTATTTATTTTAGTATTTTCATTTATATTTTAGTATTCCTTTATAGTACCTAATACTAGTCTTCTTACTATTTTTTATAGGGTAGAGATGGAGTACTCACACATTATACCTCTAATCATAATAGAGCCCCTCATGAGTATATTCATGGATCATGCCATGACCAACCTTTATAATTTTTATAGATACCTAGATCCTTATATTTTGCTTCCTTTAGAGATGATAACCATTATACTTAAACTTATTACATGGCCAACCTCACCTTCAGATGAGCCTAGTTCAATTTCTACTTCAAACTCACCTTCCAATGAGCCCATTTTTATTTTTGTTTTATCCCTTTCTTTCCTTGGTGATGACATTCTTCCTTCACTAAAATCTGATCCCATGCTTTCCCAATGCGAATATAAACCTTATTATGATATCCATAAAGCTACTTTTCATTAGACCAATAATTGTCAACTATATCAGTTGCACCTAAATTCTCCTTCTACCTCTTCATCTAGTAGGCCTCCAAAGCCTACTAACAAATGTATGTGTTTCTTTCACATGATATATATGTTGGCAATATGATTGTCATCAATGTCAAAAGGGAAATTATTGACATTATGTATGTCATTGATGCTTAAGGCTAAATATGGTGATTAAATAAAATTCAAGGGATCCTATCAAAGGTAAAGGATTATTGGAGTTCTTATGTGCATGATTGGAATTCATATAGTTCTTCATATTGATCATCTAAAATTTTTGGATCTATAGAGGAAAACTTGAATAGGCAGTTTATTGATGTCACCATTAACACTTGTGGTTGAGTTTAGGGGAGTTGGTCATATGGTTGTGATCACATTAGTCCTTAGTTGTTATGAACCAAAATTGAATCCATGTGATGAATCCCAATTAAAGATATGGGGATGCAAAGCTAGCTACTCAAATATAATTCACTAAGTTGATATACTTAGCCAAATTTGCAAAAGGGCTCAAGCAGATCCAAGTAATCATATTGACAAGGTTAGAATTCACACACATAGAGGTGTCAAAACAAAATGATCATATGTGTATGTTCATTTTTATGCCTAGTTTCTATGCACTGAATCTCAAGTCATGAAATGTAGTGAGATAAAATATATGCATGAGTAAATTTGAGATCTGAGTCATTTTGATAGTATTTTCCCACATGTAGTCAAATTTATAGATGGTAAGAAAAAGTTGAGTAGGCATTTTTATAATGTCATATCTTGCATGTATGAAGGTTTCTAGAAAAGATTAATTATGGATAGAATCCACTATGTGAAAGGATATTATTCACCAAACTTCAAGTCATGTAACTAAGTGGAACAAAATTTGTGTAAGAACAAAGTTGGCCTTCATAGTAGTTCTATGCATATTTGGCTATGTGATAGTATAATATAAGTGAGAATATTAATGGTGTTATATCTTAGATTCACAAATTATTTAAGAAAAAATGATAATATGGGTTTGTTCATTATCATTCCTAGTATATATGGTCTAAATTTTAGAATAGGCAGATGAGAAAATCAAAATATATGAAGGTACAAAGTTAGCCTTCTAGGCTTACTAAGATGGTCCCCATACTTAGTCAAATCTACACAAGGTAAAGTTTGATCTTGTTAGAATATCTAATGGTGAGTGCTTAATAATATGTTGAATATCTAATGATGTGTAACAAAGTTAATATGTCAAAGGTGCATATGAGTGAATGTGCTAGTGACAAGTGTCACAATCACAGAGATTGAATAGTAAATCTATGGTGCCATTCAAAGTCAAATAGTCAATGATTAATGTGAGTATGCCAAGTGTCTTAATAGTGGTAACTAACAACAATGTGTAGAAGGCATGCATTAATGCCATGTGTCACATTATTGATAACTTGTTAAGATAAAGATTACGCTTTTCAAAAGATTAAATGATGAGGAGATGATCATGCAATGAAGATCCAATAGAGTGAGTGGAATCAATGGCATAAAGTGCTCAATGTCTATCAACATAGAGGTGAGTTAAAGATCGAGATAGTTTGATGAGATCAATAGATCATATTTATTCCAAATACTAAGGAAGAAATAAGATGAGATAAATAGATTGATGTTTAATGAAAAGACAAAATTAACTTTCCTGGTAGTTTGAAGATATAACATGTGAGAGCTCAGATCAAAGGATCTAATGGACACATTTTAAAGTTGAATCATTAAATCGTAGAAGCATACAAAGATCTAATAGAGTATGTGAACCTAATAGATATTTATCTAATAGATACATTTTAAAGTTAAAAAAATTGAATGAGGATCATCAGATCTTAGCTTGAAGCTTAAGATCAATGGTTAATATTTAAAGATATTTTCATCCTAATGGTCAAGTGTTGGAACATGTAATAACTTGTAGATAAGCTATAAATTATAACATAGATTATTATAATCAATCAAAGTTGTGTAACAAGGCATGTGCATCAAGACCAGAGCCTGATATTTGTTAAATATAGTAATGAGACCAAGAATCATGGTGATAAATCATGAGTTCAAGATGCAAGAAATTTGTAGTTAAAGATAAGAACTAAAGTACAATATAACTAAGTGTGATGTGTTATCAAACTAGTGTGGACACAGATGAGATACAAACCTTAGATCAATTACTTATATATATATATATATATACATACATACATACATATATATATATATATATATGGAGTTATTAAATTATGTCAAATAGAGAAATATAGAGACATAAAGATAGAGGGGTAGAGAAGAGGAGAAGGGAAGAGAAGAGAGATGAAGTGAAAAGCATGAATAGTTTTAGATCAGACCTATAATAGAGAATAGATAATTGGATTCATATATGAATATATATTCTAATCTAGAGTTATAGCTCCATATTAAAATATAATAGGTAGGTGCCATCAGATAAGCTGAGTTGGTGCTCAGTTAGGGAGTAGGTTCTTCCTTAGAGTAGGTGCTCCTAAATAAGGGGATTTTTGTCTCCTTAGGGTTGGTGCCCTTAAAAATTAGAACTAGTAAGGTTCTTTATTATGAGGATATATTAGAATGGTATATCATAACATCTATTCTCATGGTGGTTTTTCCCATATTAGGTTTTCCATGGTATATCTAGTGTTATGTATATTTGTGTGTATGTGATATTTGCATATATTGCTAGTCTACCTTAAAAGTTTTAAAAAGGACTAAATTAGTTAATATAATGATTATCTCCCCCACCCTCTCCATATATAATTTTATTTGGTTCCTTGAAAGAATCTTAATCAACATAGGTAGATCTTGGATGGTGAACACAAATAGATAGTCAAGAAGTATCTTCCTCAAACAAAGTACCTCTCTTTGATGGATCAAATTATGCATTTTGAAGCATTATAATGGAAGCATATTTATATTCATTAGGTTTTGATGTATGGATGTCTATTGTAAATGGATATACAACTCCTATTGGTTAGGCTGCAAAGAAATCATATGAAAGCAATGCCAAGGCAAATAATGTTATTCTCTATGGATTATCTAATTTAGAGTTTATCAAAGTGATACATTATCAAAATTCATAAGATATATATGAAACATTAAAGATAATCTCTGATGGTGATGACAAGGTAAAGCAATCCAAGTTATAAACATTCAAAGGCAAGTTTGAAAGCCTTAAAATTAATGAAGAAGAGAAAATTATAGACTACCTCCTTAGAGTAGATGAAATAGTTAATGAAATCAAAGGCCTTGCATAATAGATGAAATATCCTATCATTGTCAAAAATTTCCTAATATCTCTGCCATCAAGGTATGACTCAAAAATCTCTTTAATAGAGGAAGCAAGAGATATGGCTAAACTCACTGTTGATGAGTTGCATGGAACATTCACAACCTATGAGATGAGAATGGGAGAAACAAACACCTTCAAGAGAGAAGATACATTCAAAGCATCCAAATTAGTAAAGGTAGAAGCACCTACATCCAAATTTAAGGATACTAATGAATAAGAATCCAACTTTTTTAGAAGATTAAGAAGATAGTCTGGAATGTACAAAGGTAAGTTACCCTTTAAATTCTTTAATTGTGGTAAAGTGGGACATTTTGATGCTAAATTCCCTTATAAAAAAAGAATAACTTTGAGAAATAAGAGAATAATAACAAGGTGAAACCTCACTATTCCAAGAAAAATAACTTCTTCAAAAATAAGAAATGAATGTACATAAAAGAAGACAGTGATTCATTAGATGATAGTGATAGTTCTAATGATGACCATGACTTTGCCTTTGTGGCTAAGGAAAAAGAAGTCCTATTCATGACATTAGGACCAAATTCTATGGATGAAGAAGAATTTGAATACTTAGATGAAGAAAAATAAGGATAAATAGATATAAAGTGTGAACTCATCTATGCTTTAGAGGAAATATACAAGCTAAGAAAAGAGTACTCAAAATAGAAGAAGGTAGGATAAAAGGAGACTAGGAAAATATCTAAAATTCTTGAAAAATCTGATCAGATGGTGGTTAGCCTAAAGACACAAGTTGAAGAGGCTAAAATAATAGATTAGTCAAACTTGAACTACAATCTAAATCTGATGAGTGCATGAAGTTAGAAGCAAAAATAGTGGATTTGAGAAAAAAAACTTAAGAAATCTAAAGATAAAATAGACAAATGTTTGAAGATGAAAGAAAGACCAAACATTTTTGATGATTTTATCAACTCTCAAAATCCTTCAAAAGAGATATCTAGTCTTCAATATGAAAAAGGAAAAAGTTCTATAACTAGCACATTTACTAACCTATATGACAACTTCAAAGCTGAAGGAGAATCAAGAGTAAAGAAAGAGAAAGCTTACAAGGACACAAAGATAGATATAAGCACTACTAATGTGAAGAAACATTAAGGTAAATAATCCTAAATAAAATAAGAATACAAAGGTAGCTAATGCAGATGGTTTCACAAGGGTGAAAGATTTGAAAAAGCCAAAATTTAGAAGAGCTCCTCATCCTGCACAAAGAAATGCTATTACTAGGTATTCCTCATCTTTATATGGTTATTGTTATATCTATAATTAGTTTTGTCATAGGGTTATTGA
Organism: Torreya grandis; assembly: GCA_037957365.1. Lineage (NCBI taxonomy): Eukaryota > Viridiplantae > Streptophyta > Pinopsida > Cupressales > Taxaceae > Torreya > Torreya grandis. The sequence goes on along the minus strand of JARHVA010003804.1, from coordinate 1,065,240 downwards.
TTTTAGATTTTTATATAAAAGGAGAACAAATTTTTTAAGTAAAAACTCATTTTTGCCCTTGTTAGATACAAATGTAATATGTTATAATTGCAATAATTTTGGTCACATAGCTAAACAATGTAGAATAAACTTTTTAATACCAAAAACACAAAGTAAGATGAAAGGCATGACTTATAATGTGAATAAAGTTCAAAATTCTCTAAAAAGGAGAAAAATAAGTTCAATAAGAAACCCAAGGATGTGTGGAAAGTGAAAGATCAATCTATGATTTCTCAAACTTCACTCCATGTCAAGGAGTAGAATTTGTGGGTAATAGATAAAGGTTGCTCAAAACATATGATTAGTGACAAGATAAAGTTCATCAAAATGATAAAACATAAGGAAAGATCTGTCAGCTTGGGATACAACAATATAGTAAAGATAATAGGTAAGGGAATCTTGAAAACAGATGGAAAACTTCCTACACATGATCTATTTTATGTCAAAGGATTGAATCATAATATTTTAAGTCTTAGACAAATATGTTACAATGGATATAATTTCAAATTTAACATATAAGGCTAAAATTTAAAGAGATCTAGAGGACTAGTTGTAGAAGGGAAAAAATTGATAGCAATATCTATAATCTTGTTGAAGTGAATGGCAATAGATGCGTAATAGGAAATATTGATGAGATTTGGTTATGGAATAGAATAAAGGGTCATGTAAACTTTTATAACCTAGTCAAGGTGATCTCAAATAAGTTTTTTGGACACATGCCTAAGTTAACAAAACTTGTAGACACTAATTATATGGAATGTCAACTAGGCAAGCAGATAAGGGTCAGATTGCAAACAAAGGAGTATGCAAATACAAAGCCTCTAGAATTAGTTCATACTAATTTTTGTGGTCCTCATAAGACAAGAGGATCTAAAGGAGAGAGATACATCTTGTTATTTGTAGATTATTACTCAAAAATGACATGGGTAACCTTTTTGAAGGATAAGTCACAAGTATTTGAGACATTTAATATCTTTAGGGTCATGGTGGAGAATGAGATTGGATGTAAAATTAAATGCTTAAGATATAATAAAGGTGGTAAGTTAACCTCAAATGAGTTCATAGAGTACTATTAGAAGCAAGAAATCCACAATAAAATGGAGTTGTTAAAAGAAAGAATAGGTCAATCAAGGAGATGGACAAAACAATGTTAAAAGAGGCCAAGTTACCTAATGGCTACTGGAGAGAAGCAATCCAAATAGTAATATTTATCTTAGACAAAGTTCAATTAAGGGTAAATAGTGATAAAACTCCCTATAAACTATGGTATGGAAATCATGCCTTTGTTAAGTATTTTAGATTGTTTGGGAGCAAATGCTACATTAGGAGAAAGGAGGATAAATTGGGAATATTTGGATAAAGATGTGATGAAGGAATATTTATTGGTTATTCCATCCAAATAAAATCCTAAATATGTTACAACAAAAGGATACACAAAACTGTAGAGAGCATCAATGTCAAGGTTGAAGAAATCTTGAAACAAGTTAAACTTAACAGAGAAATCTATATTATAGAATCATATTTTGAAGAAGAAGCATCTAATTAAGAGACTAAGGAAATGAATGAAAATGAACCTAAAATATTTTTTTAAAAGGATAATCCTATAGAGAATATCATTGGCAATAAGAATGAATGAATTCAGACAAGGAGAAGAGTTACACAAAACAAGGAGCAAGTAAATTTTTCTCTAATGTTTTAAGTTGAACCTAAGAGCTATGCTGAAGCTAGGAAGGATGAGAATTGGCTAAAATCCATGGAAGAAAAATTGAGCCAAATTAAAAAGAAAAAACATGGAAATTAGTTACAAGACCTTAAAAGAATAATGTGATAGTTATAAAGTAGGTCTTTAAAAACAAGCTCAATGAGGATTGAACTATCATAAGAAATAAGGCAAGATTGGTATGCAAAGGATATGAAAAATTTGAGGACATATATTTTGAGGAAACATTTTCTTTAGTTTCTAGGTTCACAGCCATAATAATTTATCTATCATTCTATGTTAATAATAAGTTTAAAGTCTATCAAATAGATGTTAAGTCTAATTTCTTGAATGGGAACCTAGAAGAAGAAGTTTCCATAAAAAAACCTAAAGGTTTTTAGCTATTAGAGGAAGAAGATTATGTGTGCATACTAAATAAATCTATGTGTGGTATAAAATAGGCACCTATAGCATGGTATTCAAAATTAGACTAGTACCTACAATGATAAGGATTCAATAAAGGATGTACAGACAACAATATGTACTTAAAATTAAAAGGTGAACATATATTGATTGATTGTTGTTGTTTATGTATATCACATCATCTTTGGTGGTAGAAACAATAAAATGTGCAAAGAATTTTTTAAACAAATACAAAGTGAGTTAGAAATGTCTATGCTTGGAGAACTTTATTTCTTCCTTCATCTATAGATAACACTAACTAATGAAGGGATGTTTATATATCAAATGAATTATGCTAAGGAAATGATCAAGAAGTTTGGAATAGAAGATAACAAACTAATTAATACTCCCATGATAACTAGATGAAAGTTGAGAAAAGAGGATGAGTCCCTTGATGCAAATCAAATTATGTATAGATCAATGATAGTTAGCTTATTATACCTAACTGAATCAAGATATTATATCATGAAAGTAGTGTGCATGGTTAAAATATTTAAATCTACTCCTAAAGATTCACATGTCAATGTGGTGAAAAGCATCTTTAGATACATCATGAGCACAATTGACTATGGCCTATGGTATCCTACAAGTGAATATTTCACTTTGACAACATATATAGATGTTGATTGGGTAGGAAGTGTGGGCAATATAAGAATCACTAATGGTGGTGCATTTTTCCTTGGAAACAGACTTGTTTCATGGCTAGGAAAAAATCAAGAGTTAGTTACTCTTTTTATAGTACAAGAAAAGTATGTGGTAGTAGTGGCATGTTGCACTAAAGTCTTTTGGATGAAGAAAACACTAAAATACATCAAGGTATAGTACACATCACCTATCTCTATTCTTTATGATAATTCAAGTGCTATTAATATATCAAATAATATAGTGATGCATTTTAGAACTAAGCATATATCAATCAAGAATCACCTTTTAAGAGAAAAGGTTGTAGATCAAGAGGTCACAATGGAATATGTAATAACTCAAGATAAAATTACAGACATACTCACCAAACATCTTCCCAAGGAATAATTTGAGTATCTAAGATATAAATTGGGAGTGGTGGCTCCTACATCACATAACTATATCCTAGTGATGGGGCATGAGTCCAAAGGAGGATCATAAAAGCTTTTTTAATCCTTAGAAGAAGAGAGAAAAGGAAACTCAATTATGCATACATTTTCAAATTTATAATGATTTGATGGTTGTATATTCTTGGACAACTCCTTTATTTGATAAATGGGGATAAACATTTGGACAAATAGTGAGAAAGAGTCCCTTTTATATTGATGTCAAAAGGGGAGAAAAATTACAAATGATCTCTACAAAAGTTTGGAAAAAAGTGTAAATGCTAAATAAGATCAGAGTATGTGTCCAAGTTGTGTTTTAGAAAATGATCAATTTCTTAAGGGGGAACAAGTTTGGTATCAATAAATTTAGTTCATACTAATCAGAAATAAATGCAAGCAGTGGCATAGGAGTATAATACTAGAATATTAGAGCATTTAGTTTTCCATTAATGACAAAGGGGGGAGATTGTTAGCAATATGATTGTCATTGATGTCAAAAGGGATATTATTGGAATTATGGATGTCATTGATGCTCAAGGCTGAATATGGTGATTAGAGGATATTCAAGGGATCCTATCAGAGGTCAAGGATGATTATAGTGCTTGTGTGCATGAGTCAAATTCATCTAGTTCTTCATATTGATGTCACCATTTCCATGTGTGGTCGACTTTGGGGGAGTTGGTCATATGGTTGTGATCACATTACTCCCTAGTTTTTATGTTCCATATTTAAATCCATGTGATGAATCACAATTGAAGTTATGGGGATGTAAATTTATCTACTTAGACATAATTCACTAAGTTTTTATACTTAGCCAGATTTACAAAAGGGCTAAAGTAGAGCCAAATAAGCATATTGATGAGGTCAAAATTCACACACATGGAGGTGTTATGACAAAATGATCATATGGGTTTGTTCATTTTTGTGCCTAGTTTTTATGCACTGAATCTCAATTCATGGAATGTAGCAAGAAAAAATATATACATGAGTAAATTTGAGATCCCAAACATTTTGATAGTGTTTTCCCACACTTAGTCAAATTTGCAGATGGTAAGAAAAAGTTGAGTAGGATTTTTTATAATATCATATCTTACACATATGAATATTTCTATAGAAAATGAATATATGGATGGATTTCCCTATGTGAAAGGATATTATGTGTCAAATTTTAATTCATTAGACTAAGTGCAACAAAATTTATGCAAGTACAAAGTTGGCCTTTTAGGCAGTTTTATGCATAGTTGGCTCTATGTCAAAATAATCTATGTGAGTATATTAATGGTGTTATATATCACATTAATGAATTATTCAAGAATAAATGATTATATGGGTTTTTTCACTATCATACCTAGTTTATATGGTCCAAATTTTAGAACAAGTGGATGAGCGAAGAAAAAGATATGAAGGTACAAAGTTAGCCTTCCAAGAATATTAAGATGGTCTGCATAGTCAAATATGCACAAGGTAAAGTTTGAGATTGTTATAGTATCTAATGGTGAGTTCTTAATCATAATTTGAAGATCTAATGATGCATAATTAAGTCAATATGTCAAAGGTACCTACGAGTGAACATGCTAGTGACAAGTGCCATAATCATGGATCTTGAATAGTAATTCTATTATGTAGTTAAAAGTCAAGTAGTCAATGATAAATGTGAGGATGCCAAGTGTCTCAATAGTAGGAACTGAAAATAATGTGTAGAAGGCACATGATAATACCAAGTGTCACATTATCAAGAGCTCATTAAAAATAGAATTGAGTTTGTTAGAAGATCAAACAATGAGTGGATGATTTATAATGAAGATCCAACAGATCGAGTAGACTCAATGGGATAAAGTGATCGATGTTTATCAACATAGAGGTAAGTTAAAGACCAATATATTTTTTTGAGATCAATGGAGTGTATTTGTTCTAAAGACTCAAGAAGTAGTGAGATGAGATAAAGAGCTTGATGTTTAATGACAAGACATAATTAAAGTTCATGCTAGTTTAGAGATATTTTGTCATGCAAGAGGTTAGATGAAAGGATCTAATAGATGTATTTTAAATTTGAAACAATAAATCCTATAATCATACAAAGATCCAATGGAGTGTGTGAACCTATTAGATATTGATCTAACAGATGCATTTTAAATTTGAGTAGATTAAACAAGGATCATCATATCTTGGCATGAAGCTTAACATCAATGGTCAATATTTAAAGATATGTTCATCCCATTGGTCAAGCATTGGAGTATGTAGGAACTTCAAATTTTATTTTTGTAATGGATCAAAGTTGTGTAACTATTGACCAAATTTTTCCCCTTTAGGTCAAACATAGGTACCCTTATTGGAAAGCTTAACTAGTATGTAGATTTTATTCAAAAGAAGTGTTCTTTGATAAAACCCACAAAAAATGTACAAGTGTAATTCTTTAGGAAAGTTTGGTTTTGGTATTTTGGTAAGCCTTTGCATATTAATCCTTTTGGGTCTTTTATTTTTGACTAAGTGTTATTTCTTTCAGACTTTTCATTTGGCAAAGTGTTGAATTCTTTTTGATAATTTATCCAAGATAAATTTATCAAAGATGAAGACTAATTCCTTCAAGAGAATTATCTAAAAAAAATTCCATGAAAGATATCTTTTCAAGATGAAGGGGTCATTGACAACTTTTCTAAAGGGCACTTCAACATTTTTTTAAAGGGTGCCTCCATATTTTTGAAAAGGTCATTTTCACCTTTTCTTAAGGGACATTTTCAGAAGGCCGAATGGTACTTTAAAAAACTCTAAAGGGCACTTCAACTTTTTTGAAGGGACATTTACAAATGTTGAGGGTCATTTATAGATTGTTAAAGGACCATTTCTTTCAGCTGAAGGACCATTTCTTTTAATTGAAGGGCAAAAAGACAAAAGTCTGATAAATTCTTTCTAAAAGATTATCTACGAAATTATTTTGGAAAACTTGTCTGCATTGAAAAAAGGTCAAAGACCAATTATTTTGAACATTTTTTCCAATACAAAGGAAATAAAAGGCATCAAATATTGTTTAGGAAGATTATCCATAAGAATTGCTAAGAAAAAGCTTGAATGAATTCTTTCAAAAAAAGTATCGAGACAAAAAAGTTTGAGGGAAATAAATGTATGAAAGAAATAATCAAGGAGTGATATCCCTAAAAACATCAATTTAAAACTCTATAAAATAGTTTTTGATGTCAAAAAACTTGGTAGGAACATGAGAGCAAACATGGAGGTAAAACATGGTTGAATCTCGAGCAATTGGTTTAGACAAAGCAAGCAAAATGGATACGTTGATAGTTTGAGTCATTGCTAACAGGTGACCAAATCAAAGAGCCTCCATGAAATCAACAAACACAAGTGTCCAAAGGATGGTTGGCAATTAGGAAAAGCATTTTATAGCTGTTACCATCAGTCACATTTTTCTTAGAAGTACTATGTGTTAGCTCTTTTATTTTCAATTTTGAACACTCATAGATGATTTTTGATAGAAACCATTCCCTATGTCAATTGTGAAGGTCTTATGCCACTTTTCACCATTATTATGATTGGTTTTGAATAAGTAGACATATTTACATGGTGTATCTCAATCCACCTCTCTTCCACATGAAAATTTAACTAATTTTCACATATGGACACATGTCCAAATGACTCTTGAACTTATTTTGCTTGACCTCTCTCTCAAAAGCTATATATATGCATTATTTTGGCTTGTTTTAGAAGCCTCCACTGGTTATTGTGAAAAATATGGCCAAATTTGTACTCAAATAACTCTTGAAGAAATGTACAAGTGTTTTTTCCACTCATATACTACGATATTAAGTAATGAATTGAATCTTGTTGGTCTAGTCCAGTGAAAGATTATCTTTTGTAGCTTGTACTCTTGATGGTCTACCATTTGCAAAAAGAAGATTGTTGTAGGTATTTACTAGTATTCCTATGTAAGGGTAGATATATCCTAGAAGTGGTCCATAATTGTATCCCTCTTTGGAATAATCCATTCCCTTACTAAGAATCATATACCTTCTCGAATCTAGCATATGAAACATTGATGTAACAATGAATCCTGAGTTGTGAGCTTTGTGTGAGAAACACTTTGTTTGCCTTTAAGTAGTAGTTTTAGTCAATTAGGAGGACATTATACATTGGTGTATCACTATTTGGTTTCTTAGTCATTTTTCTTAATCCCTTTTCATATCTAATTGTTAATTTAGAGAAAGAGAGAGCTTTAAATGTGCATCAAGGGGAGCTAACCGCTTATCTAGAGATTTATTTCTCAATATTGTCACCCACAACAAGAAAATGTCTCCATGGTGCCATTTAGAAAATTTTCCCTTCAAAAATTTGCAAATGACCCCTTCATCTTGAAAATATATCTTTCAAGGAAATTATTATAGATAATTTTCCTGAAGGAATTAGTCTTCTTCAAGAATTTTTCCTCGAATAAATTATCTAAAAGAATTCAGCACTTGGCCAAATGAAAAGTATAAAATAAATAACACTTAGTAAAAAAAAGCATGAATGGATTACTATGAAAAGGCTTAGCAAAAGACCAAAACCAAACTTTTTGAAAGAATTAGACTTGTACATTTGTTGTGGGCTTTGTCAAATAACACTTCTAAAAAAAATATACATACCGGTTAAGCTTTCCAATAGAGGTACCCAATTTTGACTTGAAGGGCCAAAATTTGGTCAACAAATTGGTGACTCATAGGGATAGTATGCATGCTATACTGACCAGACTATTATCCAAATTAGTCTACTAGGAATAGAGTCATCTAAGTACACTCAAATAAGGAACTACTGGCCATGAATCAAAACCTTGAAAAACACACCACAAAAGGAAGACCCATGATACAAGACACAACAAGAACAAAATAAACAAGACACAAAGAAACTCACACATGTGCATAAGCATTTAAGGAACATAAAGAAAGTATTAAACTATGTACAAAAGAAAAGGATAACCTCAATAACAATGCTTTAGATATATCTCATTGACTAGGATATGCATATCCTCTCCATCTAAATTTGAGAATTAGAAATCATTGTGTTGTTTGTATTGTGTGATAACATATGGGCCACTCTACAAAGCATCAAAATTTGTGTGTCTTCCAAGTTTGGTTGTATCTTTATCCCATTTTAGGATAATGTCTCCTTATTTGAAGCTCCTTTGCATGGTTTTCCTATCATAATATTTCTTTTTTTTCTCTTAGTGAGTTGTCATGGTATGCATAGCTTGATTTCTTGCCTCCTCAATCTCCATCAACTCACATAACCTAATCTCCAAGTGTCAACAATTTTTGGCACACCTGGTGGAACCTCCAAGTCCTAAAATATTATTCAAGGTTGGTGTTAGTCTTAGCATAGTTGAAGATGAAATAAGCATCTACATTCAGTACCTATAAACTCCATTAAATAATTCAAGTCTTTAGTTAATGTTTAATCATATTTTCCATGCCAAAGGTGAAAACTAGATCTGTTATTAAAGAGACACCCTTTGAATTTGTAAAACTACCTCCTTATTTCACCAAAAGGTTTAAGTTTGTCAACACTCATCCTTACCAAAGATATTTTGTGTTTAAAGCTTATAATTTTGTGTTACATTCCATTCCAAATATCCATAGTTATCATTCCGATATGGATAGAAGACAACCTTTTATGCATTTCACTAGTTGTAACTTTCCTAATATGATCAAATTCTAAGAGTAAACCTCAAAAGTGTCCCATATTTTAGTGGAGATGGATCTATTAATACAATTAAGCACATTAGAAATATAGAAAAAAATTGTAATATCCACAACATCACCCAAGAAAATGTAGCAATTATGTTGGTGGCCTTATCTTTCAAAGGAAAAGTTTTGGATTGGTATGGGACTCTACCTATAAATTCCATTAGCTCATGGGATGAATTGGGAGATTTATTAACTAATAGGTTTGGGGAGAAGAGTTACTACCTATCTCTAGCTAAGAAATTAACCATAATCAATAGGGAACCACATGAATTCATGCAAGAATTTAATACTATGTTCCAAAAAACTTAGGATAGAATCCTAACTCTTGTGAGACCAACCTCAAACTATGCATTTTTGTACTACTTAAAAGAGTTGAATAGTGACATTGCCATGATGATTTAATCTATGAGTGGAAACACATTTCATGATACCTATGAAATAGCCATAAATTTTGAGAATTATCTTTTCCAAGTGGGAAATATATCTCCTAGACCTCTAAAGCCACTATTCCCTAATTTGCATTCTCCTAATCAAGGTGCATTACCCACTTTAGCCCCTTTGCCTAATCAAGAAAGGCCTGTCATTACTCCTTAAAATTAAATACATGAAGTTAAAATATTTATTCTAAGTGTTAAAAATGAGTTATTTTCCCTCAAAAAACAATAATTTCAGGGTTATAGGCCATATCAAACATACAATTAGTTTGGGCAAACAAGTAGACCTCCTTTCCAAAACAATGCAGAGGAACAAAGACAAATCACCCATGTAAAGCCTTATCAAAGATATAATAATAATGATCCCTCATCCTAAAAATCCCTTATCCCCATTAAAAATTACTTGGTCCAAGAACAACCTAATTATCCATCTTTCGAACATGGTCAACAACATGTTGTTTATGCAAATGAGATGCACAATCAAGGCATGGTAATGTAAGATAGTCAATATTTCAAAGTTTAAAATTTTGAAGGATAAATGCAAGGATGGTGTAAAATGGATAACTATAACTAATTTCACCCTCATAAATAACTTTTAGGGTGATTTTTTTACCATTAATTAGTTGGGAAATACAAGCAATCAGAATACTAGTGTTGCCTCTAATACTAGGTCCAAAAGGAGGGTTGTTGATGAAACTCAAGGATATAATCAAGGAACTATTGTGACTCCTAAATAATTTCATATGGTAAGTGGGTCTAATACAGCTCCTAAATTATAATAAAATTACAATATTTAAAATTTTAGGCTAGTTGTTATAACTCTACCTCCATAAGCTACATCACAAGGTGTCAATGTTTATAAAGAGAACCCCAAGGTGAGTAATCCTTCCATCAATGTGATGGAATAGATTAATAAGATTCATATGAAAATATCATTATGGTATAATATAACATTACCAAGGTATAAATATATACTCCAAAATTAATTGCATGGATTAGGTAAACAAGCTAGCCCATCTAGAAATGATAATGTGGTTTTAGTCAATGGAACTCAATCAATAGATGGTCAAGTGAAGAAATATGAGAAGACTCTTAATTTTTACCTAGATCTAATCATTTTTGATTTATTGGTTCATAATTACATCATATATAGTGGAGAAAGTGAATTCTTTATTCCCAAATGTATAGCAGATAAGCCAGGCCTCAAGTATGAGCTAATGACTAAAGGAGTTTTGTAATTGGATAGATCACCAGCCAAGACTTTGAGGGTAGTTAAAGGTTTTAATTTGATCCTTAATTCTTGTCCAAATTTTTCAATTCCTCATGATGTGCTGGTGGAAGATTTACCTCCCTATTTTCCCTTTGCTTATCAAGAGACTTCACATATAATATAGGTGGATATTTGGTAGCCAATTGGTCTAACATGGTGTTTAGGTCAAAGTATGACACTAAAGTGAAGATTGAGTTAGAACCTATTCATAGAGATCACTTATAACCTTACTCACCTAATGTTGAAAATTTTAATTATGCTATCATTGATGAAGAGGAACTTCATATTGACCAATCTCTATCATCTTTCCTTGAGAGAGTTTCTAATTTATTCCTATATGAGTGGGGAGATGATAACTATGAGCATGATCCTTACAATTTTATTGAATACTCTAGTCTTAGGGTGCACTATATTCATGAGAAGGATACCTTCATATCCAATATAGTGAATCCAAGTGAATAGGTGAGTGGTTTATGGAAACTCTTCTTTGATGGGTCTAGAAGCAAGATTGGGGTTAGTGGTGGAGCAATGTGGTTTCACCTTCAAAGGAAAAGTATTTTTAAACCTTCAAATTTTAGTTATCTTGCACTTGTAATGTGTTAGAGTATGATTCCCTTATTTATGTCCTTGAAAGGGATAGAAAAATAGGAGTTAAGGAACTACAAGTGTATGGAGATAGTGATCTTGTTGTGAATGAAGTCAGAGGGTAGAATTTGACAAAAAAAACTCTTTAAGTAAGTCCTATAAGCATATAGTGTGGGATTTTGTGGAAGATTTCAAATCCTTTAGCATAAATTCTATTTCAAGATAAGATAAAAAGCATGTTGATAGGTTGGCAGCAATTAGAGCTTAGTTTGATGTTCCAAAAGGGATAAAAGAAGACAAGAACCAACCTCATCTAAAAGTGATTGTAAGGCCCTCCATACTAGATAACGTCACTAATTGGTAGGTGTTTGATAGTGATAAAAAAATATCACTTTTTATATAATAATAAGTTTATTATCATTCCAATAATCAGTCTAAACTATAGAAATAATATGGAGGGTAGATTATGCAATTGAAGTTTAACAAACTCTGTAAAGGCCTAGTTACTCTTGAAAGCATATTCAATGATGATGACTGCTGAAGAAAGAGAAGATAAGAATATATACCAATTAGTAAAACTATGAGAAGGTTTATATCTTAAAATATAAATTACTTGCACTTGGGAAGGTATATACTAGTGAAGAGAAGCATGCTTTCATTGAGTTATGCAAATAATTTTTTGATGTCTTTGCATGAGAGTATAGTGATTTAAAATGTTTTGATCCAAATCAAGCTCAAAATACTATATATTTAGATAATAATTATAAGCCTATTAAGTAAATTAAAATTCCAATCAATCCAAATATTGGGCCTCTCATGAGGAAAGAACTCACCAAACTGATTGAGTCCGAAATCATCTTTCTCATTAAGCATTCATCTTGGTTGGAAAACCTAGTTCCTATTAGGAAAAAGAATGGAGAAATAAGGATGTTTTTTTATTTTAGGGAATTGAATAGAGTTTATTTTAAGTATCATTACCCACTCCATTCCATGGAACAAATCTTACAAGTTGTGGCTGATAGTGAAAAGTTTTCTCTCCTTGATGGGTATTTTGGGTATAATCAGATTCTGGTGAAGGAAAGTGACCAATATAAGATTAACTTTAATAATAAATGGGGTACATATGATTATAGTAAAATTAATTTTGGGTTATCTAATTATGGATCTAATTTTCAAAATGCAATAGATATGGATTTTCAAGGACTAATCAATGACATTGTATTGGTATATCCTGATGATGTGATAGTTTTCTCCAAGGAAGACAAAGATCATTTAAATCACCTAAGGTAGATTTTTTAGAGGTGTAGAGATTTTATGATCTCTATAAACCAAAATAAGTGTTTATTTTCTATCCATGAAGGAAACTACTAGAACATATTGTTTCCAAGAAAGGCTTGTCCATTGATTTGGAAAGGGTGAATGCTATCTTGACATTGTCTTTGCTTAAAAATAAGAAGCGTTTACAAATTTTATTTGCTAAGATCAATTTAATTATGTGTATTCTTAAATTTTATAATTTGGTCAAACCTCTAACATCTATGCTTAAGAAGGATGAGATATTCACTTGGACAAGAATGAGGATTTTTTTTTTTGAAGAGATCAAGTAAGCCATTGCCCAAGCTCCTACTCTTATAAGTCCAAGATTCTCTTATACACTTTTGGGAATGAAGAGGTGATTTATAACATGCTTACCAAAGATAATGATGAAAATTTTGAATAGCCTATTGCCTTCTTTAGTCAAGGTTTAGAAGTTTATGAAATAATATATACATATGTTGACAAACAAGTACTTTCTGTTATAAAGAGCTTAAAGAAGTTTAGGCATATTTTGTCTAATAACAAGATTCATATTTTTGTGCCTCATCATAGTGTGAAATACTTTATATTGAACAAATATTTTAATGAAAAGAGGATAGGGCAGATTACAAGGGTGATGGAATATGATGTGAAGATCAAAAATACCATGTTAGTGAAAGGAAAAGGGTTGTGTGAATATCTTGCTTCATACTTGAAAGAACAAAAAGAAGCTATTTTGGTACTTCAAGATGACTCTATGATAGTTTTACCTTCATCTGTGATAAATTAGACACATGACATGATTCACTTCCTTTAAACTAGTGAGTGTTCATAAGGTCTTGATAGAGCCAAGAGAATGAACTTTAGGTTACAATCCATTCCTTATATACTTATTAATGGAGTGATATTTGGAAAGGAATTTTTGGGTGTGATTTTGAGGTGTCTTGATTTTTGTTGGATTGACAAATTATTTCTTGATTTTCATGATGGACCAGCTAGTGGTCACTTTGCTCTAAGAAACTCAACTGCTAGAATTATGAGGGTTGGTTACTTTTGGCCTAGCCTATTCAAAGATACCCATGCTTGGGTAAGAAAATGCCAAAAGTGTGATATTTTTTATGGAAAAAAAAGTTATCTTCCTTTCCTCTTCACTCAATCCAAGTTGATAAACCCTTTATGCAATGGGGTTTGGATTTCATAAGCCTAATCAATCCTCCTTCTAGTGTTGGCCACAAATGGGTGTTGACTACCACTGATTACTTTACAAGATGGGTGGAGGATGTAGCTCTTAAAGAGGTCAATTAAAATTTAGTCCTAGACTTCTATGAAATTATAATGACTATATTTAGATCTCCATCAATAATCATCTTATATAATGCATTGGCCTTTCTAGGAGAAAATATAAGTGAATGGGATTTAAAGCATGGCATCTACCTTAGTACCTCCTCCAACTATTACCCCCAAGGAAATGGACTAGCTAAGTCCAAAAACAAGAATCTAATTAGAATTATAAAGATTACAATGGAGGAGAATCAAAGGACTTGGCACTCTAAGTTAAATATAGCCCTTTGGGTTGATAGGATCACCCCAAAGAGAGCAATTAGGAACTCACCATACACACTTGTGTATGGAAGGGAGTCTAAGCTTCCTATCTCACTTGAGTTACCAGCTTTAAATATTACCTATCAGTTATAATTGATGGACAATGATAGAATGGAAGTTGGGTTATGTGAGTTGATGGATCTTGAGGAGGCAAGAAGTCAAGCTATGTACACCATGACTACTCACCAAGAGAAAATAAAGAAGTATTTTGACAAGAAATCTATGCCAAGAAGATTAAAAGAAGGAGACATCATCCTAAAATAAGTTGAAGATAGGGCCAAACCTAGAAGACACAAAAAGTTTGATGATTTTTGGAGTGGCCCATATGTGATCACATAATTCAAACAACACAATGCTTTCCAACTCTCAAAGTTGGATGGAGAGGAGTTTCATATCCCAATCAATGGGATATATCTAAAGCATTATTATTGAGGTTCTCCTTTTCTTTTGTACATAGTTTCATGCTTTCCTTTTATTCCCTAAGTGCTTACACACGTGTGAATTGTCTTGTGTTTTACTTTACTTTGTGTCTTGTTTGTTTTGTTCTTGTTCTATGTTGTGTCTTGTAGCATGGGTTTTCCTTCTATTCTGGTGTGTTTTTTAATGTTTTAAGTCATGGCCAATGCTTCCTTGTTTAAGTGTCCTTAGATGAATCCATGCCTAATAGACTAATTTGGCTACTGGGATGGTCAGTATAATAGGCATCTACCCCTAAAAGTGACCAAATTTTGGCCCTTTGGGTCAAAATTGGGTACCCCTATTGGAAAGCTAAACCACTATGTATATTTTCTTCAAAAGAAGTGTTCTTTGATAAAGCCTACAATAAATATACAAGTCTAATTCTTTAGGAAAGTTTGGTTTTGGTCTTTTTCTAAGCCTTTTCATAGTAACCCATTAGGGTCTTTTGTTTTTGACTAAGTGTTATTTCTTTCAAACTTTTCATTTAGCCAAGTGCCAAATTATTTCAAACAATTTGTCTGAGACAAATTTCCTGAAAATGAAGACTAATTTCTTTAATAAAATTGTCCAAAATAATTTTTGTGCAAGATATTTTTTTAAGTTGAAAGGGCCATTTAAAATTTTTTTGAAGGGAAATTCATATTTTTTGAAGGGCACCTCCATCTTCATGAAAAGGTCATTTTCAACTTTTTCGAAGGGGTCACTTCAACTTTTCTGAAGGGACATTTTTAGAAGGTTGAAAGCTACTTTACAAAAGTCTAAAGGACACTTCAACTTTTTTGAAGGGTCATTTCTAAGTGATAGAGGGTCATTTATAGATTATTGAAGGATCATTTCTTTTGGCCGAAGGACCATTTGTTTCAGCTGAAGGACCATTTCTTTCGGTCAAAGGGAAAAAAGACAAAAGTTTGAAAGAATTATTTTGAAAAGATTGTTCAAGGAATTCTTTCAAAAAACTTGTCTTCATTGAAAAGAGGTCAAAGCCTAATTATTTCAAACATTTTATTTGATAAAAAGGAAATAAAAGGGCCTAAAGATTGTTCAAGAATATTATCCATAGGAATTATCAAGAAAAATCCTGAATGAATTATTTTAGAAAAAGTACCAAGACAAAAAAGTCTGAGGGAAACAAATGTTTAAAAGAAATACCGGAGGAGTGATGACCTTACAAATGTAGATTTAAAACTATAAAAAATAGCTTTTGATATCAAAAGACTTGGCAGGAAAATGAGAGAAAACATGGAGGTAACAAATCATTAAATCTTGAGCATCTGGTGTAGACAAAGCAAGTAAAATGGACAAGTTTATGGTTTGAGTCATTATTGGCAGCTAACCAAATCAAAGAGCTTCCATGAAATCAATAAACACAGGTGTCTAAAGGATGGCTGGATGTTAGGAAAATCATTTTCGAATTGTCACCATAAGTTCCATTTTCCTCAGTAGTGCTATGTGTCAGCTCCTCTATTTTTAGTTTCAAATATTCATAGATGATTTTTGATAGAAATCGTTCCCTATGTCAATTTTGAAGGTCTTATGCCACTTTTCACCATTCTTATGACTAGTTTCAAATAAGTAGACCTCTTGACATGGTGTAGATCACCCCACCTCTTTTACACATGTAATTGTAACTAATTTTCACATATGGACACATGTCAAAGTGACTCTTGAACTTCCTTTGCTTGATCTCTCTCTCAAAAGCTATATATATGCATTCTTTTGGCTTGTTTTAGCAGCCTTCACTGGTTATTGGGAAAACTCTAGCCAGATTTGTATTCAAAGAAATCTTGAGGAAATATAATAGTATTATTGGCACTCATGTTCAACAATATTAAGTAATAACTTGAATCTTGTTGGTCTAGTCTAGTGAAAGATTGTCTTTTCTAGCTTGTAATCTTGATGGTCTACCATTTGTAGAAAGGAGATTATTGCAAGTCTTGGCTAGTATTCTTTTCTAAGTGTAGAGATATCCTATAAGTGGTCCATGATTATATCCCTCTTTAGAATCATTCATTCCCTTCCTAAGAATCATATACCTTCTCAAATCTAACATATGAAGCATTAATATAGCAATGAATCCCTTGTTGTAAGTTTTATATGAGAAACACTTTGTTTGCCTTTAAGTAGCAATTTTATTCAATTGGGATGACATTATATATTGGTGTATCACCATTCAGTTTCTTAGTCATTTTTTTAATCTCTTTTCATATCCAATTATTAAGTTAGAGAGATCTTTAAAGGTATATCAAGGGGAGATAGCCCCTTATCTAGAGATTCATTTCTCAATATTATCACCCACAACAAGAGAAATATCTCCATGGTGCCACTTGGATAAATAGATTTAGGCATCTCCACAAGGGTGTGAATCCAGGTTTCAATAGTAACAAGGTATGTGCATCAATACTAGAGGCCAATATTTTATAAATATAGTAATGAAACCAAGAATCATGATGGTAAATCTTGAGTTCAAGATGCAGGAAACTTGTATTTAAAGATAGGAACTAAAGTCCAATAAAAATAAGCATGATGTGTTAGTAAACTAGTGTGAACATATATAAGATATGAACCTTTGGTCAATTTCTTATATATATATATATATACATATATAAATATATATATACATATACATATATGTATATATTTACATATATATATACATATATATATGTATGTATGTATATATATATATGTAAATATATACACATATGTATATATATACATACATATATATATATGTATATATATACATACATATATATATATGTATATATATACATATATATATATATATATATATATGTCATCTAGGATTAGGAAATAGCTATTGGAGTTATTAAATTGTGTCAAATAGAGAAATATAGAGACACAGAGATAGAGGGGAAGAGAAGAGAAGGGAAGGGAAGAGAAGAGAGATGAAGTGCAGAGCATGAATAGTTATAGATCAGACTTGTAATAGATAATAGAGAATTGGATTCATTTATGAATCTATATTGTAATCTAGAGTTTTATCTCCATAGTATAATCAGATATGTGCATGCCATCATATAAGATAAGTTGGTGCTCAATTAGGGAGTTATTGCTTCCTTAGAGTAGGTGCTCTTAAATCAGTGGATTGGTGTCTCCTTAGGGTTAGTGCCCTTCAACATTATAACTAGTGAGGTTATTTATTATGATGTTAGATTAGAATATTAGACTCTAGCAGCTATTCTCATGGTAGTTTTTCCCATATTGGGTTTTTCATGGTATATCTAGTGTTATGCATATTTGTGTGAATGTGATCTCTACATATTTTTTTAGTCTACCTTACAAGTTTTAAAGATGACTACATTATTTGATCTACTGATTCACCCCCCCCCACTTTTATTAGATAGTCGTGATCCAACAAAATAACCACTCTTCCACTCATTGATGCAAACCTAAGCAATATATTGACACATTGTGCCTAGCCATTAATCATCCCAAAGATAAGGTTATACCTCTTCTTAAGATATTTATAGATTATATATTCAAATATGGAGAAATATATTATATTTTTCACTAGTGTGGTACAAATCATACTCATAACTGATGAGTTCCCCAATATCACCCTCATGATTTACCACATTTGACACCCTCACTAATCATTATTCCTTCCACAGGTCGTACATGGATCCTCCTCTATAGGTCGCACCTCCTTCTCGCCCTATATATACTATTCCCATTAATAAATCCATTCCTTTCATTTATTAACCTATGCATGAGATCCCTCATGAGCATTAAGCTTCATCATCTACACCTACATTTTTAGTTGAGGAGAAATGAAAGGGAGTCTTTGTACAAATTTTCATGAAGATTGATGAGACTCTAGTTGGCATCATAATTTAACTTCATAGAGATGTTTTAGATATCACAGATAATTTTTGTGGTTAAATATATTAGTATTTATAAACATTACTTGGTGTTCTTTCACATTATTCTATGTTATTATTTGAATTGGATTTGTGATCCACTTTTATATATCTTATACAATTGACTGTGTAAAATTTGGTTTCACTTATCTATTTTACATGGAATGTTATATTATGATATAAATTTTATATGGTTTATTTACTTTCAAATTTAATATGGATTCTTATCATTCTTTTCATTAATGTACAATTATGGTTATGTGTTTACTTCTTTCATAGATTCTTTTTATTTTACAATGATTGGTGTCTATCTTATCTCACTCAAAAATTAGAGAATTATTATTGTGCATTGGTTATATAAATTTGATTCCTTCAGTACTCTAACTCTACCTTATGCTCATATATCAAACAAGACTTCTCATTTTAATATTACCATATACTGATCTACTTTGGATCTCCTTTCTTATTTTATTCTCCTTTCACATACTAAGCATACATACAATTGAAACCTGAGATTGCATACTAGCTCATAGGTAAGCCTAAGTGTTTGTTCAATCATATCCTTGGTTACTCAACCTCATTTAAACTGAATTATAAATCTCATTTATTTGTATCACTTATATCACTCATGTTGGTAATTAAAAATTTGTGTGGAGTAGGAATCATAAAATCCATAAAAATTGAAATCCAAATCATTTAAACAAAAGATAATGATTTAAAAATGCAACATACAGATTCAAAAGTTTAAATCATACCAAAAGACATTATTCATAGCACATATCATATTTCTAATCAAATATCAAACTCAACAGTTGGCTTCATGATAGAGTTGAGGTCCATTGAGGTGTAGTAGGCTAGTAGATTGGGATAGGAGAATAAAAAATATTTAAGTGATACCTAATTTATCACATAAGTACCCAATATTTAGAGTATATCAATGTCTTTATAAGAGGTCATGATGAATGGGGAACATGCTATAGGAAGGTAGGTACATTTTACTTTTCTTATTGATATAACCAACATGTGTTGATCTTACTATCTCATATATTTTTCTATACAACTTTGTGTTTATTGTGAGTAGGTATCCTTTTTATCATGATAGTCACTAGACTTTTAGTGTCTCTCCTGTATACCTAGTATGCCTCATTTTTATAAGGTTTCATCATAATATGCCTATGTCATGATTTTTCCATTCCCTCTTCCATTAAAAAACTAATATTTCCCCTCGATAAATATTGTTTTATTAACTAATCATTCTCCTTAGGGTTTCCCTTTGTGAGTTGTAGTGTAAGACCATGGATTAGACCAGGCTCTCTTCACAAATCACCATAATAAAAAATATACTTACTACCATTAACCTCATTGGTTCCCTTTCTGAGTTGCACTATAAGACAATGGATAGGACTAGACCATCCTCACAAGTTACCACATTAAAAGCATCTTTTAAATTATTACCATAGTTGTTTCCACCTCATTGGTATTAACTTTGTGAGTTGTAGTGTAAGACCATGGATACGACTAGGCCCTCTTCATAAATGTTTTCAAAACCTAGTTAATACTATAACCAAGTGACAATAAAATTACATGCTTCAAATTTGAGATAATTTGTGTTACATTATGATTTACATGTCATTAACATACTTCCCATCTTCATTTAGTATGTTTTATGCTTACTTCATTATCAATTCACCTTTACCTTTTTATTTTTTTATTACATGTATGTTTACAACCATTTTATTAATTTTCTCATACTTTTCATCTTGATTTAGTATGATGAATTTGATTTACACTTTACATTTTGTTTTTATTTTCATACTTCCCAACTTGATTTGCATGATTGATCAACTTTATTGTTTGTTTGTTTTTATACCATTGATTTTCATTTGTCATCTATTTTATTACAAATTTTCATACTTACCAACATGATTTAGTGTGACTTTTTATTTTTTTTAATTTGGTGAAAAATCTTTTTACATGGTTTGAAAACATTTGTTACCCTTTCTACCATTTTGGTTTATTATAATTATTCATCTTTTATTTTTACACATTTCCCATCATGATATAGTGTGTATTACATTTATTTTGATTAATTCTACTTTTTATAAATCATTTACACCTTTTATTTTTAACCATGCATGTTTTATCATATAATGCTAGAAAAGAAAACATACATCACATATTTCCCATAGCATATACAATAAAATAATAATACATGTACTAAAAAGGAAATATATCCATACATCCACATATAAATAAAAGTACAAATCATAGATCAATGAACTATTAATATCATTATGTATAATGAATTTGTTATTATACAATTACCAATAGATATAAATATAAGGTTGTGCTCTATCGTATCTATAATATGACCTAGCCATGCTACCTATAAATGTCTATGATTGACCCCTTTGAATGATGTGATGTAAAGAGGTATTCTGGGATCTAAAGCCAACAACCTAACCCTATAGGTTATCCACCTATGATTGTACCTATCCAAGCTAAATATTAGTCACCATGTGTGTAGATCACTCCTCTACTAAGGCCTATTAGGCTTGAGCCTCTCCAACTCCTACCCTTTTAGGTGTCTATAAACTATCACCTTACACCTATAGCTATTGTATGGCCTCTCCCACTAATCTAAACCAACTCACATGATTTGGGGTAACTAGAACCATATCATCAACCAAAGTGGTAGGGTCATAAGATGATAACACCCCATCCAAAATATCATGATGCATACCCATAATGAGGGCTCCTCATTTGAACTCCTCCTTCACACCAATATTTATAAAACCAAAAATACTTTAGATCTCATGTATTATCTCAATAATTTATCTATCTTAACCAATGGTTAAACTAGTGTTCTATATAAAAAATTTAATCTAAATCAAAAAAAAATCACCAATGCCAATATCATCAACCATAGTCTCACCATCTGCTCACCCATCAAACACCTCCTCCATCAGCTACTTCTTCACTAATTCAAAATTGGTAGTCACCACCTAAGTGCATTATGTTCCCCTCCTTAGTGGCCTATCTATAAATCAATTATGTCCTAGAGATACTATAGGATCCCCTTGTGTCCTGTGTCTCCATTTTTTAATGGTGTCTCCATATCTGATGGTCTCTTAGTGGACGTTATGACCTCTATTATGGTCCATCTTCTGTTCACACATATCTTGTATCCACACCCATGGAATCATCTCCTCAGGCCTCACCACCTCTTATTGTCATTCTTGACCATCACATGATCTATCTCATTAAGGCTTAATCACTAATATATTGATAGGTAACCCCATGCCTCCTCTTGATTTCATCTCTCTAGCATGTCATTCCCAATAATCATTCACTAATAGAGGGATTGTTAGTTATGATAAACCTAACTATTTAGGTACATGATCCACTATATGAGGCTCCACCCTTACATTATAGTGGCATGTGATCTGTATAGGTGCCAAACCATTAGTAAAAGTGGCCCAACTTGGCCATATAGAAGATATGTGAGTATAATTATACCATACAATCTTCCTTGGTGTGATAGTATATGAAGCTACAACATGGGGCATTACACACACTACATGGTCTTATCTCCATTGAACAACCTCAGGAAACCTATCATCAATTACATGGGGAAACCTAACTAATTAATCTATAGGTAATTTTTCATAAATCCATTTGCTTAGTAGAATGACACATCCCATCATCTTCTACACTTAGATCAACATCTCATACATGTCATGCATAAGATGGAACCAAATGACATAACCAAGATCATACAAAGCACTAGGATCCAAGGTAGACTAGCATAAGGATATAATATATAGTGATACCTTGCCATCCAACTTGTGAAATAATACTCATACTATCACAAGCCCTATCATAGCCTTCAAAATATCTGGAATGGTGATAAGATAAACATGGAATAAGCTAACACATAAACCAAAATAGATCCTATCAAAGCATGTCACCCTCTAGGTTATAATGCTCATCTCTCATCCTATAACTCTAGTTTATCACTTATCACCAACATCCCATCAATAATAATTCTAAGAAAGGAACAGATGTCATCTAGAGTGATCACCACCTCTATTGTATATCCCTCCACCTCCCATTAGAATGTGTTGGTAAATCATTCCCATGATTCTATGAACATGATAATGAGATCAACACTTAGAGCGACCCATTTTATCTCCATGATTCCTCAAAAACCTAAGGCAACCAATTGAGCTCTATCTATGTTTGACAACCCTTCCATTAAATCTAGTAGCTAGGATGCATCCACTAGGCACCAAAATATTTGGTGTCTCTATAAAATATAAAACAATAGAGAATGTATTATATCTCAATGCAATTATAACAGAATGAATTCTTAAATATTATTAAATTTTTTAAATTAAATACTTCATTAGGTTACTTGATTTATCATTTTTTCTACATAATCAACATATTTAATAGTAAATTAGCCCTATCATGTTTTTGCCATACTACATCAACACACTGTTATATAGTCAACCCATTAATCCAAATGATATCACCCTATTTGATACTAAATTGACCCTTTCTTAATTTTAGCATACTACATTGGCCCTGTAGCACATAATCAACCTATTTCAATAAACTATATCAGCCACATAATATGAACTATATTGGCCATAGGGAACTAGGTTGGTCATTTCCTTGTTCCAACTGGATCGACCCAATACTAAGTAATTATCCATCTCTAATGATACTACATTAGCCACTTCTACATAGTCAACCCCCTATATTTTTCTCACCTTTCAAACTGAGTTAATAGGGATAAATCCATTCTTATTTTGTAGTGACTTTTTGACTATTTACCATAAATGTCTTAGGCATTTATTGTTATGATCTATTCCTTTTCAGTACCCGATTCTACACCTAGTCTACCTAAAAAATTCTTAGGGTCAGTTTTGGTGTCTACATTTCACCTAACGTCTAATTTTATATATTTAGATTAATTTCAATTAAAATTTCACAAAATTTTGAAATTAATGCTTCCCTTTCCTACATTTCACCCATTAAGACACTATGCATCATCCCTATTGAAGTTGTAATCTCCTCATAATGGTCACTATTTAGGCTCAAACTAGGTCTCTTAGAACAATATTTTCTCATACTAGTAAAATAATAGATGAATTTATTTTCATGCTATTTATATTTACTATTTAAAATTATTTACCTATCAAATATTTACAATCAAATTCCATTTTTTGACCATAAATTTGTTTTGACTAGCTCTTTTTACAAAACCCAATATGTTCTAGAATCCTAACATTATAGAGAATCATTTTACATATTACATTCATATTTAAAAAAACATTTTTTTTGTTAATTTGTAAATGTTCACCTAATGTTCCTTACATTGGACACCTCCACTTTTCTTTCACTTCCTTCATCTTCTACAATACTAAGGTAAGTAAACTATGTATTCTTCAATTTTGTCCTTTCATTTATCTTATTCACTTCTTACTACAATTTATTTAGCTTCAAATTTGTGTGTTGCTATGTTCTTTTCCTAAAGCACCATCCCATGTTACACCTACATGACACATGATGAACTTCAAGTGGGGCATATGTATACACATAATATTTTCAAAACTTATCAATTATTGATACTTTCTCTCTTGTAAGAACTCATCAAGTCTCAATCTATATGAGTGCATGCCTTAAAATATTCATAGAGAAAGGGGTGG
This sequence comes from Torreya grandis, assembly GCA_037957365.1. Classification (NCBI taxonomy): domain Eukaryota; kingdom Viridiplantae; phylum Streptophyta; class Pinopsida; order Cupressales; family Taxaceae; genus Torreya; species Torreya grandis. The sequence continues at coordinate 1,040,997 of JARHVA010003804.1, read as the reverse complement.
GTAGACCATTGGTTCTTCACAAGACTATTGTCCCCTATACCACCACTTATAATCAACACAAACATCTCTTATACACTTTCCTAAGATCTGACTCATCCTTTACACACTCATATAAATAATTCACCACTTTACACATCCCTTATTTAAGATTAAAAAATATTTTTGACATTTAATGAATAATTTTGGCCTAGGATAACCCTATACATAAATTATATTATCATGTTACAAGACTCTATTGGCCTTGGCCAACCCACCCTGGGACCTAACTTGTTTTTATCAATTAATAATACAAGGTCACTTAAGGCCAACATTATCTATTATATTTTTGGAAGGGTTTAGGGTTAGATTCAACTATATATGCACATTATTTCCAACATTTATAAAATATAAGAATAATAACATCATATGTTGTACATATGCATACCCACCATTCTACTTGATGAACATTGTTTAGGGTTTTAATGCTACACTTAGAGATACATATCTTATCTTGTGGAGAAGTCTTTTGGATCCATAGAGAAGTTATGCAACCTAAATATAAATTATCCTTTTTATCCTTACATACCACAATAACCTTATATAAATCACCTTGGATAAGGGAGAGACTAAGGCTTGGTGAGTTCATCTTCAAAGGTGAGTATTCCTAACTTTGTTCCTTGTTAAAATAGATAAATTTGCATTTATTAACTTATATGCTTTTATCTCCATTAATTAGGTTTTCCTATACATTGACTTAAGTATATATCTTATATTCATGTTTAATTTTATGTTTATTACATCTATTTTGTGCCACAAGCTTTGGTGAGTGTTAGGTTAGATTCTATTTTACTTTTGAATATATAAAACATAGGACATAACTAGGGTTATCATATGGTATTTCTTAACTAGAGGATTTAGAAACGTCTCTAGTGATGTCATTATGGTTAGGGACCCATTTGTTAGGTCTAATGGATCCATCTTAATTGTGACCCTAATTGTCTAAATGTACCAACAAATGGAAGTGTATGTGTAATTTATCTTCTTCAAGCTAGGATTGATTTGTAGATTAGATACGTTTTCCCTTATAAATAATATATATGGATAAAATAAAATATATAAGTGGATTAGAAATAACTAATAAGAGTTAGACACTAAAAACAAGAGTGATCCAAAGGCCACAATTATCATAGTTTCAGAGCCACCTCCTCTCTTGGTTTTATCAGCTCCTGCATTGAGATTTTTTACCAATATTATAAAGTCACCAACACAAGTTTTATAATAGCTCTTGGAAAGATAGTTAATATCTCTCCCTCCAACAAATAGTTTGATATGACATGACCTCTTCCAAAGAGATATGCTTCTAATGAATTTTATGACTATCACATGGCATAAGGCCATACTAAAAATAGATGTATCACCTTAAAAAAATGATATAAGATTTGATGGAGACCAACATCATTAATGTGGGAATACCCATAGAGGAACACAAATTTTAACAAATGGAATATAAGGCATTAAAAATATTCTCAGATCCATTTCCAAATCATACACCTAAGAAGGTAGGGAAAACTTTAGGTGTTTACTATACGTATCAAGCACATCCACCACCAACATCATATCACACTACTATAAAGGATGAAAACCCCATACACAATATCAATGATGTGTATCATACTATAGTACCATCTATACCACTCATAAATTACTTAGATTAGGAGATTATTCATGATGATTCAAATTTATATACACTCTTTATACAAGCCTACATTGATCACCATCATATTCAGAGTGTTATGGTTGACAATGGTCCAAGTATTAATATGTACACCATCACAATTATACAACATTTGGGTTATTCAAAGTAGGACATTTTTATGACTAACATAGTTATTCATGGTTTTAGTGGCCATGTTAAGAGCTTCATTGGGGAGATTGTATATCCACTACAAGTTATACCAGCACAAGTGGCCACTAGATACTTAGTAGTACCTAGTGCAGGTAAATTTAACATGTTATTAGGAAGGCCATGGATACAATAACTATGAGACTTTCCATCCATAATGCATATATGGCTTAACTATATACAAGATAATCAAGTGATCATGGTTGAGGGTATTTTATATGAGTATCCTTTATCTATCCCACAAGAAGTCACATTGTAGTTACCAGTTATGATTTCAACCATATTTCCCATCAATACACCATAAATTTTAGTGGATTCACTAGTGTAGGTGAGGTCTACTCTTAGATTGGTACCACATGCACATACTCTCCTAGAGAGACCAATATTAGAGAGACCCCTACATTAGATAAATGTTTCATACTCTAGAGGGCCTCCTTATACCCCTTTCCTTCTGAGATCAATGTTAATCATTAATAAGGGTTACCAACATAGGTAACCCATTACATTTATAGTATCTTCTAATCAATGGGTCCCTAAAACCCCTACAGTTCATAGGACACCCCAGTCATCTTCACAAATTTCTAGTACCACTCCATAGGTAGTGTTAGCTATATATCCTTCAAAAATGTAGGTTCTAGGACCTTAGTTACCTTTTCCTATAATATACATGATTATTAATCATTTATCTAACACATGCGACATTGATAATGAGTCTCCCATGAGATTCATCAGTTAGTATGCCCCTCTTTTATTGGACATAGTTTCTTTATTTCTTGCTCCTTGTATATATTTTCATTTTCATGTTACTTGTACATAGGTTATATATAGAAAATACAAGAGTAATATAATATGTCAAAACATAAAAATATTAAAATATTTACTTAGAAAACATAAATTTTAAATTTTATACATTGTCATGTTTACATATCTTATATTTTTTTAGACACTACATATTCTAGATATCTTAGTATAATCATTTTTTATCATACATCCATGCTTCACTTATTCTTGTCCAGTGTTCACAAATATTCACAAGACCTATGTCCACTACATAGATCCAAATCTGCTACTATCTACCCATTTGGGTCATATACATAGATACATGGGTTCTTTATTTGATATATTCACCCATTTGGGGGTATCTTATACATAGTTTTGATTTCCAAGTTACATCTTTCTAAACTCTACATCATAGATTTAGCATTGTTATATCTTTATATTGATAATCCTACACCTATTCATTATTTTGTATAACTACTACTACTCTAGATTTATTTTATGTACATATTTGATCTTATATATATTTTTACAACATGTTCATACATACTTTCATTGATATTTTTCATAGTTCAGACTTGATTGTGTCTCTATGCTTGTTCTATCTGAGGGAATTTGAATATGTCATTACTCTATGGATTTATTCCACCTCTTTTCATTATATGTATGCTTTGGACATGTTCCCATGTCCTTGTGTGTACCTTATTGATTATGTATGTAGACATTTGAACATGTATTTTCATGTGTCTCTAAGATAACCTATTTTTATGTGTGTATGTGGACATTTAAACATGTCTTTGTATGTCTTACTTTCTTAGATTTAGTGACATGTGCCCATGTTCCTTGTATTGTGGCCCCTTAGACTACTTTTCTTGGCCAATGTGTGTCGTATGTATGCATCATGGACATGATACTTTTCTCTTTATTTTTACACACTCTAGTTTTATATACCATGAGGGACCTTATGCATCTCCCATTCCAACTTGTTTATCATAATGGACATCATGCCCCATCCCCCTAGGTAGTTACTCAATTATTACTCAAATATATTATTCACATAAATTTTTATATCTATTTTTATATCCTTGTAAATTTTATAACTAAAATACATCACAACCAAAAACTTATGCTTAGATTAGCTTACATTTTAATGTTATGTGTGCACATCATATTGGTTTATTATGTAGATATCATATTTGGTGTAGCTAACAAACATTTTGAAGAGTTATTTATCTTGAGGATAGTTCTTACATAGGTACAACCACCCACTAAAAAAGAGGGGGCATTCATAGAAGTTTGTCATAGAGATCAAGCTATCCTAATTCACTCAAACTATAGTTTTTATCATAGACATAGAATATAGAAATCAATTTTAGGAAAACATAGTGGGAAATAGTGACATAAAGATAAGTTATAGTTGCATATAAATTATAATGATTGGATATTAGTACCCAAATTGGTATACCATCACCAAATGGCACTATTTTCCAAGATATGGTGCTACTATCGAGTAGCCTTAGTTTCAAAAAATTCTAGATTGGCAAAAAAAGTATAGTAGATACAATCTAGGTTTGCATAGATTTAGTTATAGATTAGTAGTTTTGGATCTATTTATCTCAAATTCATACCATTTTTCTTGTATTTTAGGCATAAAATTCATAGCATGATCATTCCCATTTTAATTCAAATACTTAGATATGAATTATTACAACTCAGTCTAAAATCCATACACTTAGATATTAGATTTGGGGGCATGTGCACAACACATTATTTACATATGTTATTTTATACACCAATTAGTCATATGGAATGAAAAACTCTATGTCATTTTATACATTGTATACACCAAACACCATGTTCTAGGTTACACACTAGATTCATTCCTTACTCCATACATAGTGGTTTGTATTTGTGAGTGTCCCAAAGCTACCTAATATTACTAAGTGATTGAAAATATGGCATACATAGTTTAAATTATAGTTACACATATATAGTTACATCACAAAATTTTAGTTTAATATTCATATACTACACATGGGTAGGTAATGATAGAGTCATATTCTACTTGAGTTCTTGAACAACCTACATGATAGGGTTGGACACACCATCAATCTAATCTTAGCTATTCACAAGTCATGATGTACCAAGTAGGGGTGGGAAATGATGGATAAAAAATTGGATTGAGTTTTTGAGCCACCCATATATGGGTATTGATCAAGACATCATCTGAGTCAAATTTATTCATATATTGATCATTATCTACATGCACACACCTAGGTTGTCACTATGTTTATGCATTGGTTCATGTAACTAATGTGGTATATTCATTATTTTCCTCTCTCTTATATCTTTACTTAGTTTTTTATTTTACTTTTGATATATATTAAGTAAATACTGATCTATGCATGTTTCATTTGTAGGAAACACAATGGAGCATGCTTCACATACTCAGATCTAGGTTCATAGGCTCCACCTCTTGGGTAAGTCTAGGTACACTTATTTTTCGTTTATCCTAGTAATTTCACTTTGTTTCATTTCTAAAATAAATTGGAGGTAAATGTAATCACATTAAAAAGACACTTGAGTGCTAAGAGTGTTACTAGAGACCACCCATTTGTAGCTTATCCCCAGACTTATCTTAGAACCTATTTAGACTCTTAGCCTTTATGTAAGCCACATGCATCCCTCAACATCCCTAAAGTAGTACTAGACCGTCACTTTAGAATATTTTACCCTAATGCCTTAGGTTTTTCCTCTTGAACACTAGTGCCATAATAGGGATAGTAATGTGTCATGAAGCCAATGTCCTAGTTTTTGTGTTATTGTCCTTTTCATTCCTTTTATTACCATTGGATATATTGTGAAATGATAAACCACCTAGGGTCATCCTAGACCTATTTTAAGACTTGTAAAAGCACTATAATTACACACACACACACACACACACACACACACACACACACACACACACACACACACACACACACACACACACACACATGATTTTTAACCCTCTAACAACTAGATAGAAATCAAATGCAAATTACACAGACAAAATTAGAATAACTAGTGCACAATCAAGGTTATCAATCCCTATTTTCCCCTCATTCTACATAAATCCATATACAAGATTACTAAGATTAAATTACTTAGATTTATAGTCTCAAGCACATTCAAATCATTGAATCCAACATTCATATTAGCTTCACTTGCACTTGCACCAACACTTAGGTGGGAAAAACTAAACCAAGCTTGATCCCTCTTCAGAGTATTGGTATGTAGGTAACTTTCATCATAGCAAGGTGTTGAGGATGTTTATCTTTCCCCAATAACAACACATTTTAATAATTTTACCAAATATATGCCCTAGTAACATGGAGGTTTAGGTTTTCCAAATAAAATTAGTCGAAATAGGTCATTTATAAAGATCCAAAACTCATGCACATAGGAATAGGCTTGGTAGACCTAGGCACAAGTACACATATAATATCAAAAGAGTTCTATACAAAGGACACTTAACACCAAAATAGGGACACTAGTGACACATGTTGCTATTTTCTAATTAGTTTGATACTATCCAAGAAGGTTTTTGACACCTAGGTCCTATTTTTAACACTCAAATTAGTCTCTATCTTAATTTTCAACCTCTAGATCTCCCATTTAAATCACTTTATAGCTAAGTATTTATTTACATTATTTTTTGTTATTTTTATAAATGTCAAACTAAGTCAATTATATTACAAATCAGTGGTTGTATTTATTACATACTTATAACCTAATTTATTATACTCATTACTTTAGTAACCTAGGATTTACTTTTACTAGTTATTAAAAAGCTAAAACACATACACATAAAAAAATGAATTGGTATAGAGCCATATAAAAATGGAATTTTTAAATTCACTTGAGTAGATGTAAAAGTAAATAGACATAATTAAATCTAAAATAATAAAGCAAGAAATGAAATTGTGCATAAACATTTGATATAAATCTATATAAGATCAAATATGTACTTAAGATGAGTCTATAGTAGTAGTTGGAAAAAAATTAATGTAGTATAAGATGATAAATATCAAAATATAATCAATACTAAATATGTGATATAGAGTATAAAAAGATATAACTTGGCAAATCAGAATATGTGTGTATGATGCCCCAATGGGGCTGATATGTTAATGTTGAATCCGTGTATATGTGTATGTGCCCCCAAATGGGTAGATAGTAATAAATATGGATCTATGTAGAGGACTTGAGTCCTATAGTAATATGTGAACACTCGAAAGGAATAAGTGAATCTTATGTTAGAATTTACTAATGATCACATGGTATAGTTACTACAGTATGTTAGCAGTTTATATTGGTTAGTTTGTTATATGAATATTTTGTTAAATAGTTAAGAATATATTGCATGTTAATATAGCTAGTTATTGAGTTATTAAAGGGATTAGATCATCCCCAATTATAGGATATACATATACTATATATTTTTATTGGTGTTCAAAGGAGATTGATAATAGAGAAATATCTTATTTGATTAAATTTATGTGTTTAGCCTTCAGCTTTATGCTTGGTCTTTGATGAAAATCAATATCTATTATCATAATAGGGAACCATGAGAGTCTTATACAAGCAATTCACTTTGTTTAATTCCATCATATGATTTTAATAAAGCTTATAGTTTATTGTTTCATTTTTCATGGTTGTGTATTGTCACTTACTCAAATAGATTGAAGGACTACACCATTTTGAGGATCTTCACTCCAACAAATTAGTTTTGTTACATTTCTTATCCTCAACATCAAAGATTCAGAATTTACATTTAAATGGTATATGCCTTTATGTAGTTTTATGCATATTTCCTAGAGACTTAAAATTGCAAATTAAATTAATGCATGCATCAGTTATGATCTTTTTGGCTGCGTCAAATTTAGATTAATCTTACTATGCTTTCCACACATCTTTAGGCCTATTCTAATTCATATCATTCATTATCTATCCACCATAAAATTACTTGTGATTATCATCAATATTTCACTACATATTCAATTTTTAACTAATTTGAATGCTACTCAGTTGAAGTATATGAAGTCATGTAAATGGATTGCATTGGATATCATTATTGCATCCCAAATCTACATTTATCTCATTGTGTATACTCATCATCTTCAACATTGATATTAATAATAATATGCATCTATGCTTAACCTCTTTTATATTGAAGTATTTTCATACATTCACCATTATATCCTTTATTATTATAATGACATTAGAATGTTCTACCATTTCTACATTTGTGTGTATTATCCTCATATGTCTGATCAATGTTATTGGTACATATTATCAAATAGTGTCAATGGAAAATCAAATTTTTAAGTTTATTTTAATTATAGTATTTACATTTTACAAGTTATTGAGAGCAATGGTTGTCAATAGTCTTTTTCTAGAGGTCATGTCATTTTATATAGTTTAGTCTCTTGTATTAATCAATTAATTGATCAATGAGTTTTTTATTAGTTTAAATTATAAAAATTATCAAATTTTATTAGAAGTTGAGTCATTTAATTTTATTGGTGTTAGTAATTTGGATTTTCAAGGCCAAATTACTACCCCTATTATCCAAAACATTCCCTAAAGTGGTCAATTTTCCTAATATAGTAGGTCAAATTGGTCAATTACAGCCTAAAAGTGCAAATTTTAGCCAAAAATGTCAAAAAAAAGGTAAAAATCATATAAAATGTATCAAAAGTTATCAAATTATGCCAAAATATCTTTAGTCATGTTCAAAAAGGTCAAAATTTCCTAAGTCCTAAGTTTTAACTCATTATAAAGTCATTTGATGTGTTATTTTAGCCAAAAAGGGCCCTATTACCCTTCCCACATGTCAAATTGAAAATTAAAAAGGTCAAAAATATGAAAATTTTAATGATAGACACGAAATTATTCTCCAATGTTCTTTTTCAAGTGGTGGGAAGTGAAGAATTAGCTTTAAAAAGAGGAAAATACTCTTTTTCACTTATTTTGCAACAAGAGTACAAAATTTGTATGAAATCCATATAATACAGGGAAAGGGAAGTCATTTAAAAGGTATATACAAGCTTACATAGTAATTTCATAGAGTTTCATGGCCATACAAACCCAAAACCATCTTCCTTTTGGTTTCCTGCTTGTTAGCAAATAGAGACATGCTTATAGGTTTTTTGATGGTACGGTCTATTGGAGGAAGGTAAAGATATCAAATTTGGGGTGAAGAAAATAGACTTAGAGATACTCATAATGGTTTAATTTGTTTCTCAATTGGATTATATAATATCAAGAACCATATAGTTGAAGCCAAGGAAAATTCTACTTCTTAGCATCTAGAAAGGTAGTTATTTTTCTTCATTTTCTCTTCACCTCGGCAGAGTTTCAAAAAAAATAAAATTGTTATATAATATTAAGTAATTTATCTATCTATCCATTTAATTCTTAAGGTGTTATTTATCAAATTAAAGGTTAAACAAATCCCATAAAGTCATCTAGTTTAAATCTATAGTTAGCAAGCTTGCAAGGAAAAGTTATATGGTCATGGAAGGAGATGTCAGCTCCAAGTTTTCAAGAAATTCATGTTTTCAAGGGTTTATATCATGTTTTAAAATAGTTTCTCAAATAAATCCTTTGATTAGCCATCTCCATGCTTCAATGTGTCTCCAAAGGGCCTACTTAGCATAATTTAAGGAAATTTTGTAAATTTTAAGGTTTTTTTTAGAAAACCAAGTTTCAATTCTAGACTCTTTCCCTCCACTAATGATCTATAATTTCATGTGATGATAGGATGAAGATCTCAATTTTTAATATGTTTTATCAGTCATGTCTTTGTCACCCTCCTTCATCCTCCTTTCCCACCTTCACCTCACTCATCCCATCTCACTTCCATTCTCAACCTTTTCAATGTGTTTTCACTTCATTTTCACCCTCATTCCCATATCCATTATATGAAGCTTGTCAAGAGAGGAAAGGTTAATAAAATATCAATAAAATCATGATCAAGAGGTATATATGCAAGCAAACCATCATATTACATTCATGAAATAATCATCTACAGCTCATAACTCAGCCCATGTATGATCATGATGGTGTTGAGATGAGTTAGTGGGTTTTGATCATCAATTAGGCCTTCATCAAGGTTAAGGACAACAAATGTCATGGTTATCAATAGAGATAAGGAATAAATATGCCTTTAGGCCTTCCTTAAGGTCTTAAAAAGTTCTCTATTTGTACAAATAACCATCATATAGTCTTTTACAAGGGCAAAGATATGGTCTCTTTTGAGAATGTTATTTAAAGGTGGCAAAACATGGTATAAGGTGGAAAATCATCTCATTATGTTTCAAAGGGGAGAGGTAATTTAAAGGTTTATTTAGGGTTTCAATAGGGTCATTCATCCATATTAAGCTACAACCATGCCATATAGGCCTACTATCATCCAATGATTTTGGGACCTTACAAACATCACCAAGATCATGGACTATACAAACTTAATAATGAGTTTTAGTAACATTGAGACTAATGATCAAGCACATGAGGAGGAATAATAAGGATCAGATCTAGTTGTGGGCCTTCCTTAAAGACATATACAATCCTCAGTCCATATAAAGGAGAATACAACATGAAGGGTTTAGGAGGCTAAGATCACCTACAACCACTCAAAGACACAATCACCTTATCAGTTTGACTAAGAGGATTGGATATAATGGTTTGTAAAAATGTTTTAAAATACATGAAGATATTTATTAAGAAATAATTAAATGAGTATAAAAGATCATGAAGGGAAAGATAAAATAATCTTAACATGCATAGTCCTAAAAGCATCCTGTAGGTTTATACCTTTTCAAACAAGCTAAAATGGTAGTAGGATGAACTTTCTTAAGGCTAAAAGAGAATTGTTTCATTATTAAGAGGAATGAATAACATTGATTACTTAAATATCTTGAATTTTTCAATGGGTAAGATGCATGGTTTTTAATAAAGCCTAAAATCAAAGAAGTAGCATCCTACAACCATCAACATATAACCTATAATAAGAGGTAGGGTTTCATGATAATTGTAGGGTTTATGACCTAAAGGAAGATGTTATGGATATGGTACTAACATATGTGGACAAGGGAACTTCACAATCATTCATCTAGCTTTCTAAACCTTTCAAAGCTTAGAATAAAGATCACAGTCCATACAATCAAGCTTAGGCACAGCCTAGGGTTTTGGAGGGAAGGTAAAGCTTGTGAGTCAAGAACTTGAGCTTTACAAGGTTTTCAAATAAGTAAGGTAGGGTTATATAAGGATAATTCAATCTAAAGGAAAATTGAGTAACACAAATATTGACCTATAGTGGAAAATTCAAACTCTGCAGGCATGTGACATAGAGTGTAAAGCATAATCTTTAAGAAGTATGGATTAATAATCATAAGGAATATTGTAAATAAGGCTAGAGAGATCAAGATTCTAAGTTTGAGGTCACCATGAGCCTAGAAAAGATAGTCCTGTTAAACATAAATATCTCAAAGGATCCCTATGATGACCTATAACCCCAATATTGACCTACAACCATACTTTGACAGCCCTGTGGTTATCTATAGGGTATCTTGAAGATAAGGTTTTTGAAGCAAAGAGAAACGGTCAGGTTTGATCCATAAATGTGAATGAAAAAGTTATAAAATAGATAAATTACATGATTTCACAAATTCTCAGTCACCCTACAACCCTAAAATTAATCTACAACCATACTTAAGGGTGACAAACCTACATTCATTTACCAAGGTCTTTCAATGCTAGCAAGAATAAGAGTGGACAATGACTTATAAGATTATTACATACCAAGTGAATAAATAATTTTAGGAGGGAAAATATGACATGTCATCAAAAGGTTAATGAAATAATCTCTCAAAGGAGTACCTTTACAGTCTAACCATAAAGATTTGTACAAAACATAACTATATAAGGGCTCAAACCTTGCATAAGGGAGCCAAATGACTACAAGGAGATGTGTAGAGAGGCTTCATTTGATGTAAATAGTATACAATTACCTAATAAGGATTAATTAATACTAGACTTTCTTAAGCTTCATCAATATCCACCTACAACAAAAATGTGTGCTCAGTCATGGGAAGGCCTATTTGCCTTGTTCCAAGGTCTAAACATGCTAAGAAGAAGAGGATAGAGTATTTTAAATCTTATTAAGGAATTTTTTTATACATTTGAATGTTAATTTGAACTTCAAAACTTATAAAACTCTATGATTTTACCTTCAAATCATGAAAACATAGTCATTTTGAAGACTAAATGCATTGGTTGAGGGTCAAATCATGCTTGAAAATAGGGGTAGAGGCTATTTCCAAAATATTAAAGAGAATATTGATATTAATTAAGATTATTTTTACATTTATGTCCTATAAAGACATGAAATTAACCTATAAAACATGAAAACTTAGTCAAAAATATAGACAGTCCATGCACAGAGGTCAAAATTAAGAGAAATTTAGAGATTTTGGGAGCTATAGGTGGAGTTAAGACCTCAAATTTTGTAAAAAATATAATAATGAGTTAGAGAGACATAATATAAAATTTAATATCCATTTTATAAGTGCACATATTATCTTTTTTGTCTCACACCTCAGCCTATTTGTTTGAGGTCACCATTGGAGAATGCTTCATCCTAGAGTGCCTCAGAAGATTATAGTGACAAATAAAGGATTTATAAGTGTGTAATGATGTTTAAAAATTATAATAAGACATTTATAGAGTGTAAAAACTCAAAATTTTATGCAAGCCATACTCACACAATGTTTTGTAGGCAAATAGGCACTTAAGCCAAAAAGGCATTTTTAGATTGTTCATGGTAAATGAATTTTAGAGTGTTTTAATAGAATGGTATAGGTAATATAATTATTTTTTCAGTAATTTTAAGCTTGGAAAGATCCATATTAATTTTAGTGAAGTTTTTCACTTTTTGTAGTTCTAGGCACCCTTCCAAGCCACCTATTTAGATGCTCATTTTGTTCACCACGTATGGAGTTGGGTAAAATTATATTAGTATATTATGAGGACCCAAGTTTAATTATAATCAATTAAAAATTGAGATAATTTTATGGGTTTTGATTTATGAACAATCACTAAGAGCATAGGCAACCCAAAATGCAGTCAATTCCCCATAGGCGAATTTCATTCACATGGTACCTTTTCATATATTTTTCATGGGACCTAAATATTTTCAAGGATTTTATAGGGGTAAATGTGTTTTAAATAAATCTAAATTTTTCAAAATTTGGAATTTTTTACCTCATGAATCATTAGTTTGAAGTTCCAACTTCAAAGCCTTCCTAAGCACCTTAAAAACCAGTTTTGAGAAAAGTGGATTTTATTGAAATAAAATAACTATGAATAAACCTAAAACATTTTTATAAGTCAATTACAGTCTGATAGGATTCCATAAATTTATTTTTTATGTATGGATATATAGAGATGAGGGTATCAATCACATTTTTTTTGGAAAAAAGTGTGTAAAATAAAGTATAGGGCAATTTAATAGAATATAATCATTGGAGATCAAATATTAGATCTTGATATTCATCTTAAAATATTTATTTGGTTATAAATAATATCATAAATATACTTACCATCTCAATTAAAATGGCCAATCTACTGGAATTTTGAAAAAAATTGGCCTAGTCAAGCATGTTGACTAACTGGTGAAGTTATTATCATCAAAATCATAATTCTGGTGATGAATAATTATTTTTCAGGTGTAATTTTTTGTTGTTTCAGGTTTAATGGATTATTTTTCAGGTGTCATGGTGTCCAAGTGCATAAAATAGACCTATTTGGCTTAACTAGTCTAGTTGGCCTAATTGTTCAAAGGGCTAAGTTAGAGTTTGGCATTGGATGGTTGTTCAAAAAGTTTAATTTTAAATTTAATTCCAATTTAATACTAATAATTTCATGTTTATCTCACTCTTCAATATTCCCTTTTCATGCAATTATATGTTATTTGGAGTTGACTAGTCTTGAGCTTCAATTGACTTATTGACAAGTGCCTCATCCACTCTTATTTATCTTGTTAATTGAATGATTTCAAAACTTAAAACACATTTTAAGCTAGATTTATCCCCCTAGGTATTGGTGTATCATAATTCATTCAAGATGGAGTTAATTTGAGTTGACTTGTCAAATCTTGTCATACATCCATTCTTGGTTTCCATGCAAAGGAGGACTTTCTCTTGTTTCAACTCAATTTCCAAACCAATAAAGTGGAGTTTCTCTTTGATGATTGGTATATAATTCCATGAAAAGAAATTTTAATTTTAAAATGGGCCCACCATCCCTTCTATGCCAAATTTTGAAGTTTCATGCATGCTTTGTGAATTTTAAGGATTTTTGAATTGTTTGAATATTGTAAAAGGAGTTGTCTTGAGTTAGTCAACCAAGATGAACCCTTATCCCTTATCAACACCACATGGTATGTAGTTAGGTTTTGAAACATATATATTATCTTTTTCAAGCCATTAAAAAAAATGAATTCTTGAAGCAGAGCAAAAATTCTAATTGACACCATTTATCAAATAAAGAAGACTTTTTGCATATGTTTTTTTTGGATCAAAATAGAATGCATTTTTTGATTATGTACCAGAAGATAAGTGAGATATATATCCCATTTTTTTAGGTCTTTTCCACACCTAATATGAAAATATCATCTTCTACAAGTCATTTGAAGAGCTAGGATTTGAATTTGCTTTGCAAAATTCTTTTAAGCCTTCTTTTGAAACACTGATATTTAGGATTGAATGCAAAGTTTTATTTTAAATTCATATGTGTGTATTACTTATTTTTAGAAAGATTTTAAATAATATCAATCACTAAAGTGAATCACCCAATTAAATATGATTTCTCATTTCAGTTTCTTTCTCCCTTTTCAACCCAAAAAATCACAATAGATCAGATTTAATTGATAAATCTTAAGGGAACCATCCCTATCAAGAGGTTCTTCTCAACATAGAGCCACCTAAACTTTGAGAAGTTCTAATTTTATTAGCTGGAGAGAAGGTGTCCTTGTAAATCTTCAAGTAGGGTGCTCTCTAGAGTTATAACAATTTTTGGCACACTTGATGGGACATCATTCTACATATTAGCCTTGGGAAGAATCCAGAATATCAGTGTAAATTTTAGGCACTCAAAGTTGGTTATAAACATTAGGTATCATTTTAATATTGATTAATTTTAGTATTTCACTTATCAATGGTCTCAAATGACTTGTTTTAGTATGGATCCATATTATCCTCACTATGATTAGTATTACCAACCATACTATGAACCTCACCAGGAGTATGAGGATCTATATTAGTCATAAATGTAAGAGTAATGGATTGATCCTCCCTATTAATATCCATTCTATCATAATAATACCCCTTACTAGTCATATTATGAGCCATCCTACCAATCTATCCAGCCTAATCATGGTCATTTTGCATCTACTCAATCCATACTAGCACTTAAACAAACTTTAGTGATCCTTGAAAATCATGAACTAGAGTTATACTCATAGATATATTATGGCCAAGATACCCCTATTCACGATATCCATTATGTGAGAGATTCCTTTTAGTAAATAAAAGAGAAATGGGCACTTGTTAAGAGGGCAAATTGGGGTAATCTCACTAGTGAGATGATGGATGTAGGTGGTTACATTCAAAGTATTTAAGACAAACTAAAAGGCCTCAAGGAACATTAGGCTCAATAATAGTCTTCTTATATTCCATCCATTCCTCCTCAAGAGATCATTCCAAGAGCCCCTTTGATTTTGACAAGATCTTCATGTGTTTCTCAGACGATCCCTTCTTGGAGATCTATCCAAGAGAACTATCAAAGAAAGAAAGATATTGTTATGGCACATTTTGATATTGAGATCACTAACCACTTTAAAGATAAGATATTCCAAGAGAATATTGATAAGCAGATTAGAGAGTTGGAGTTGAAGACAAGGAAAGAGGAGGAGAATTAGAATCAAAAGGTAAGAAAAGAGCCTTTATCTCTCCCATCTTGGAACCAAATCATGGAGTCAAGAAAGAAAGAGGAATAATCAATCATCATTCAAGAGGTTGAATTCAATAAAGAGATCATTTATCCTTCATCCTTTCCTTCTCAGAAGCCTAAATACTTTCCTTCATGTAAATCCATTCAAGAAAAAGTGCAACAAAGAGATTAGGTGAAGGTGATCCAAGAAGAAAAATTTCATAAGCAAAATTAGGTATCTATGGTAACTTTTTCATATCTTTCTCATCTTATTGAACACTTTTAGGGATGTACCATGCCACTTTTAGAGAAAAAAACTCTTATTTATGACACAAGTGAAGAAGATGCAGCCAAAGAGATAGAAAAAGAAGTTGACTTGAGTGATCAAGAAGAAGAAATCATAATTGAGACACCACTTAGTAGGGACAAACATGATTCCATATTTCATGATGCCAAAGAAGATGACTTATATGAGGATTATTAAGAGGTTATAGCAGCTGAGATAGATGAATTATAAACAAATTTTTCTTCAAAAGGTATCCATGAGGACAACTCACATAGAGCCATTGCTGAGATGGAGAATATTCCTGATAAAGATGAGACAAGTGAAACAAATCAAGAATTTTCATTTGAATTCATCCAAAAGGTATAAATATGTGATCAATATGTTTCAAATGGTAAGAATACTAATGAATTTCATGTATTTTCCATTGATCATGGTGAAGAAGCCTTTTGGGATGACTTGGAGAGTTTTTGTGCAAAAGTTGATGGTCCATCTCCACCTCAAGTGGAGATTGATAAATATCTTGGAAAGTTTATTGTTATAGATATTCATAAGGAAAAACTTAAAGTAATATTATATCTTAGTTTATATTATTATCAAGGATATAAATACTTTGACAAAGTACCACTTCAAATAGAGTCAAATGAAGACATCAATTCGAGCATACTAGTTGATTTGCCAATACAATTATTAAATGAGAATGTTCAAATCATGATCAAATAATGAATGAGGTAGATATAGTAGTCTTAATATAAAAAATAAGAATATGTGAGGCGGAGGATTAGATCTTAGATCCATATATTTAATATATACACTTAAGAATGGAAGTTGGAGGCCTAGTTGCATCATCTAGAACATATGAACATATAAGTGATTCCATTTTTAGAAGAGAGATATCAAAAGGAAGTATATATTTTTAAAAGCTACATAGTTCATTAAATATATTTCCATTTGATCCAAGAGGGCCAACAAGGTGGAGGTTAGTTTTTACAAAATAGACTCATTGTGTTTCATTCCTCTAAGTGCATATCTACACATGATTTCTATAGTTATTTTTCCTTTTTGTGTTGTTGTTATTATCATTTCCTCTAAGTGCACATGTGCACATGTTTGTTAGCTTGTTTTTTTCTTTGTCCACAAAATATCTTCGAATATTTGGGGTATATCTAATTTTTTTCATAGGCAAAGTTTTTGAGTTCTTTGACTAGCAAATTGGTCAACCCATAAAAGTTGCTAAAATTATTAGTAATTTGGCCTATCAAGGCCAAATTGCTACCCCTATTATCCAAAAAATTCCCTAAATTAGTCAATTTTCCCAATATAGTAGGTCAAAATAGTCAATTATGGCCTAAAAGTGCAAATTTTGGCTAGAAATGTTTTTAAAATGGGGTAAAAATCATCTAAAATGTATAAAATTTTATGAAATTGTGCCAAAATATCATTAATCATGTTCAAAAAGGTCATAATATTCTAATTCCTAAGTTTCAACTCATGATAAAGTCATTTGATATGTTATTTTAGCCAAAAAGGGCCCTTTTACCCCTCTCGCATGCCAAATTACAAATTGAAAAGGTCAAAAATATGAAAATAGGCATGATAGAAATGAAATTATTCTCCAATTTTCTTTTTCAAGTGGTGGGAAGTAAAGAATTATCTTTAAAAGGAGGAAAAGACTCTTTTTCACTTATTTTTCAAGAAGAGTAAAAAATCCATATAATCTAGGGTAGAGGAAATCATTTTCAGGGCATATACCATCTTCCACAGCAATTTCATGGAGTTTCATGGCCATACAAGCCTAAAACCCACTTCCTTTTGGTTTCCCTCTTATTATCATAGAGAGACATACCTATAGGGTTTCTAATGGTATGGCATTTTGGAGGAGGATAAAGATCTCTAATTTGGGGTGAAGAAACTAGACTTAGAGAGCTTCCTGATGGTTTAAGTGGTTTTTCAATTTGATTCTCTAGGATAAATAACCATCTATTTGAATTAGGGAAAATTTTGTTGCCTAGCATCTAGAAAGGTAGTTATTTTTCCTCATTTTCTCTTCACCTGGGCAGAGTTTTAAAAAAAATTAAAATTGTTATAGAATATTAAGGACTTTATATATCTATCCATGTCATTTTTAAGGGGTTATTTATCTAATTAAAGTTTTAAAAAACCCAACAAATTTAGCCAATCTAAATTTTCATTTAGTAATCTTACAATGAAAAGTTATACGGTCATAGAAGGAGATGTCAACTCTAAGTTTTAAAGAAATTCATGTTTACAAGGGTTTGTATCATGTTTTTCATGTATTAAAATAGTTTATCCAAGAAATACTCTATGAAATCCTTTACTTATCCACTCCATGCTTCAAGGTGTCTCCAAAGGGCCTATTTAGCATAATTTAAGGAAACTTTGCAATTTTTAAGTTTTTTTATAGAAAACCAAGTTTCAATTCTGGCCTCTTTACCTCCTCTAATGATCTCCAATTTCATGTGATGATATGATGAATATCTGAAGTTTAAATATGTTTTATCATTCATGGATTTTTCACCCTTCTTCATCCTCCTTTCCCACCTTCACCTCAATCATCCCATCTCACTTCCATTCTTAGCCTTTTCATTGTGTTTTCACTTCATTTTCACCCTCGTTTCATGTTTTTAATCATCTTTGAACCATATTTTCACCCTCATCCCCATCTACATACCATGAATATTATCAAGAGAGACAAGGTTGATAAAATATCATCAAAGGCATGATCAAGAGGTATATAGTCAAGCAAAGAATCATAGTACATTTATGAAAAGATCATCTACAACTCATAACCTAGCCTAGGTATGATCATGATGGTGTTGAGATGAGTTAGTGGATTTTTATCATCAATTAGGCCTTCATAAATGTTTAATATAACAAATTTCATGGTTATCAAGAGAGATAAGGACTAAATATGCCTTTAGGCCTTCCTTAAGGTCATAGATAGTTCTTTGTTTGTATAAATAACCATCATATAGTCTTTTACAAGGGTAAAGATATGGTCTCTTTTGATAATGTTATTTCAAGGTGGAAAAACATGGTATAAGGTGGATAATAATCTCATTATGTTTCAAAGGGGAGAGGGGATTTCAAGGTTTATTTAGTGCTTCAATAAGGTCAGATCATTAAGCCATACTAAGCTACAACCATGCCATATAGGCCTACAGTCATCCAATGATTTAGGGACCTTACTAACATCACTAAGATCATGGAATATACAAAATTAATAATGATTTTAATGAAAATTGAGAATAATGATCAAGAACATGAGGAGGAATAATAAGGATCAGATCTAGTTCTGGGCCTTCATTAAAGACATATATAGTCCTCAGTCTATACAAAGGAGAATGCAAAATGAAGGGTTTAGGAGGCTAAGATCACCTAAAACCACTCAAAGACATAATCACCTTTTCAATTTGACTAAGAGGATTGGATATAATGGTTTATAAATAGGTTTTAAGATAAATTAAGAGATTTATTAAGCAATAATTGGATGAGTATAAAAGATCATGAAGGGAGGGATAAAAGAGTCTTAACACACATATTCCTAAAAGCATCATACAGGCCTGTACCTTTCCAAACAAGGCTAAAGTGGTAGTAGGATGAACTTTATTAAGGCTCAAAGAGATGTTTTTGGTCATTAAGAGGCATGAATAACATTGAATACTCCAATCTCTTGAAGGTTGAAATGGGTAAGAGGTATGGTTTTCAATAAAGCCTAAAATCAAAGAAGTAACATCCTACAACCATCAACATATAACCTATAATAAGAGGTAGGGTTTCATGATAATTATAGGGTTTATGACCTAAAGGAATATGTTATGGATATGGTACTAACATATGTGGACAAGGGGCCTTAAAAATCATGCCTCTATCGTTCTAACTCTTTCAAATCCTAGAATCAAGATCATAGTCCATACAATCAAGCTTAGGCATAGCCTAGGGTTTTGGAGGGAAGGTAACATCTGTGAGTTAAGGAATTGAGCTTTAAAAGTTTTTAAAATGAGTAGGGTAGGGTTATATAATGATAATTAAATCTAAATGAAAATTGAGTAACACAAATATTGACCTATAGTTCCAAATTCAAACTCTACAAGCATGTGACATAGCATTTAAAGCCTAATCTTTAAGAAGTATGGATTAATAAACACAAGGAATAATGTAAAGAGGGATAGAGAGTTCAAGGTTCTAAGTTTGATGTCACCTTGACCTTATAAAATATAGGCCTATTAAACATAAATATCTCAAAGGAGTCTTATGATGACCTACAACCCCAATATTGATTTACAACCATACTTTGATAGGGTTGTGGTTATCAATAGGGTATCTTGAAGACATGGGTTTTGAACTAAAGAGAAATGGTCAGGTTTTATACATCAAGGTGAATGGAGAAGTTATCAAATAGATCAATTACATTATTTCACAAATTCTCAATCACCTTATAGCCCCAACATTGATCTACAACCATATTTAAGGGTGACAAACCTATAATCATTTACCAAGGTCTTTCAATGCTAGCAAGAACAATGGTGGATAGTGACTTATAGGATTATTAAATACATAGTGATAAAGAGTTTGAGTAGGGAAAATATTAAATGTCATATAAAATTTAATGAAATAAGCTCTCAAAGGACTACCTTTACAGTCCAACCATATAGATTTTTACAAAATATAACTATATAAGGGCTCAAACCTTGCATAAGGGAGTCAAATGACTACAAGGAGATTTATGGAGAGGATTAATTTACTCTAAATAGTATATAATTACCTAATAAGTATTAATTACCAATAGACTTGCTCAAGCTTCATCAATATCCACCTACAGTAAAAATGTGTGCTCAGTCATGGCAAGGCCTATTTGCCTTGTTCCAAGGTCTAAACATGCTAAGAAGAAGAGGATAGAGTATTTTCAAGATTATTAAGTAATTTTTTATGAAATTTTAAGGTTAATTTCACCTTTAAAACCTATCAAACTCTATGAGGTTACCTTCAAAACATGAAAACATAGTCATTTTTAAGACTAAATGCATTGGTTGAGGCTCAAATCATGCTTGAAAATAACAGTAGAGGCTATTTACAAAATCATAAAGAGATTATTGAGATTAAATAAGATTATTTTGAAATTTATATCCTCTAAATCCATGAAATTCACCTCCAAAACATGAAAACTTAGTCAAAAATATAGACAATTCATGCATGAAGGTCAAAATTGAGAGAAATTTGAAGATTTCAGGAGCTATAGGTGGAGTTAATACCTAAATTTTTTTAAACAAGGTAATAATGAGTTGGGGAAAAATATTTACATATTTAATAGCCATTTTATAAGTGAAAATATTAGAATTTTTGTCTCAGGCCTCAGCCTATATGTTTGAGGTCACCATTAGAGCATGCTTCATCCTAGAGTGCCTCAAAAGCTTCTAATGCCAAGTAAATGATTGATAATAATGGGATTATTTTTTTAAAATAATAATAAGACATATAGAGAGTGTAAAAACTCCAAATTTTATACAAAATATACTCACATAGTGTTTTGTAAGCAAATAGGCACTTAAGCCAAAAAGACATTTTTAGATTTTTCATGGAAAAATGAATTTAAAAGTGTTTTTATAGCATGTTACAGGTCATATAATAATTTTTTTATAATTTTTGAGGCTTTTAAAGAGATATTTTCATTTTAGTGAAGTTTTTGGCTTTTTGCAGTTCTAGGCACCCTTCCAAGCCACCTATTCAGATGCTCATTTTGTTCACCACATGTGGAGTTGGGCCAAAAAATATTAGTATGTTTTGAGGAACCCTATATAATTATAATTAATTAAAAATTTATATAATTTCAAGGATTGTGCTTTATGAATAATCACTAAGAGCATGGGCAGCCTAGAATGTAGTCAATTCACCACATGAAAATTTCATTCACATGGTAACTTTTCATATCTTTCACATGGGAGCCCACTATTTTCATGGATATCATAGGGGTGAATTTTTTTCACATAAATGTCAATGGTTTATAATTTGGAAGTCTGTACCTCATGAATCATCAGTTTGAAGTTCTAGCTTCAGAACCTTCCTAAGCACCTTAAAAACTAGTTTTGAGAAAAGTGGATTTTTTTGCAATCAAATCACAATGAATAAACTATAAACATTTTTATAAATCAATTAAACTCTGATAGGATACCATAAATGTATTTTTTATGTATGTAACTGTAGATATGTGGGTATAAATCATGTTTTTCATGGAAAAAAGCATTTTAGATAAAGTACAAGTTTATTTAATATAATATAATAATTATATTTCAAATATTATAACTTTTTATTCATATTAAAATCTTAATTTATTTATAAATAATCCCATAATTATCCTTACCATCTCAAGCAAAATGGCCAGTCAGCTGAAATTTTGAACAAAATTGGCCTAGTCAATCCTATTGACTAATGGTGAAGTTTTTCTCATCAAAATACTAATTTTGGTGATTAATAATTATTTTTAAAGTTTAATTTGTTGTTTTTTCATGTTTCATGGCTTATTTTTTAGGTGTCATGGTGTCTAAATGCACAAAATAGACCTATTTGGCTTAACTAGTCTAGTTGGCCTAATTGTTTAAAGGGCTAAGGTAAAGTTTGGCATTAGATGGTTATTTTAAAAAATTCCATTTTTAGTTCAACACCACTTTTTTTTTGAGGATTTCATTTTTATCTTACTCTTGAAGGGTCCCTTTTAATGAAAGTGGAGGCTATTTGGAGTTGACTAGTCTTGAACTTCAGTTGACTTATTGAAAAGTGCCTCATCCACTCTTCTTTATCTTGTTAATTGAAGGGTTTCAACAATTTAAACTTAGTTTAAGCTAGATTTATCCACATAAAAATGGGCATAGCATCATTCATGAAAGATGGAGTTATGTTGAGTTGACTTTTCAAAGCTTGGCATACATTCATTCTTGGTTTCCATGTAAAGGAGGACTTTCTCTTGTTTCAACTCAATTTAAAAAAAATTCAAGTGGAGTTTATATTTGAGGATTGGCATATTATTCCATGTAAAGAATTTTTAATTTTAAAGTGGGCCCACCATCCCCTCTACACCAAAGTTTGAAGTTTCATGCATGCTTTGTGAATTTTAAGGATTTTTGAATTGTTTGAATATTGTAAAAGGAGTTGTCTTGAGTTAGTTAACCAAGACTAACCCTTATCCCTTATCAATACCAAATGGGCTGTAGTTAGGTGTTGAAACATATATATTGGATTTTTTAATCCATTAAAAAAATTAATTCTTGAATTAGATCAAAAATTATAATTGACACCATTTATCAAATAAAGAAGATTTTTTACATATGTTTTTTTGGGATCAAAATAGAGTGTACTTTTTGATTGTATACCAGCATATAAGTGTGATATATATCCCATTTTTTAGGTCATTTCCACACCTACTGTGAAAATATCATCCTCTATAGGTCATTTGAAGATCTAGGATTTGAATTTGCTTTGCAAAATTCTTTCAGGCCTTCTTTTGAAACATTGATGTTCAGGATTGAATGCAGAGTTTTATTTTAGATTAATATGTCTATCTTACTCAATTTTAAAAAGATTTTAGAAAATATCAATCATTCAGGTGCATCACCCCATTAAATATGATTTCCCATTTAAATTTCTTTCTCCCTTTTCATCCCAAAAAATCATAATAGATCAGATTTAATTGATAAATCTTAAGGGAACCAGCCCTCTCTGGAGGTTCTTCTTAACATAGAGTCACCCACACTCTGAGAAGTTCTAATTGTATCAGTTGGAGAGAATATTTTCTTGCACATCTTCAAGTAGGGTGTTCTTCAAAGTGATAACAATTAGTTCATTGAAAAATATGTCAACAAAGGTGTCATTGAGACCAAGTCTATTGGTAATGCCAAAAATGGATTTTTTCCATTTATAAATTTGTCATTGTAAGGATGCATTGTCAGTTGAGATTAACATACAAAATTACAAGTGTCAATACAAAAAAATTCACAAAAATCTTAAAGTAAGTTATGTTGTGGACACTAAACCTAAACTAGCCCGACATAAAAAATGTCATTGTTTGATTGCACATGAATACATCAAGTACTTACAAAGAAAGTATCTCCCTATGTTGTAGGTCAAAGGCAATGGAGTAAGGATGTTTCTATATCTTATCATAAGTCACAAATTATGGGGCCCATATAATTTGGTGGCACATTTTATTTTAGTTGTGTGTGTTTCATATTTTTAGTGTGTTGATTTACAAATAAACCCCTTTGTAGAAATATGTGAAAAGTCATTTTTTCTATAAACTCACCTTTGGGGTGTAGGAAAGATTTCAAGGTAAACTAGGGGATGATTATCTAGTTAGTGCCAAGCTTGTGGATCTTAGAGATCCATAATTTAGGTTCTTAAGGAGGAAGGGAAAGTCCCACAAGAACCCAAAGAGGAATGGATTTTTCCTACATTGTTTAGCTTGCCATTATGCCTTCACGAGGGTAAAGAGATAATCTATGGAGTTTGTACTTGGTCTAGGCAACACTTTAAAGAGATGGGTTAATATTTTAATAATGTTATTGTATCCTTATGTTCACATTAATGGGGTGAATGTTAAAATTTACTAATGTTCACATGGTATAGTTACTATGGTATGTTAGTAGTTTATATAGGTTAGTTTTTATGAATATATTGTTAAATACTTAATAATATATCTCATGTTAATATATCTAGTTGATGTGTTGTTTTAGGGATCAGAGCATACCCAATTATCAAATACACATATCATGTATATTTGTTTTGGTGTTTAAAGGATATTAATAATAAATAAATATATTGTTTGATTAAATTTATGTGTCTAGTCTTCATATTTATGCTTGGTATCTAATTAAAATCAATATGTATGTATGATAAAGTTACCATACTATCATAGATAAAATATGTAGTACCTACAAAATAGAAGGAATTTAAACATGGAAATGCATGTAGTCTAATATTTGTATTTTTTGAGCAAATATTTGTGTTTTTGTATTTTTTAACACATTATATTATTTTTGTGTTTTTTTAGTATAATTTATGTATAAATAACATGAGAATGAAAATATATATAAGGATAAAGATAATAAAAAATATGTACAAGTAAACTATGAGAACATACTAACTATTGAGTCTTATGAGAGGCTCATTATCAAGGTGACATGTATCAAGTAAAATAAGAATTACTACACATGGTATGTGAGGATGTATCTAAGATCTGATAACTATATGTAATAGATAATCTATGGATTTAAATGACTATGAAGTGTGGTCATGAATCTATGAAGCTAACTGAACTGACCTATGAATTATGGGGATCTTAGGGACCCATCTAATAGAATAAGCTATAAATGGCATGGATTATTTATGTAGAGTCTTTTGGGGACTCAATAACATTGACCTATGTGTGAATGGGGTAGAGAGAGGCTCTTTATAATCCATAACATTTATCTAATGTAGGGGTTTCTCTAATAAAGGTTTCTATAGGAGAGTGTGTATACATGGTAATGTTGTAGAAGTATAACTCACCTACACTGGTGGATCAATTGATATCTAAGGTGTGGTAATAGATGGAAATATTAATAATAACTACTATTTAGCTATCTATGGACTATGGAAAGGATACTCATATGGAAGGCCCCCAACTATAACAAAATAATTATCATGTATATACTTAATACATCTATGTAAGGTGGAGGGTATAGATTGAAGCTACTATATCCAAGGCCTACCCAATAACATGTTAAATATGTCAACACTAGTTAAATATATGAATATGGTTTCCAAATGTGCAATAACAACCTATAATAGAAGTATGATATCCCTGATAAGCTCTAGACATGGCCACTTAAGCCATGAATAATTGTATATGTCAAAGAAATATCTTGATCAGAATAACCCATATGATGTAGAAGTGTAATAGTACACATATTCATTCTTGACCCATTTTCAACCATGACACTCTAAATAAGATGATGATAAATGTAAGCTCATATAAAAAACACATAATTTTGAGTCATCATCAATAATATCTTTTTCTAAGAAAGTGATAAGAGGCTTAGCTGACACTATAGTATGATACATACCAATGATATTATGTATAGGGTGTGTGTGTATTGTATGAGTATGATAGGATACTAGTGGTGGATGTGTCTAATAAGTATAATGAACACCTAAATTATCTACTATCTCATTAGTTTTATACTTTGGAAATGGATCAAAAAATATTTTCATTTCTTTTGATTTAGTTGGTTGTGCTTTGTGTTTTTATGTAGGAGTAATCACATCAATGATATTATCCTCTATAAAATCTTGGATATTATGTCATGAGTTGATAGATATATTTTTAGTATGGATGGGGGCCCTATGATAATCAAAAAATGTATTGGGATCATAATTATTTAGAAGAGGTATAATCACATCAAACTTTATGATGGGAGGGAGAGATATGACATTGAAATCCAAAAGTCACTAGAGAACACAAGCTAGTGGTTTAAGAATATTTGAAAAAGGTATCCTTAGAGAAGTTGATAGAACCAAATGAGGAACTAGCTCTAATGCTACCTTAACTATCATATTTGGCTCATTCTTATTGTCATTGGGCCTCACCTTGTATCAAGGATTATTTGAACTCTTATTAGTGGAATCTGATCTAGTTGTGTACTTTAACTTTACCATGGAGAGTAGTTTGACTTCCTATTCCTTCACTGTATGGGACAAATATGTAAATGATGGAAACATTTTGAATAATATATATTCATGTAATATTAGTACTAAATTTTTCTTGAATATGTATTAGAGTTATCTATCTTCCACAGGTCTAGTCATCTTTTCAAATATGGCTTTATATCACAAGACATATTCAACTATTGTCTCATTATATTTTTAATTTAGTTGAGAAACTTGAGCATACAAAACTTTGTCACTAATGTTGATTGAAAATTGTAATAAAAACATTAATGTGAGTGGAATAAATGTTATAATCTTATGGAGATCATAGAACCATTGTTTCTACAGAATTTAATGACTAAGTGGTGATTATTTAACCCTTAGTCTATATTATGTGATTTATTAAATAATAATAACATATTATTTATTAACACAAGGTAGAAATTGCATGAAAATAAATAACATTATTATAATTATTTAATAATCACCAATATTTTTTTTGTTGATTCTTTGGGATGGTTGAAACCATTATTCACAATGGTCACCTCCCTTTAGAATTCACTATAAAATAGGGTTTACCCCTATTGGTTATATATTCAAATTCATGGGAATTTACTTAAGAGTTTTATGGAGGTTATTTTGCAGAGGAGAAGTGAGAAGAGAAGTTGTATTGGCATAAAATTATTTCTCAATATATGAAAATCACTTTTGGTGGGTTTTTTACTTCATATAGGTTTTCCTATGGTAAATCTCATCTCTATGTGTATTTGATCTATGTGTAATGCTTTGTTTATCAAGATTCTTCTATATCCATGTATGCTTCTTTATTTTCTTCATGTTATTAGAGCTAGTGAAGTAGATTTGATTGGAAGGCAGTTATTTGTTGGATTGAATAATCAATTTTCAAATTTGAATGCAATATTTGGGAATGGATGACCTTGTGCCTGAAGAAAATTGAGAAATTTTTTAAATAACCTCTTAATTTTTTTTGAAGTGTTTCTAGGCTTTAGGGACATATCTAAGTCCTCTTAAACAATCTAGAGATCACCTAAGGAGTTATTAAGATTTTTTTAATTTTTTCCTCCACTCAAGTGCTAGTGTATGGCGTAGACACCTAGAAAATTTAGAACTATTGATTCTTGGCATATAAATTCTCTCAAAAAGTTTTAATAGCTTAGTTTTTCAATATCAAGACCCTATTAAAAATTCTAAGGCTTAAAGATCTCTGGATTTACACTTCCAAATTTTCTCTTTCCTCCATTACCACTTTTGTATAGCCTGGGAGACTGATATATTTCATTTTGGCACCAAAAAATCATATTTTGAAGGTCTTAATGGCTTAGGAATGCAAAAATAGAAGGATTACCAAAATTTCAAGGCAGATAGAGGTCTGTACAAAGAGTAATTATAAACTCTCCATGAGGTACCAATAAACTCTAGATAGTAGCTACATGTAAGTTTCTTCATATAGTTAAAAAATCATTTATAAAATATTGTTTTTTTAATTATTTAAATTCCACTTGGATCTTGTGGCCCCCACTCTTATTTAATGTCTTTTTTCACCAAAAGATAAAAAAACTCTAATTTATTTTTCACTAGTTAAAATTATTGGAAACATAATGAATAAGAGGGGGGAAGGAGAGGGGGTGAATCAGTATTAAAAACATTCATTCAATCCCACTTAAGATTCTTGATCCATTCATACAAACATATAGATAAATCAAGGCACAAGCAACTATACATATGAAAATGAAATACAAGAACACATCATATATGTGGGAAACCCTCAAGAAGAAGAAAAACTATTGATCTCCACAAATGGAATATATTCTTATAAGATAAATACAAAATTTAGTGAAGTGCCAACTCCACATGGAGAACCGACCCTAACTAGCCAAACACCCACTTGACTAGGCTTTAGCAAGTACCCATTTACAAGGAGGAACCAACCCCCTAAATGAATCAGCACAAACTTAGCCACTTAATTTATTTGATCACATTAACACACCTTTTTATCACACAATAGATGATTATCACCTTATTTATCTATCACACTCTTTAACCCTCTTAAAACTACATTCTAGGCCTCTTCACTCAACTAGGTCTCTTCAAGACTTATTAGTAATATGACATTGATATTCATATGTAGACACATCATCAGATATTTATTATAGATCCTTTACACTCCTATAATGGTCTACAATACCTCATTTTTCTCAAAAATGTGTTATCTCATTCATTTACTCTCTTCTATCTCAAATAAGCATAAAATTACCTTGTATATATAGCATTACTTATCCATATACCACTTAGTCAGCCACACACCCTTAAACTATTATTTCATCCATATAATAGGTATTATAACATCTTTTGAAAATTATTCAATCATAGTTTGGATCCATCTTGGTTGTTCATAGCTCAATTAGACCATATTTCTCTATTGGGACTCATGGAGACCTAATTGCATTAGGTCTATTTATTAATGCCAAAACATGATTCTCTTATGACCCTATGGATTTCTCCAACACTTAAAACCCATTTAATGTATCCTTCTTTCATACCTTGAAACCTTCTTTAGGATAAATTGCCCTATTAGGCTTGTGTGCTTCAAAAAATTGTCTTACAAGAAATAAGCTCAAATATACTAAAGATAATCAAATATGATTTAAAATTTAAATATATTCATTATAAATTACCTTATTATCATCATAAAATTCATTATATATTTCCACTCATAAGATAAGGATTCAAAAACACCTCTACAACTCACTCACTCAAAACTACCAGATTGCCTCAAAACATAGTCATGGTGACTCAGACCTCCAACACATATATAAACAATATAAATGAATTACAATTCCATTAATTTATCCTATAACAACTCCAAACCATCTTAAATTATAAAACCCATATGGTTTAGTGGTAATTATTGGTCTTATATACTAATTTATTGACCTCATTACACACAAACCTCACTAAGTCAAATAAGCCATTTTAGATTCATTATTTTCAACAATATACATGAATCAAAATATATATAAATCATGAGTAATACATAAAATTATCAAAAAAAATATCCATTCACTTGGTTTCATCATTTCATTATGAAAACACATTCCTATTCATCTTCTCACTACCACCTAGTTTTTTCATTATTTGCACCATTAGGCCTATTAATGACTAGATAACTTGGATGACCAGTTTAGAATAATTTAGGGATAAATCTTATCTATAAAAATTAATTTAAATGAAACATTAGTCTCTAGCTTCTGCCTCCATCCATTTTCTTACAATTTTTAATGCAACTTTTGACTTCTACAACAACTTCTTTAGAAATAAACCTATAACTCAACAGTTTATCTCTCCTCTATCTAACCAATACCACCTATAGGTATCTATGAAATTCCACTACAATATCTAATAGCTTACCTAAGCATAAAAATCTATTCTGGGCACTTTTGATTAATATATTCAATAGTAGGTCCTTATTAGGGTTCTAAGAGGGTTTAAACCTATTTCCATTCTTAGCAATCGTTCATAAAGCATAACTCCTCAATCTAAAAAATAATTCCTATAATTTTTATTTAGGACCCTTCCCCATCTACCATTAACTAATTAATTTCCCATGCAATTTTTTGATGATCTAATGATCACAATAAAATCCTTCTCAGGTTGAGAACCCTTCATTCTAAGCACTATGAAAGACCTCTAAACAAATTTTCATGCCTTGTATTTCACATTTTGAACTTAAACTACATGAAAAAACTTGAAAAAACATACCTCATCTTTTAAAATTCTTATATGATCTCAAACACCTTTAAATATGATCATGACCCTTCCTTAGGCCACATTGTCTCTCTTTGCTCTCTAGACCTTGACTTGCAAGCCACATTAGGCCTTAAAACTAAACTTCATGCTTATTTCCATGCACTTTCCACCTCACTTACATACTCAAGAAACATGTATCATGCTCAAACACTACCATACATACTTCACATGCCTTAACAATATATCATGATAGATCATTAGGCCAGACAGGGTCTAGAAGTGGTTTAGGTGAGGACTTGGTTTGAAGATATTACTCCTATAGGCTCACCTTAAGACTCTCATGAGTGATCCAATTCTTCATGTACATGATCAATTAACCTCATACAACTTCCCATGCCTATGTGCACTTATCTCACCAAGCCATCATACTCATACCTTTTCACAAGGTCTCTTCATGACATGACTAGGCTTGGGATACTTAAGCACTTGACCTCAAATACATACTACCCATGAATTTTTCAACGATGTAAATAAGAAAAAAAATTAACAACCATTTCAACACACTAAATACCTCTATTCATGATTACGTATGCAAACTTGCCTTTAAAATTCATCTTCATGCCACATTATGCCAGACAAGGTTTAAGAGAGGTCTAGATGTAGACCTATACTAAAGGTTATACCCTTGTAAGCTCAATTTATAACAATAATGAGTGCATACACACCTCATAATCATTCTCATACAATCTTCACAATCTCTCACATTTCTGAGATCACTCACTTCATCATACCACTAGCTCATATCTCTACCAAGCCATGACTAGACTCAAAATTCCAATGTACTTGATGCCTTGACCTTTTATTTCCATGTCATGTCCTCAAAAAAACATGAAAAATTAGATATAAGACATTAAACAACACTCATATCACTACACCATTCTCTTTTTGATGGCAACAATCTCTCACATCATCATATAGACCTAAAACCACATGAGCAAGCATCGTAAGACTTGACATCTCTCTTCCATGCACCTAAACACCTTTTAACCCTTAACCTATGCATTTATGCACCCATAATTCATAATTTTCCTTAAAATTATCTATTTCATTCAAATTCTCTCTTTTCTTCAAATTCATCTTGTCACATGGCTCCTATGTAAACATTAGTTGTCTTCAAATATATTCCATGACTTGTACCTTCCATGCTCACACCACTCATGCAAACCTACTTATCATCATACCTTCACAAGAACCTTGTCATATCATGTACATACCTTAATTACCACTAACCATACACCTTCATTATATGCACCTTGGCATCATTGACATCAATGACATTTCACAAGAACCTTTAATGATAACAATGACAACTTAAAGCTGACCTGGACCTTGAAATCAAACTTGACATCAATGACAATAACATGCCAATAAAATCCCCCTTTGTCATTTATGTAAAATACACTACACCCTAATGATTATCATCTCCCCAACATTTTATTTCTCCCCCTTTAACATTAATGATAAAGGGTCTTCCACAAACTACGATCTGATAATATCTTTTTGTAATAAAAGATCAACACATAGAATATGAATCATTACATGAACATGCTCCCCCTTACTCCATGCATACCTCCTTCAAATGAAATCAAATCATAATACCACTCACCTTGTCCTTGGCATGACTTATATGACTCAAACATTTGATCACACATTAGGCCACTATATTCTTGACATCAACTAAAGAATTAGGGATTCCCCCTTTATCTTCACATCTTCATCTCACCACATGAGTCATTAGGAATCTTATACCATATTCATCTTCCATCAAACATCTTGATAAGAATACACATTCTCAACATAGATCAAGCTCAACTACTAACTTCTAAAAATAAGGAACAACTTTTTTCTTTCATCTCATATACCAACTGGATACTTTTTAATCTTAGAATCCTAATGTCAACCTTAGATCTCTCAACAAGATTACTAATAACTTAAAATGTTAGAGATACCAAGCTCCTTAAACTCTTAGACTACTCATAATAATGCAAAAGTAAATCTAAAAATGAATCATGCATAAACTTTTACATTCCATACCATGGCTCCTCATGAACTAATCTTCATAAACAATGCTTATACTAACGAAAATACCTTTCACCTTGTCATATACATACAATATTCAAAGAACATAACTCATACCTTCCAACATAGACAACCCATAATCCTCTCAGAATGAATCCTTCTTTTATTGTAACCTCATACTTCTATAGATGGATGAGTGTCTCTATGAGGCTTACTAGAGTCAACTCTTTTTGTAAGACACTAAAACTCTATGAAGTCAATATATTCCCAAATATCTAATCCACTCTTCTCAGCCACCTTGCAATCATGAGACTGATAGTCCATCTTTAGAATCCACTTAAGTTTGACTGAAGAATTTAACTCATCCACCTTGTCATCCTTCTTCTCTTTGACTACCATGCCAATATATTCAGATAACACCTATTCTTGGCATTCCTTCACATGAAATCCTTGATTTACCTTAGCAAATAGTCCATTTTAACTAGTAGATAGATCATGACTCACCTTGATTGTCTTTGGTCTCTATAAAAATGTTTAACCCTTCTCATGAACTTTAGGAGCTCCATATACCTTGTTATGTCTTGAGGTCTTTTTAACTCTATTAGGCCAAAATCTTACAATGTGCCCCACATTATGATAAATATAGAAAAAAAAAATTGTTATTACCTCTTGACCAATCACTCCTTATCCCATGGTCCCATGCCAACTCATCCCTTGAGACCACTCTACAATAACTTGATCTATGACCAAATATATGATAAACAAAATAACAACCACTGAAATAATTGGAATACCTTATTATATTGGGTAGCATGATTGGTCTCTTCATGTTGACTTTCATGTTTGTGATCTTAACTTGTTATGGCTTCTCATGCTCTTTCTCAAACTTGCTCACTTTGTCTATCAACTACTCATGCTTAACCTTCAAATAATCTATCTCAATATTCAATTGATCATACTCAACTTATTTTGATTTGAACATTGTATTGACACCTTCTAATTGATTCTTGAGATTCTTAAAGTTATTATCATCCTTTTTGTCTTCTTTGACACATTCGTTCTTCAATGTATATATCTATTCCTTAATATCCTTGACCATATATATTAACTCATTATTCCTCTTATTTTGGTGCTTCAAATCATCTAGGGAATGTATGAGCTCAGTTTCATGGTTGAATTCAACTTTTCCTTCTTCACTATCATAGTAAACTTCTTCATCATATATGTTGTCTTCTTGATCACTAGACATCTTGTGCATCTTAGGATCACCTTCAAGCTATTAGTCCTAATTTAAAATACCAAGCTCTAATACCAATTTTTAGAAGAATAATGATAGAGAGGGGGTGAATAAGTTTTTAAAACATTTATTCAACTACACTGAACATTCAAGAGCCATTCATACAAACATTTAGATAAATCAAGGCACAAACAACCATATATACAAACATGAAATACAAGAATACATCATATATGTTGAAACCCTCAAGGGGAATAAAAACCACTAATCTCTTCAAATAGACTATAGTCCTATTAGACAAAAACCAAATTTAGTGAAGCACCACCCTCAACTAGCCAAGTACCCACTTGACTAGGATTTATCAACCACCAACATGTGAGGAGGTACCTGTTGGATGTTTGTTAATGATGTCTCCAAGGTGACCAAGGATGTGATGAGGTGTCTACAATGAGATTAATTATATGTTCACATATAATGATTTTATATCACACAAACTAAGAAAATATGAGAGATCAAACAATAATAATTAACAACAGAGCAGAATACTAGATAATATATCAAAGCCACTTTAAGGGGGCAACATGCACAATAATGCACTAATATAAAAATACTTAACATGATGATCAAATACTAACCACTACATCTTATATATAGTCTACTTAGCCATGGTTATTCCATATGTTATCCTAACTAAGAACATAGAGAAATGTAACAAGAATATAAAAGAGGTATGTAATCCATAAGTTGACCACACATATCCCAAGACATGCCAAAGGTTAAGGGTGTAACATGCCGCTCCCCTTTAAAAAAATGTTATCCTCAACATTTATTCAACTCTAGATGTTGTTTCATAAAACATTCATCGTCCCAAGTAGCATCTTCACAAGGTAGATTCTTCCATTTGATCAAGTACTCCTTAATCACTCAAGACTATAATTGCTTAGTGTGCATTTGAAGGATCACCTCAAGATCAAGAAAAAATCTTCCTTCCTCATCCAATTCGTGTAACTTAGTTTGTGTATCAACTTTTTGTCCAATGACTTTATTTAGGCATGATACATGAAATTCTAGATGTATGTGAGTGGAGGAAGGAAACTCTAACTTGTAGGCCACATGACCAATTTGTTTCAAGACCTGATAAGGCCCATAATACTTAGGGGACAACTTGTTATCCTTTTTTTTCTTCAAGGACATCTACTTATATTGCTATATGTGAACAAAAACCCAATCACTAATGTCAAAGTACCTCTCACTCCTGTGTTGATCTACCTATTGTTTCATGTGTTTTTGGGCCATGGCTAAATTTTCATGCAAACTAGTAAGGACCTCCTATTGATGGTGAATATGTTATTCAACTACATGAACATTAGGATGGACCTTCAAGGTTGAAGTGATGGATGGCGGATGGTATTCATATAGTGCCAAAAAAGGAGACATTTTGGAATAGTTATGAGCATAAGTATTAAACCATCATTTAGCAAGTGGTAACCAATGAAGCCATTTATCTTTCTTATTAGAAACAAAACAATAGAGATATCCTTCTAGACATGTTTTGACTATATCAATTTATCCATCTAATTGAGGATGATATGATGAACTATGAGCCAACTGGGTGCCCAAACATGCAAATAACTTAGTCCAAAAATTACTAGTAAAGATGGGATCTTGATCACTAATAATGATTTTAGGGGTACCATGTAATTTCTAAACTCCATCAAAAAAAGTAGAAGCTACTGTACTAGAAACAAATAGCTATGTAAAGAAGATAAATGAGCATACTTACTAATATGATCAAACACAACCATGATAATTTTAACCATTAGATCTTAGTAATCTTGTAATAAAATCCATAGACACCTCTTCCCAACATTGGCTTAGGATGGATAAAGGTTGTAAAAGACCTAGGGTTTTGATGTTTTTTCCTTTATTTTTTGATAGATCATACATTCAACCACATATTTCTAGACATTCCCCTTGAGTCCTTCCCAAAAAAATCATGCTTGATTAAATGATAGGTTTTCAAAAATATTGAATGACCCCCAACTAAATTTGTATAAAGTTATTTAAGTATTTTTGTTTAAGAAGAGAACTCTTACATAGGCATAATCTATCTTTATACAATAATGCACCACCCTTCCATTTGAGCTTTTCAAATCCACCCAAACCTTGTTGAAGATTCTGAATCAAATCATGGGTATCACTATCCTTATCCCATTCTAATCATGCTTCCTCTAGCCAATATTCTTATATAATGGTCATAGGATATAATAAGGCCTCAACTGATTCATCCTTCCTATATAATGCATCTACCACTAAATTATCCTTGCCTTTCTTGTAAACTATTTCAAAATCATAGCCTAACATCCTAGTTACCTATTTATGTTTTTCTTTAGATGATAACCTTTGTTCTAAAAAATATTTGAGACTATCATGATCGCTCTTTACCTAAAATTAATGACCCATCAAATAAAGCCTCCATTGTTTGACCACATGTAAAATGGCCATCATTTCTTTCTCATAAATTAGCTTGTGTTTATTTTTACCCTTTAGTTGAAGAATTTCAAATACAAGTGGTATGCCTTATTGAATGAGTAAAACACCCATACCATACCTAGATGCATCACATTCAACCATAAAATTCATGTAAAAATTAGGAGTAGCCAACATTAGAGTGGTGCACATCACCAATTTCAATAGTTCAAATGCATTGGTAGTTGTATTAGTCCATTGAAAGGAGTCTTTCTTCAACAAAGATGTGAGTGGGGCTATAATTCTACAATAATTTTTGATAAACCTATGATAGTAATCAATGAGCCCTAAAAACCCCTTAGTTACTTGAGTGGCTTAGGAAATAACTAGTCCATCATTGCTTGGAATTTTTAGGATCCACTTTTACTCTTATATGTAAAACCAGATGTCCTAAATACTCAACCTCACAATCTCCAAAAATACATTTGGAAGGTTTGGCATATAATGATGTTGTTCCAAAATTAAGAGTGCCTGTTTCACATAGTGCAAATGGTCTTCCCAATTTTTACTATAAATGAGGATATCATCAAAAAATACTAGAACAAATTTCCTCAAAAATGGCTAAAAAATAATATTCATCAAACTTTTAAAGGTAGATGGTGCATTTATTAGCCCAAAAGTTATAACTAAAAATTTATAATGGCCCTCATGAGTCTTGAAAGTAGTTTTGGGTATATCTTCATCATGAATCCAAATTTGATGATACCCAAAATGCAAATCTAACTTGGTAAAATAAAGAACACCATTTAATTCATCTAAAAAATCATCAATCATAAGAATAAGAAAATTATCTTTGATAATATACTTGTTGAGTTCCCTATAATCAGGTCACATCCTCCAAGTGCCATCTTTATTTTGCATCATGAAAACTAGTCAAGAGTATTCACTTTGGCTATGGAAAATGATTCCTACATCCAATATTTCCTATACCATCTTTCAATTTCACTTTTTTGAGCCTAGGGATACTTGTATGGCCTAATATTGGATGGTGTAATACTAAGAGTAGGTTTGATAGCATGATCATGCATGTATCGAGGTATAAGTCCTTTTAACATGTCACAAAAAATAATTGAATGGGCATCAATCACTTATTACAAATCAAGAGGTGTAGATGGCTGAGTTGGATGAACTTCCATGGAAAACAAGTGAGCTACAAATCCTTCAACACCCTTTTAGAGAATATTTTTCATTTGATGGGAGCTAACAAGTTGTGGATATTTATCCCTTAATCTCCTTAGCTCAAATGTCCTTCCATTACAATGAAAACACATGAATAATTCCTATAAATTCATCTCAATAGTGCCTAAAGTGGTGAGCCATTATACTCTTAGAATAATGTCAGCTCCCCCTATAAGAATAACAAACATAAGATAATCCAACAAGTAGTCTCATATGGCTATATTAATACTATGGCATTTCCTAAGTAGATGATAGTACCACCATCTACAATCATAACCTAAAATTCTAGAGTGGGATAAATGAAATAATTCAAGTGAGCAGCCAGCTTATTGTTGATGAAGTTGTGTGTTCTCCCATAATCAATCAAAATAGTGACCTATTTTTTTAAGAAACCCACCACCTTAAGATTTTGGGGAGTAATAATACCTAAAAGGGCATGATAGGAAATAGTAGGCTAAGAATATTTAGATTCTTCCTCAAGACCTTCTTCATCCTCACCAAGTACCTCCTCATCATTGTCATTCTTATTGGCACCTTTGATGTAAAAAAGCTTATTTTCAGCATAACGATAGTATTTAATACATTTTTTGTCACAACCATAACACAACCCTTTGGCTCAATTCTCCTCAATTCATCAAGGTGCTATTATGGTGGGTTGAGGATATGATGGTGTTAGAAAGGTGTGATCATGACCAATAATGAAGGTTTTCCATTTGACCATCTCTTTTTCCTTATCCATGTGTGCCAATGGGATAACTTCTGATATAGATGTTGGGTTAAACATTCAAACCTTCAATTGGATGATATATTTGAGACCATCCAAAAATATATCAATCAAATTTTCCTCATTGATGTCTTCCACTTGTAAGGATAGATTTTGAAACTGATGAATATAATATTTCACAATTCTCATTTGTTGTAGTTTGGCTAACTAGCTAAAGTAGTTCTCAACTACATTATTTTGATAATGAGACAATAACTCATTAATTAAAATAGACCATGTAATAGGATCACCATTATTTTTCTTTTAAGCACATAACCAATGATACCAAATGAGTCGCTCAAATTCTAGATATAGAGATGCCACGATCATCTTTTAAGAACTA
Organism: Torreya grandis; assembly: GCA_037957365.1. NCBI lineage: Eukaryota > Viridiplantae > Streptophyta > Pinopsida > Cupressales > Taxaceae > Torreya > Torreya grandis. The sequence continues at coordinate 1,002,421 of JARHVA010003804.1, read as the reverse complement.
GGTGTTTGATGTAGATCAAATAAATTCTCAATTTGTGTAATCCAAATGAGAGGATACTTACCATAAAACTTATTCATGTCCACTTCGGGAAACATCAGTTTCATACTATAATTAGAGTTCTTAGTTATGAGAGGAGGATGACCCAAATGTTGAAGTGGAGGGGTGTTTGACTATAACTAAGATGAAAGAGCAAAAAATGAATTAGTGATCTAATTCAATTTATTATGAACCCTATTAATTTCTCTACACATCCTTGAAACATTAGTTTTAAATACAAAAAAGTCATAATGCCACACCAGGCCTTTTATGTCAGCTTGAAGTTGAGAAATCAATGGATCTAAAGTTATAGATTTCATGTCATCAATAGGAGTCTTAGGAGTTTCTTTCCCCCCTTTTCATCCCCATGTAGAAGGACCAACTATATACAAACCCTAAGAGGGTTTTTTCCCCCCAAAAAAGTGTACTAGGGGATAGTACCATTATGATCACCTCACCAAGATGAATCTAACAACTACCTTTGCACACTAGGGTAAAGAATTTTGGCACAAAAATGTATATAGATGGACTATGCCATTGCGATCATTTTGTCTAGATGAATCCAATGACTATAAATTTGCAAGGCAAAAAAAATTTCTAGACTTTTTTTTTAAATTTTTTTCCAAAAAAGTGTTTTAAACAATACTATGTTGATAAAAAAATTAATTCTTCCTGAATTGCAAGTTATGTTATTTTTCTCTTTCCCCTCATAGAATTTGCACCTCACTTGATCCAAAAAAAAAAACATATAAAGCTTTCCCAAATCAAATATTTGATACCACTTGTAATAAAATTACTTAAATATTCACATAGAATGATTTTATATCACATAGAATAAGTAAATATGAGATATCACATAGTAATAATTGACAACAAATAAGAATACTAGATAATATAACAAAGCCACTTCGAGGGGGAATCCTCCAAAATAATGAACTAATAGTAGAATACTTAACATGATGATCAAATACTAACCACTACCTCTTATATATAGTCTACTTAGCCATGGTTATCCATAGGCTGACCTAACTAAGAATATATAGAAATGTGACAAGAATATAAAAGAGGTATGTAAGCCATAAGTTGGCCACACATATCCCAAGATACACCAAAGGTTAAGGGCGTAGCAGTGTCATGTGTGATAGAAGGATAATGATAAAGCGTGCTTCAATTTTATTGCATAGTTATTTATTTTTTGACTTGGATAGGTAAATAGTGGATGTTATTGATGGTGTGCTCATGTTGTAGAGACCATATGGGGTGTTATGAGTGATTATGAAAGTAAAAGGAATTCATCATAGTAATCATATGAGTGTCTAGGTTCAAGTATTAATATTTTTAAACAAGGTTGAAGAATTTTAATGAAATCATATTTCACATGTGTTAAGGTTTCAAGAGTAGGTTGATACATGGATGGATTTCCCTATGAGAGGTGATCATGTGGTTCATATTTAAGGTTTGGACATTGAGCATAGCAAAATATATAATAGTGTAAATTTGGATTCTCAAAAAAATTTCAATAAGTTCCCACACTTATCCAATTTTATGATATAAAATATCTATGGTGATCATTTAATCAGATGATAAAGATCCAATAGCAAGCATCTAAATTGATAGATGAAAATCTAATGATGAAATTTAATTGGGTGATAAAGATCTACGGTGAGCATTAAACTTGTCAAATGTAGATCTAATGGTGAGAGTTCAAAATATATAATGGTGAGCATATAATGTAAAAAATAAGGATATAATAGAGTGTGTGATCTTATTAGATAGTGATCCAATAGTTTATATTTATTCAATTATTCAAAGATCTTGAGATTGTAAGTTCTAGTGACATATGTCTTAATCATGTGCTAGTGACATGTGTCTTAATCATGATGATTTTATAGAAGATAAATGACATATGGGTGTTTTTAAAGATGGATATAAATTCTATGGTTTTAAAGATGGATATAAATTCTATGGTTTTAATCAAAAATTTAATGATTAGAAGGCATATTGAACTACCAAGTGGTGCAAGAGTAGGAACTGACAATAGTCTGCTTAGAAGGCATGTGGGGGTGCCAAGTATCTTAATCATGAAAGCCTATTTTAAGGATCAATGGTCAGAATTAAAGAGGTAAAAGTTAGGATAATTATAAGGAGATTGATGGAGTGTATTTTTTAAATTTTTTGTGAGGACACAAGATGAAGACACGTGTCTACACTATTTGCATTACATAGTGACCATTGGCATTTGAATTAGCAAAGGGAAAAACTAGTCTGTAGTATTTTACTAATATCTTTTGATCTAGGAAGAATTTGAAGATGATGTGAAAGGAAAATATGAAGAGTAATTATATTAAAATATATATAAGTGAGTTATAATGTTTGAATGTTTTTACAATCAAATATATTAAGCTCTAAAGTTGACTGTGTGTTTGGCCATGTTCTGCAAGTAACCCAAGAAGGATAATTGAGTTATTCTTAATAGTATTTTGATGTTTCAAGATGAAAAAACTATTGGAGAGTGTTCTATAATAAATTAATATTATATATATGTATTTTTTATATTTTAAAATTCTATATTTAGTATTAAAAAATGCTTATAAGTTGACTATTTTTATTGAATGCCCTAACAGTTTGAGTGACCATCTTGCAGAGGTGAGTTGAAAGTATTTTGAGTAGAGTTAAGGAATAAAATGAGTATTGAGATGTTATATAAATATATAAGGCTTATTATAAATTATTTTATGTCATGATATTCTCTTAATCAGATATGGAGAGTCAAAATAGCTTGACTATATTTTGAGTATGTGTGACCAGCCTGAGTAGTCATTTTGAGAGAGTTATTTTGAGTGCGTAGAGATAGTGTTGAAGTATCTAAATCACATGAAGGAATTTAAGAGGTATTTAAGGTTTCATAAATATGATATAATAATATTAATATGTTAAAATATTTGAGTATTTGATTTAGAAGTTTGAGACTATGTTTTCTATGTTTGAATGCCTAAAGAGTGAGGAGACTTAATTAGTAGGTTCAAGTGTTGAGTTGGTGTTCTAGGTGGCATGGAACCATGAGGGAGTTATCAAGGGTATATTGGATATATTTTTTATGTGTTCAAAACATTGGTAGAAGCTAAAACTAGACCAAGGATTTGAAGTTTTAACATATGGGTGAGTAGGCCTAATTATTTTAGGTCTCACCAAGACCTAATGGTGGTGTGGGGTTAATGAGGTAATGGCCAACCTAAGGAGTGTGGGGTTATTAAATTTAAAATTTATTAATACCTATTTAAAATTTATAACATGTATGGTAAGCATCTTTGCTGACCAAGATGGGTTAGATGAGTGTATGGTATAAATACTAGGCATACTTAGCTTGATTGGTGTAGAGTTAAGAGACCATGGAGCCAAGTGAAGGAGAGAATATTTGAAAGAGAAGGTACATGTTAGTGAGGAACATAATATATTGAATATGATTATTCATGCTTGTATAATCAATTTGATGAAGGTGAACACATAGGTCATTGGACTTAATAAGCCTAGAAGAGGTAGATTGAGTGAGTAAGCCCTAAAGGCTGTTTAAGAGTGATCCAAAAGGGTGTTTTGGATTCATGGCTTGAGTGTGAAAGTTTGTGAGAGTGTAATATGGAAAGAGTGTAAGTAATATAATTACATCATTAGGTGTAGAAGACATTAGATCAGAAGTGGAGATCAAATCAAGGTAGCTAGGTTGGTGCTTGGTTGCCTAGGGCTTTAGTTCCTCCTTATGGGATGGGTGTCTCAATAAACTAAGGTATAGTTATTACTTAATCAATTGGTGCTAGACTACATTTTTATCTTTTTATTATAGGACTATAGTCCATCTTGTATTTTTTAGTGGGTTTTATCCCCTAAGAGGGTTTCCCACATGTATCATGTGTTATGTGTTTGAACTTGTTATATCTTCCTTGTTCATTACAATGGTTGATTTATATGCATCATGATTATGTGTGATGAATGGTTAAGACTTTGGAATTGAGTTGGATTATCTTGCATCACTGATTCATGCCCTCAATGATTTTACATCTAAAAATTAGTGTCAAATCAGGACCTTCTTTGTAAGTTTAACCATTTGAAGGTGATATAAGGTACAATATGGATAAGCAATTGAAGAAAGATAATCAAGAGCTGAAGGCTTAAGTAAAGTTTAATTATGTATGTCTAAAAATAAAGTGAATAAAAGTGTGATTAATACAAGTCACATTTTGAGAAGTATAGAGGTAAGATGAATGACTATGATCAAGAAGAATCTTAGAATAAGATCATGGCCTCAAGATTTAAGGCTATTAAGGATGAGTGCATCAAGCTCAATAAGGAGCTAGAATCCTTAAAGGCAAGCTCAAGATCACAATATGATAAAGATAAGACAAATATTCTTTAGGATTAATTAAGAGTTACAAAGACTAATCTAAGTTTAAAGGAGGAAGAATGTAGAAATCCCAAAACTCAATTAGGAGAGACAAATGCCAAGTTTAGTTTAAATCAAGATGATCATAATGATTTAAAGTCTAATATTGATTATATAAAGAGTTTTTAGGAGAAATCATGTAGAATTAAGGATGACATTTTTATTAAATATGTAAATAATGGGTTAAAGGGCACATACCCTTTACAAAGATAGCTAAAGGATAGATAAGATTAATCAAACCAAAAAAAATGTGTAAGAGAGAAATATTGATGGATTAACCCAAGGGAAAGCTAACATTAGCCACCTAGTAGCCAAAAAACTAAAAAGAAACCAAAATGGGAAACAAAGAGAGACATGCTAATCTAAATCAGAGTAAGTGACTAGTTGATTAGTCTCTACACTAGAATTTTTGTTACTTTTGCCCCTATTATGACTCCCAATGAACCGATCTTGACCCTTGCCCATTCTCTTCCTTTTGAGATCTGAGTGGAGGGTCTCATGATTATCTTCCTTAGAAGCCTAGATGAATTCCTCATCTTTGTCTTTTTGGGAATATTTACCTATGGAGATATAGGCCAAGAAGGCCTTTCCATCATTTTTGTTATTCTTATTGGGGTAGAGACAATCCCTAAGCCTTTATAATTCTTTAGCAATTTCTTCACATAGCAGTTTTTGAATTGCTATTTTCATGTGGAGCTTCTAGAGAGAATCCTCAATTCCCCCATTTACATCTACCCCTAAGACCACTTTTCCTTTAGAAGAATTCATATGAAAAAAGGGGATTCCCATAGAGAGTTTGGGTTGAACATGCACCTAAACATTTGATTTCCCCAAACCTTGCCCCTATTTCTCTTCTTTAGAATCCACCTAAGAGTGATACAATCCTTCTCCCTCTAAGTCCTCATTTTCGTTGATAGTGTCAGTGGCCTTATGGATAATATTAGACTAGAGTGACTCTCCCCATTTGATGAGTAAGTGGATAAGGCCTTGGTGGATTAAATTGGCCATCAGATTCTTCTTGAAATTTTAGATAGACACCTGCAATGATTATAGTAGGTAAAAGGGAATACTAATATAACATCCCTTGAAATTATTTAAAAGCAAAAAGTGAAGTGAGAGGAGAACTATGTGTTTACCCTTAAGTATGATATATTTTGGATGACATGACTAAAGAAGTTAAAAGGGATAAGGACAACATCTAAGATCTCAAAATTAATTTAGAGGCTGCATGTTCAATCATGAGAGCTAAAGAGGATGAGAGTGTTCAATTTAAGACCAAGCTATATTCATTGAAGGATGAGCATGAGAAATTTGTTATCAATCTAAACAAGATTGATAAAGAATAAGAGAGGTCAACTCAAGACAAGAAGGTGAAACTATTTAATAGGAAACCAAATGATATAAGGTATGAAAGTTAATTTCATGGTCATTATTTTACATGTAATATTTTTGGTCATAAGGCAAAAAACTGTAGAAAGAAGAGCAGCTAGTCAAATAGAGGTATGGATAATATAGTTTTCTATAATTGTTATGACATGGGACATATTTCTAGATTCTACCCTAGAATGAATGGGAAAAGATGATTCCAAGTGTGGATACCTAAGATAGTTAAGATTAAGCATAATGAACCTAAGAGATAAGATGGTATGTTTGCTGAGATTAATAATATTCACCAAGTAGAAGGTATGAATGATGTTCCTTTTTTCAATTTTCATCAAGTTGGTTATATTGAAAGATATTTTAAAAATAAGATCTCAAGTCATAATAAGGTGCATGAACATCCTAGAGTGATCAGGAAAGGTCAATCCTTGGTATGGAAGCCTAAGGAAGTGAAAACCAAGAAAGCTAATTTAGTTGAGTTGAAAGGTCAACATGGACTACCTACTAAAGCAAAAGAGGAAACAGATATGAAGAAGGTCTAGGAATGTCAAGAGAATGTGTCATCTATCTAGATGGAAAAGGAGAATCAAAAGTTAGTACAAATCAAGCTCAAGGAAAAGACCAAATTCCTAATAGAGGCTAGTTCTGAGGTATGTATGGATTTAAGAGAACATCTTGCTCTTATTGAGTAAGTTTCATTCAAAGAACATTATTTTTTAATACCTAGTGATGAGGTTCTTTCTTTAAATGAAAAGGTATGTCATGAATATATGTTGTCTCCATATGTTTTCAATTTTATCTTAGAAGAAAAGGAGAATATTTTAGTGGAAGAACAAGTGGCTTCTCTTAAGCCAAAGAAGAAGAAGAATAACTATCAGTATCAGATGACTAAGGAGGAAAAATAATATGAGGAGTTGTGGGAAACTCCTAGTTTCACATAATTCTAGGACATTGTAGGTTAGGGTGTCTCTATCTAGGATTCAAAAAGACACTTGATAGCAAGGAGAATCATGGTGGATGCTAGTTAAACTTTGGTTGATGTTGTAGGATAAGAAATACTGTTTGAAAATATGTTTGACTAAGGGGGGGAAATGGTTTTTATGAATCTACTCCAAAGTGTTGTTATGGAATGATTCAGAAGATATATTTATGAATAGTGATCCTAAAGTCAAAGTTTTGGTCAAGTCTTTAAAGGATGGTCTAGTTGGTCAAAGTGGTGAAGAATGAAGCTATGAATTCAAGATATACAAGTATTAAATGAAGATATATAGGTAGAATCAAGGACAATGAGATGTCAAAATATAATATTTTATAGAAAGGTATGTTGATCATGTTTTAATGTGCTCAATGTGTGTTCAAGTTTTTTGGTCCTAAAGATAGGAACTTATAAATTTATGTTTCTTAATTTGATTGATCAAATGCTGAAAGACTAAAGACAAGGTTAATATGGAGTATGAGGAGAATGTGTTGTCACATTTTTTAATATCATATAGAAGGTCTTAGATTTCTATAGATGTCAAGTTAAGTATTCCATGGATGTCATGGTGTTCTAAAGATAATATGTTTTCATAAGAGTTTTGACTAAAGTATGGATAGTGTTGAAGATTTTTTGGTAGACCTGGTTCATTGAGAAGACTTGTTAAATATGTCATGATCTAGGTGAAGCCTAAATTTAGGGTGAGCTAACTTAGATAGTTTGAAAGGCTTGAATATTTATGTATGATGTGAGGGGGAGCATATGTGAGATGTTCCAGTCATGGTGAAGATATGAATAAGTCTACTATAGTTGTGAATTTGAGAATATTGATATAATGACTTGATCAAACCAAGTAATATGTTTTGATAAGGTATTAAATATTCATACATGAGAAAAAGGAGCTTTTTTGTTTTGTAGTTAGATAGGTCCAAGGATAATAGAAGCCTAAGTTTAGATTGGTGTATGCCAAAGATAAAATGACATGAGATGGATCATGATGTTAGGGGGAGATTTATAAGATCCTTTAGTAGTTTTTCAAGGTCCTCAAGATCAAAATATGATCCCAATTTATCATTATGTTAAAGGGGGAAAAAGTACTTGAAGAGAGAGATAGAGTCTGAGCATAAGCTTTATATCGGTATTTGACATCAATGACAACGTGGGAGTTTATTGGAGGTTTCTCAATGATGTATCCAAGGAGAACAAAGATATTGATGAGGTGTCATGTGTTTATAATGACAATGACAAAGTGTGCTTCAATGTGCTTTAGTGTTCTTGCATAGTTCTTTAGTGTTTGACTTGGATATGTAAATGGTGGATGTTATTGATGGTGTGGTCATATTTCAGAGACCCAATGGGGTCTTATGAGTGCTTAGAGTAATTATGAAAGTAAAATTAATTCATCATAATATTCATATGAGTGTTTAGGTTCAAGTAGTCATCTTGGTAGACAAGGCTAAGTAAGCCGTTTAATGACATCATATTTCACACATGTGAAGGCTTCAGGAGTAGTTTGATATATGGATGGATTTACCTATGAGAGGTGATCATATGGTTAAAATTTTAGGTATATACATTGAGCATAACAAAATATATAATAGTGAAAATTTAGATTCTCAAATATAGTTCACTAAGTTCCCATACTTAGCCAATTTTGTGATATCAAAGATCTATGGTGAGCATTTAACTAGATGATAAAGATCCAACAGTAAGCATCTAAACTAATTTAATCAAGTGATGAAGATATATGGTGAGAATTATACTTATCAAATGAAGATATAATGGTGAGAAATAAAAAAATCTAATGGAAATATTCTAATATAAAAAATAAGGATTTAAAATAGTATGTTATATTATCAGATAGTGATCCAATGGTGCATATTAAGTCAATTAGTCAAAGATCCTAAGATTGCACATGATAATGGCATCTGTCTCAATCAAAATGATTTGATAGAATATGAATATCACATGGGTGTTCATGTAGATGGATATTTATGGTGTAGTTTAATTTAAATAGTCAATGCTCAGAAGGTATATGGGATTGCCAAGTTGTGCAAGAGTGAGGACTAACAACAATGTGCTTAGAAGGCACGTGGGGGTACTAAGTGTCTTAATCATGAAAGTCTATGTCAAGGATCAAAAATCAAAGTTAAAGAGGTAAAATTTAGGAGACCTATAAGGATATCAATTGAGTGCATTTGAGAAAATTTTGTGAGGGCATTAGATGAAGACACATGTTGTCATGTTTGTAATACATAGTGACTTTTTGCATTTGAATTAGCAAAGGGAAAAACTAGTTTGTAGGTTTTTTCTAATATATTTTGATCTAAGATGAATTTGAATATGATTTAAAAATAAAATTTGAAAATTACTTATAGAATCATCTATATAAGTGAGTTAGAAGGTTTTGATGTCAATATAGTTAAATATATTAAGCTCCAAAGTTGATTGTGTTTTACCATGATCTGCAAGTGACCTGAGAAGGATAATTTAGTTGTTATTGATAGTATTTTCATGTTTCAAGATGAAATAACTATTTGAGAGTGTTTTAAAATCCATGAGGACTATATATATGTGGATTTTAGAGGTTTGAAAAATCCATATTTAGTACAAACAAATGCTTATAAGTTGATTGTGTTTATTGAATGCAATAACAATTTGAGTGACCATCTTGTAGAGGTAGGTTGAAGGTGTTCTAAGTGGAAATAAGGAAGAAAATGAGCATGGAGATGTTTTATAATTATCTAAGGATTATGATAAAGTATTTGATGTCATGATATGCCCATAATTAAATATGGAGAGTCAAAATAACTTGATTGTCTTTTGATTATGTAATATAATAATATGGATATGTGAAAATATTTGAATAGTTAATTCAAAATTTTGAGACTATTTTTTCCATGTTTAAAGGCCTAAAGAGTGAAGAGACCTAATAGGTAGGTTCAAGTGTTGATTTGGTATTCTAGGTGGCATAGACCCATGAGAGAGTTATCAAGGGTCTTATAGAGAAATTTTTTTTGTTTTCAAAGCTTTGGTATAAGTGAAAAGTGGCTAAAGGAGTTGAAGGTGTAATTTATGGGTGAGTAGGCCTAATTGTTTTATGTCTTACCAAGACCTAATGGTGGTTTAGAATTAATGAGGTAATGGCCCACCTAAAGAGTTTGGTTTTATTGCATGTAACATGTACAAAAACTTATTTAAAAGGTAGAAAAACTATTGTGAGAATCTTGGCCAACCAAGATGCATTTGATGATTTTATGGTATAAATTCTAGTCATAATTGACCTATTTGGTGTATAGTTGAGAGAGAATGGAGCCAAGTGAAGGAGATAAACTTTAAAAGAGAAGGTACAGCTTAATGAGGACCATCAAAGAGAAAAGAGGATTAGTCATTCTTGTATGATAAAGTTTATGAAGGTGAACATATAGATCATTATACCTAATAAGCCTAGAAAAGGTAGATTGAGTCAGTAAGCCATAGAGGCTATTTGAGAGTGATCCAAAAGGGTGTTTGGGTTGCATGGCTTGAGTGTGTTGTTTGTGAGAGTGTAAATATAAAAGAGTGAAAGTAAGATAAGTGTATCATTAAATGTATAATAAATTAGATTAGAAGTGAAGATTAGATTAAGGTAGAAGGGTTGGTGCTTGGTTACCTAGGGGGTTGGTTCTTCCTTGTGGGATGGGTGTCTCACTAAAATATGGGATGGGTGTTCCTTGATTAGTTGGTGTTGGTATTATTTTAGATCTTGTTATTATAAGAATATAGTCCATATTTTAGGGTTTAGTGAGTTTTATCCCCCAAGAGGGTTTCCCACATATATTATGTGTTATGTTCTTGATATTTTTATATATTCCTTGTTCATTGAAATGGTTAATTTGTATGAATCATGATTGTATGTGTTGAATGGTTAAGAGTTGGTAATTGAATTAAATTATCTTGAATAACTAATTCAACCCCCCTCTCAATAATTGTACCTCTAATATCACCAAACCCCTAGATGACTCAGTACCAACATAGCCACCTAATTTATTTGATAACCTTCATAAAACCTTGTTTCTCACAATTATTTAGCTATTCACGCTCTTTAAACCTCTTAAACTATCTTTTAGGCCTCTTTTCTCAACTAGGTTTCTTTAATACTGATTAGGTCATATGACCTTGATATTCATATGAAGATAAATTATCAAATATTCATTACATATCCTCTACACTCTTTTTATGATATAAAATACCTCCTTATACTAAATAATGTGTTATATCATTTGCTTACTATCTTCTATCTCAAATAGGCCTAAAATTGCCTTGTATATATACCATTCCTTGTTCATATACCACTTAGTTAGAAATACACCCTTAAACTCTTAGTTAAGACATGTTATAGGTCTTAAAAAATATTTTAAACATTATTAAATAATAATTTGGATCCATGTTGGTCATTCATAGTTCAATTAGGCCTCATTTCTCTATTAGGATTCATGGAGACCTAATTACATTAGGTCTATGCTTTAATTCAAAAACTTGATTCTCTTGGGCCTAGATGGCTCTCTCAAAAACTTGAAAACCATTTCAAAAACTATTAAAGTAACTCTTGTGACCTAATCCATACTTTTTTATATCTGCATCCTTCGTTCATACCTTGCAACCTTCTTTAGGACAAATTGTCCTATTATGCCTATGTGCCTCAAAAAACTATCTTTCATAAAAGAAGCTCAAACATACTAAAGATACTCAAATATGACTAAAAATATTTTCATATATATTATACAATACCTAAAATCATCACAAAATTCATTATACATTTCCACTCAAAATATGAGGCTTAAATAACACATTTGCAACTCACTCATTTAGAACTACCAAATTACCTCAAAACACATTCATTATGACTGAAACCTAAAAATTTAATTGACTTATGATTAATTTAAATTATCCTATGACATATATATACCATTTTAAAATATAAAAACCACATGTTCTAGTGGAAACTATTGGTCTTATAGACCAATTTGTTGACTTCACTACACACACACCTTACTGAGTCAGACAAGCCATTTTGGCTTCATCATTTTCATCACCATACCTAAATTAAAATATATATAATAATTAATAATAAATAAAAATATCAAAAAATATCTCCATTTACTTATTTTCATCATTCTATCATGAAAACACATTCCTATTCACCTTCTCACTGTTGCTTGGGTTTTTCACTATTTATAGCATTAGGCTTGTTAGCGACTAACTAACTTGGATGCCCAATTTATCATAATTTAGGGATAGATACTATCTAAAAACCCATATGGACATGAAAAATGAGTCTCTACCTTATTCCTCCATCCATTTTATTACAATGTCCAATGCAATTTTTGACTTCTACAATAACTTCTTTAGAAATAAGCTTGCAACTCAACATTTTCTCTCTCCTCTCTAACTAATACCACCTAGAAGTACCTAGGAGAGTCCAATTTATTATATAATATATTAATTGAGCATACCAATCGATTATATTCTTTTTTATCAATATCTTCAACATCAGGTTCTTATTAGGGTTCTAAGAGTGTTTAAACTTGTTTTTACTCTTAATAATAATTCATAAAGCATAGCACATAAATCAAAAACTAATTCCTAAAATTTTGAGCTAGGACCCTCACCAATCTACCATTAAATATTAGGTTCCCATGTAATGTTTTGATAAGCTAATGAGAACAAGAAAATTCTTCTCAAGTTGAGAACTCTTCATTTTGAGCACTTGATAGACCTCAAAACAACTTTTCATGCCTTGTCCATCACACTGTGACATAAAATTACATGAAAAAACTTGAAACAACATACCTAACCTCTCAAAATTCTTACATGAGCTCAAACACATTTAAATTATCTTGACCCTTCATTAGGCCACATTTTATCTCTTTGCTCTCTAGACCATGACCTTTAAACCACATTAGGCCTTAAAAATGACCTTCATGATTCTTTCCACGCACACTCCACCTCATGTACATACTTAAAAAATATCTCTCATTCTAAAAAACTACCTTACATCCTTCACATACCTTAATAATAGATCATGATACCTCATTAGGCTAGACAGGGTCTAGAAGTGGTCTAGGTGTAGACTTGGTCTAAAGATCTTACTCATGTAAGCTCACCATGAGACTCTCATTATTTCTATAATGACTCAAATACATTCTCAAGTAACCTCAAATAAATATTCATGCCTATGTGCACTTATCTCACCAAACCATCATACTCATATCTTTCCATAAGGTCTCTTTTTTCTATGACTAGATTAGGCTTCTTAAGTACTTGACCTCAAAGACCTAATCTCGATGAATTTTTCAACAATGGAAATAAGAAAATAACATTAATAACCATTTATAAAAACTACATACCTTTATCCATGATTACATATGCACACTTACCAATAAAATTGATCTTCATGCCTCATTAGGCCAACTAGGGATTAGAAGAGGTCTAGATATAGACCTAAATTAAAGGTTTTACCCTTGTAGGTTCACTTTGGAGCACTTTTAAGTGAATAAAAACCTGAAATCATGTTCATAAAACCTTCACAATCTCTCACATGCCTGATATTACTCACCTCATCATGTCACCAACTTATACTTCTACCATGCCATGACTAAACTCAAACTTACAATTCACTTAATGCCTTAAGTTGTTCCTTCCATGTCATGACCTCAACAAAACATCAAAAAATTATATATAATACATTATACCACACTCATATCACTACACCATTCTCTTTCTAATGGTAATAATCTTCCACAGCCTAATACAGACCTAAAACCACATGACTAAGCATCATATGACTTGGCATCTCTCTTTCATGCACTTAAACACCTTTGAAACCTTGACCCATTCCTTCATTCACACATAAGTCATAAGTTTCCTTCAAATTATCTCTTTCCTTCAAATTTTATCTTGTCTTCAGACTCATCTTGTCACATGGATCTTATGCAAAATTAGTTGCCTTCAAGTATCTTCCATGACCTATACCTTCTATGCTCATATCACTCATGTAGACCTACTTGTCATAATAAATTCACAATAACCTTGTCATATCATACACATAACTCAATGAAGACTCACCATGCTCCTTCATTATATGCACCTTGACATCAATGACATTTCACAAGAACCTACAATGAAAACATTGACAACTTCAAATTGACCTAAACTTTGACATCAAACTTGACATCAATTACAAAAACATGACAAAAAAATTACATGCACCATAAAAATATTTATATTTATTTTATTTAAAAAGTAGATAAAAAGGTTTTAAATATTATCTTTTACATATAAATTTTTTACTTATGTTTTAGAAGGGTTGGAGGTTGTTATTTTGCTAAAAAAATTAATTTGGGAGGTTGTAGTGTTCAAAACCTAATTTTTTTTTATTTTATTTTTAAAACATTAGTTTAATTTTAAATCCATTTTTTTATTTGTGTGATAACTTATTGCACATGTAAAACCTTAGTTGACTTGTCAAATTTGGTTCAACTTCTTATCTAGTGAATGTTTTGATAAGCATAGTCATATAACTAGTCGATCTCTAAGTTTTGACACATTATGGATGCATTGGAGTGGTCCATTTTTTATTTTGAAGCCTCATATTGTAGTTTTTATTCCATTTTTAATAATAGTGTTTAAGTGGTCATTTTGAGTGTGACTCTTTTGACACTTATATTAGTGAAAATTTAATTCAATTTTTTGCATTGTTTGGCATCTAAATTGTGTAATTAAGTATAGTTGTATTATGCAATTCCCTTTATTTTGAAAATAGTTAAAAATTTCATTTAAGATATTTTCTTTTTAAGTATTTTTTTTACTATCGTATTTAAAGGAAAGTCATGGGTTCATCCCATTTTTACTTAGATATATATATTAAATGCTTAATGAAAATAACTATAATATATGGAGAATTCATGTTAAAGCCAAATTTATAGCCTAAAAGTTGTGTAAAATTTTCATTAGGACTTAAAAACCCCCTTTTGGATGACATGTGACCCCTAAGCTTACCAATGCATTTCAACAAAAATTGCATGAAGCTATGTACATCATCTTGTAGACTGTTAAGGATGAATTTCTTATCCACATTGATAATCATGAATCTACCAGTGATGATTGGAAACTCCTTGAATCCATGAACAAAGGCACTCATCTCTCAAAAAAAATTAAGTTAATCCTTGAATTTCTAATTGCACCTATGAAAGGTTATGAGAAAGTTGTGAATTTTCTTGTTAAAATTAAAAACATGAAATCTAAATTATATGGATGTAATTTTAATTTTATTAAAGATTAATTGATTTATTTTATCATTTAGTTAAATATTCATGAAAATTTCAAAAAAAAATTGAATTTTGAATTTTAGGTATCAAACATAGCAAAATATCCTTGACCTTATAGCCTTATCTACTCTCCTAATTTAAGAAGAGAAAGTTATGACAAATTTTGATTCTAAATTAGAATGACACTCAAATAATTCTCACTCTTAATATTTTTTGTTGATAACACTAAAAACATAAATCTAAACCAAATTATGCTAAAATAAAATACAGGAATAAGAAATCTAGTAATAAGAATCATACAACTAAATTTAATGGAAATCACATTTTATGTTGTAAATTCAGTCATAGAAGGGAAAACTATTATAAAAATAACAAAGGGAAGAAATGTAATAAAAAAAAGTAGAAGAATCAAAACCCTAATCAGAATAACAATTTGAATTCAAATGTTATTACTTTATATAATGTTTTATTTGATTCAAATGAAAATTAATGGATATTATATAGTGGTTCATCACACCATATGACATGCTTATCTAATATTTCATGTGATTCTAGAGATATCTCTGAAATAATTTTTTGAGGAGATAATTATTTTTTAGAAGTAACTAAATAGAGAAAATCAAAGTTTTCAAATGTTACCATAAATGATGTTTTCTATGTACCTAAGCTTTAAAAAAAATTATATCTTGTTCTCAACTTATAAATGATAATTTCATTGTAAATTTTCTTAAAGATATTCTATTATAAATCAATCTAGTTCCTTGATTGTTGAAATTGTTTAAAAGAATAGTTTATATATCTTTTCTCCTTCTTCTACATGTTTACTTTCATCACATAATAAGAATGAATCTCATTTATGGCATGAAATATTAGGACATGTTAATTTTAGAAGTTCACATGATATGTATGCAAATAATATTATTATTCGACTTCCTTCTATCCCTTCTCATCATGAAACTTATGGGGGTTGCTTATGTGGTAAGCAACATACTAACTCCTTTCACAAGAATCATGATGCAAATTCCTCACCTCCTTTAGAATTGATTCATAGTGATGTTGTAGTGACTCTTGAAGTTGTACCACTTAATATTTATTTATATTATGTTAATTTTATTGATGATTACACTAGAATGATCTAGTTTTTTTTATTAAAAATAAACCTAATGTGTTATCTAAATTCAAGGAATTTAAAGCTAGTGTCGAAAATGAATCTAATTTTTCTATTAAGAGATTAAGAACTGATAATGATGGTGAATATATTAGTAAAGAGTTTGATATTTTTTGTATTATTTTCAATATTCAAAGGGAATTACTAACTCCCTATTCCCTTTATTAAAATGGTATTGCTAAAAGGAAAAACTACACTATCATAAAAATGGATAGAATAATGTTACAATCTACAAATGCTCCTAAGTTATTATGGGCCAAAGCCATGAACACTACTATTAATATTCTTAATAGAGTCCATAACAAATCCTTACATCTTTCTACCATTTTATAAATGTGGAATAAAAATAAACCTAGTGTGTCTCATCTCAATATTTTTAGAAGTCCTACTTCTATCTTTGTCCTTAAAGTTTAGGAAGAATCTTGACCCCACTTCATATTCTTGCATTTTTTAGGATATGAAGCTTCATAAGACAAAAGGTGTAATATTTTATGATCCTTCTAAATTTAAAATCATTGAGAATATGAATGTTCTTATTCTTGAAAAATCATTTTGTGAACCCTCTTTAGAATCTCCTCATTGTTCTTTTGTTGATAAACCTGACTCTCATGTTTCTCCTAGTGATGAAATAAATGCGATTAAGGAAGTTGATCCCGTTTTGGATAAATTAGAGTCTAAAGAACCCACTGCATTTCATGTTCAATATAAAAGACCTAAATGGGAAGAATCCCCAATTCAATATTGTAATGTTGATAACATTAATAAATTAACTATAAGTCAACATTCTTATCATGCATTAATAACTATGTATGAATGTGAACCTCAATCATTTAAAGAATCCACTCAAGATGATAGATGGAATGTTGTTATGCAAACTAAATATAATTCCTTAATTAAAAATTAGACTTGGGATCTTGTCCTTCCTCTATCTAAAAGACATATTTTTTTGTTGTAAGTGGATGTATAAGATCAAATATAATTGAGTTGGTAAAATTGACAAGTTTAAAACTAGATTAGTTTCTCATGGGTTTACTCAAAAACTTAGGATTGAATATGTTGAAACCTCTACTCCTATAGAAAAAAATAGTAATGTTAGACTTCTTTTTACTCTTATAGCTCAAAATGGTTGGTTTATCTACCAAATGAATGCCAATAATACATTTCTAAATGGTGATTTAGAAGATGAAATCTACATGACTCAACCTAAAGCTTGCATTGAACGTAATAGAGAACATTATATATGCAAGTTAAATAAATTTGTGTATGATTTAAAATACTCTCCTCGATCTTGGTATTCTAAAATTAATTATTTTTTCAAATAATTAAGTTTTTATAAATACTATTCAGATAATGATCTATTTGTTAAAGTTGAAAATGGTCATTTGATTAAAATTGTATTATATGTTGATTAATAGAAATCTAACTAGTTTAATTCATAAATATAAGGATAAACTAAGTCAAATGTTTGAAATGACTTATTTAAGCATCCTAAATCATTTTTTAGGAATGACTATATTTCAAGATAAAAATTTAATTGTTATATCAAAATCTCAGTATGCATATAATCTTCTTGTTAATTTTAACAAGCTTGATTGGAAATCTACCACTACTTCTATTGAAGTTGGTGTTAAAATTGATCCTAAACCTAGATGTGAAAAATCTAACCCTATTTTGTATAGATAGTTTATTTGAAGTTTTATTTATCTAACAGTTACTAGGCAAGATATTTCATATGTTGTTAGTGTGACTTCTAGATTTATGTAGGATCCTTATTTAGATCATTAAAAATTAGTTAAATGTATTATTCATTATATCATAGGAATTATAAGCTATGTTTTATCATATGAATCCATTGAGAATGATAATTTATATGGTTATTTTGATGCTAACCATGATGGTGATACTTTATATCACAAATCTACTTCTAGATATGTGTTTAAGTTTGGTGCAGGTGCTATCACTTGGAGCAGCAAAAAGTAACCTATTGAAGCTCTCTCTTCTAAAAAAAATGAGTACAAAAGTGATATGGAATATACTAAATAATTCATGTGGATTTTAAGGCTTTTGGATGTTTTCATAGTATGATCCTTCATTATGATAACCAAAATTGTATAGTTTTCATGAAAAATCCAGTGCAACACCAAATAACTAAATACATTAAATTTCATGTGCATTTAATTCAAGAAAACATACTCAATGCTGATATTAATCTACAATTTTGTCCTAAAAATGAATAAATGGTAGACATGTTCACAAAACCACTTGATTCTACCAAGTTTTATCAATTTTGTACAATGTTGAGCCTCTCAGAGTTACCATTGAGGGGGAGTGTGCATGACAATACCACTTCCTAATGGCCATGTGTTTTTTCTCTTTCTCTATCCTTATTATCATTATAAATCATTTTATATTTTATTTGTAAATTATGTTATTTAAGTAAACTTCATGTGAAAGTTTTACTTTTGTACCCTAATACATTAAAAAACATAATTTATAATGTAGGTCTTTATGTTATAAAAGACTCTAAATATGCTTAATTTTTTTCATGAGAAATAGTGAGATGTAATCTCAAAATCATGCTAGTCTAAACTTAATTTTGATTATTTTATGGATTATAATTCCTTTTGTTTCAAAAGGTGACTTTTGACATGATGAAGGTTTTCAAATCCTTTAATTTTGCACATATTATAATTCCTTTATGGTGACTATGACTTTTATCCCCAGTTAGCATTAAGGGGGAGTGTCAGATCATTTAATGACTAAATGGTGATTATTTAACATTTAGTCTATATTAGGTGATTTATTAAATAAAAATAATATATTATTTATTAACATGAGGGGGAACCTCATGAAAATAAATAACATTATTATAATTATTTAATAGTTACCAGTATTTTATTTAATGACTCTTTGGGATGGTTAGACCCCTTATTCACAATGGTCACCTCCCTTAAAAATTCACTATAAAATAGGGTTTACCCCTATTGTTTATATAGTTGGAGTCATCAAATTATTTATGGGAATTTACTCAAGAATTTTTTGAAGGTTATTTTGGAGAGGAGAAGTGAGAAGAGAAGTTGTATTGGGGTAAAATTATTTCTCAATATATGAAAATAACTTTTGGTGAGTTTTTTACCTCATAAAAGTTTTCCCATGGTAAATATTGTATATGTTATCTATGTTTAATGTCTTTCTTATCAAGATTATTCTAGATCCATGTATGCTTATTTATTTCTTTCAATTGTAATGCATATTTTTTTAAACTATGATGGAACAACTTAGTTAGGAGCCAATCATTAGACATGTAGTCCAAACATGATACATGAAAAACATGTAGATGATTCTTTGGGTCAGCCTTAAAATAATAAAAATTAAACTTACATGCCACAAATCTAGATGGAAAAGGATTTTATGCTATATGTTGTGCCAAAGGTGTATGTAAGAGAACATGAGAGTCCAAGGAATGAGATGGTTTAGTATCACCCTATTGAAGACGTAACACCTTAGCCTATAGATAATGGATCTCTTGCCTAAGGGATTGTATATCTAGAAATGAGGGATGTGTATTATCCAGAAGAGGTGTTTTTAATGGTTAGAGTTGGCTAGTTACATTAGTTTTTGTAGATTCTGAGTTTCCCCTATAGTAGGTGTAACAATATTAAAATCTATGGGGTTGGAATATTAAAATGTAGTGGCATTTAGGATCTCTTATTGAATAGTATAGATAAGGTCACGTTACATATCTAAATGTTTAGAAGTGAAATCTTGCAATTGTTTCTTATCAGTCTCATCAAATTGATTATTGAATTTTATCATTATAGGTTGGGAAGTAGGAAAACAAAGAGTTATATATTTTGAAACTTTTAAGAAATTTAAATCTATGAAATATTTTAAAAATAAAATAATGAATTAGATGATATATTTTTAAATTAATGAATGTGCATAGAAAATAGAAGGATACAAATAATAAGAGAATCTAATGCTAAGGTTTGGATGTTATTCAAAGTAGGATAGGTTCACCAAATGATTTAACTATTTTGGGAATTAATGCAAAACCCTAAGTAGATAAAGATCTAATTATATAAATAATGGAATAAAATACTAAATTATGAGCATCCACTAATTTGTAAAATAATTGATTTATTTTCTTATCCTATAAATATCAATGATTTACAAAGGAGGTATTTAGTTGGAAAATATGACTAAAATAGATAAGTAGTAGGCTAGAAAGTAGTGGAAGAAAAGAGTAGAGTGTCATCATCTAGAAATAGTTGTTATAATTCCCGTTGGATTGTTTAACAAACCTCTTTTATAATAGGACACTAATCTACTAACCTTATATGATGTGCCATTGATCTTATGAAAATAAGACAATGAGACTGGGGGTATACCTTTGTCCTATTTTGGGAAGACTATGAATGTGTGACCAAGACCTAGATCATTCTTTATGATTTATTTTAATTGATTTCAATATGGAACCCTAAGCCTTTATGCTTAGTAGGGTTTTGATGAATAGAAGTGTAAGAAGAGTGGTGTTAGTATGATATGATAGATGTGACCTCAAATCCCCATGTGCTGAGCATTACCTTCATACCAATATCTCAAAAGGAGATCAATCTTGAAGTAGTTTTCCCAATCTAAGTGATGGTGCAAGTGAGTGTGATTCTATTATGCCATAGTATAAGTGCCAGTTTGAATGTTTTGGGTGTGACTTGAAACCATAAATATGAGTAAAATTGAGATTTTGGATGTTTTAGATGAAATAATGTATAAATAAGGATAAATATGGATTGATGACCTTAATTTTTCTAATTATTTATGAGCTTGTTCATGAGAATTTCCATCTAAGGGATGAATGAAAGAGAGTGGTCTTTATATAGTGTTTTGATGATATTAAAGACATGAAATGAGACTAGGTTGACCTAGGATGGTTTAGGGAATGGAAAAAATCCATTAGGGGCATAATAAGTTAAGGGTTAATGACATTTACCCCTTTAATAATAACACATTTTTCTATAGGCCAAGGGCGTCACATTATTGTCCAAGTGGCTAGTACATGTGGGCAAGGATCTAGGATGCCTAGTAGATGGATTAATGTGGATTTTGATATATTTGGGCATGGTTTGAGTGTGCATATAAGCTGGAAAGGGATCAAAAGAGGCCCTAATATAGGTCTAGGTCTAAACTAAGGATAGGGTGGTCTCAAGTAACACTCATTGCATTAAATGACATTTTATATGACTATAATGTGATTTTTTACTTGTTAAGATTATATTGTAACTATATAAACATTTACATGATATTTATCATGCATCTTATGCCTACACATGATCAGATTAGTTATATACACTTTAATTCTATATCTGCCTAGACATGTTACTTCTATATGCTACATGGTTACATTCACAGATTATATAATTATCTTATCCTTTTGAAGTGAGGTAACTACCAATTATTATCTTTCTACCACCTCAAGTTGGGGGAGAATATTAGTATGGGAATGTCATAGAGGAATGTTCTCAACATTTGGAACATTTTTTAGATTCATTGGGGTCATGCTTTATAATCATGTTCTCCACACTTATCTAGTATTGGTACTTATATCAATTTTTATATCTAGTGGAGGCATGTCATATAGGCATGGATTCCACATATTCAAAGTTCTTAGATTAATTATGGGTATGCTTTGGAATAATATTCTCCACACTTATTCAATATTCAACATCTCATGATTATTGTAGGGGCATATTTTGGAAACTAGTCCTCCACATTGGTACTTATATCAGTTTTCAGATTTCTCCAAATATAGTGGGGGCATGATTTGGAATAATATTATCCACACTTAAATATTTATGAATTTACCAAAACATAGTTATATGATTTAGATGCACAATTGTGGTAGAATTATATACATTGGTACCATTATTATACACAATTTTAACATGAGACACATCTAAGGTACATATGCTATGCAATTTATGCCTAATATTTCAAAATAAAAATCAACATTAGAATCCAAAACACTTTTATGGAATGTTACCACATCATTAAACTTTACATATTGATACCCTTATTATACTTTTAAAAACTTCATTGAGCCAATCTACTACATTAATTGGTTCACCTTTTGGTATGGTTGAGGTGATTAAATCACTTAATATTTCCAATTTTTTAGGTTGCACTTGATTCTATCATCCAACCTCACTAGGTTGTATCATTGGGTTGCATGGTTGAGCTAATCTCAACTTCTAGGTGGTAATTCACCTTTAATCCTAGGTTGAGGGCATGTGCCTTACAATTTATATCTCTATATCTATCTCATTGGACATATGCACTTTCACTATTTATCTTTATTTGTCCTAATCTCATTTTTATAGCCTTACAATGATACATCTTTTTCAAAACAACTTGGCAATAGGAAATGTGGTTACAATGACACATAAGTGTACTCCTAAACATTATTATTTAAATTTTAATATTTTCAAGTACTTTAAAATTCAATATTATATGCATTTATTATATATTATAACATGATCTTCATTGTATTTTAACCACTATAATATCACTCAAACTAGGCACATGGAAATACAAGGCATGTTATAAACACCCAAGTATGTATTTATTTAATTTAAATTAATAATTTAATTTATATATTAAAGGGGGAAATTCAAATTATATTTATGTATTATATAGTACCTTAGTCTTGTACACTTGGAAAACTAAAACCTTGGTTGTTCCTCTCAGTTTTAGACCTTTACCACTTCTATAAGTCTCACATCTACTCTATCTTATGCCCCTTGGCCTATCTCTTAGTCTGACCAATCTTATGTTGATAACACAAGCCTTATATCATTATCTCCCATCTCTATAATCTTTGAGCCTATACATATTTTCCTACACCCTAGACATTAATGTCTAAGATATAAACTAGACTTGATGCTAATGTCTTAACCTGACACAAGTGTCCAATGACCTAAAGTCATCCAATTTGAAAATGAAATGAATCCTAATGGTTGGCTTAAGTTATTTAATGTGATTTATTAATCCAAAGGGATTGATATAAATATAATATCAACCCTCATTCATTCCTTACCTATCATACATGAGAAAATACATAGTACTCATACCAAAGATCATTCAATTGAGAAATAATTCCCTATTTTATCCTATTCTTATATTATTAATAGGGATAACAAATACATAGGTCTAAAGTATTGAAGGAGAAACCCAAACACCTGATTCACCTATTTACAAGTTAGGTCATTGTTGTATTTGATTGCCATATATTGCATGACTCACACACAAGCCAATACGTAGGGGAGAATTACGTAAGTTTGTCACCCTATTTGGAGTATTGGTTATTTAAGTAGTGAAAACTAATATCAATGTATTTAGGTTAGATCAACACCATATTCCCACTAACCCATTTTTTTACCAAGGTCATTATGAAGATGAAGAATTAGGGTTTTATAATTTGATGAGGAGCTGTAGTCCATGACCTAAATATAAATGTACTACAGTAAAGGTAAAGACAAACCAAAAATCATCTAGGTGGTTACATCCTTTTCCAAAATTATTCTATATAGAACACTTAAAATGAAACCAAATAGTAGATTTGATACAACCATCCTAGGTTGGTATTAGTTTTCAGAGCTCTAGAAGTGATAGATCTAGAATCTGATGATAGTTCTACAACTATTTTCTAGAATGCTTCATGTTTATTCTTGATATAACAATGTGTTAGCATAATAACCAACTAAGAATATTATTTACTTTTCATTTCCGTAAAAACCTTAGTTTCATTTATATATTTAACCTATTTTTATCATAATAAATTCAATGTATGTTTATATCCAAGTTTAGCACCCAATTGGCCTGTTGTAGATATGATTATCACCATTGTGCATAATCATTTATACATACCCATTTAATAGTATCTAAGGATAAATCCAAGTACTTAGATTTAATTTTAAGGTTAAACAATTTTTTTATAATCAATAGAGTAAATAAGTGTTATGGTGCACACATTTTCACTTGATCAATTGTATATTATAACACTATGTATGGATAGTGTTTGGTAGGATAATTTTTTTAATCTTACTTTCAAAATGGAGATGGGAGATTAATATGGGACTAGGGAGCATGGGGATGTTATTGGGACTAATTTATGACATCATAAATAGGATTATGATCCACATACGATTAGGTAAAAGCCTTTTTTGGAAGGATAATCCCACAATACTAACAAAAGGAGCATCTCAATAGGTAATTGAGAGATCAAACATGATGAAGGTAAGCTTTATTAAATTTATAAAATCAAGGGTTTTTCACATGATAATAAGGAAATTCACCCCATAAAATAACTTTAGACCAATAAATATGGTAAATATTTCCATATTAAAGTCATTGCATCCCTCATTAACTAAGCTTCCTCTAGAATGGACCACACTTTGTTTGAAAATTTTATGGGGTCAAAACTTAACATTAATTTATTTAGACCACAAGCCTTATAAAAATGGAAACCTAAAGGCCACATGAAAATAGTGACTAGATTTTTTATGATTAGACTTAATAATTATGATGATTATGCCCTAATTTTAGTTGGAGGCCCATGGTTCTTTAGAAGATCAAGGATTTTCTTAAACAAATAGAACCTAGGTTTTGATATAGAGTTAGATAACATTAATTTATTTCCAATTTGTGTTCATCTTCCTGGTCTTGTGGTTAAAATTTGGGAGGATAATCTCTTTATCATCATAACCAAGAATTTTAGGCACTTAATCATATTTAATCCATTTACAAAAGACAAATTTAGATTATTTCATGCATGTTTTTTTGTGAACACATATGTGAATGAAGATATTCTCTCTTTAATTTTATTACACACCCCTTTTGAAATCTAGAACCAAAAAATTGAGTTGGATAAATTAGTTTTGATGTATGAAAACTGCCATAAATTGGGCCACCTAATTAAGGTTTTTCTCATAGGAAAAAAGAATAAAACATATCATCAAAATATAACTTGGTATAGAAAAAGAGGTGTGACATTTAAGGAGGTTGAAACAAATTAAGTTTTAGAGGTAAATATAGAACAGGGGATAATAAAATAAATTTCTTCAATTGAGTCTCAGAAAGACAAGGTTGTGCATTCAGATCAAAGAAGACAAAAAGAAGCCTTCAGAGGAAGATTTAACAAAATAAATAATTAAAATTCATTACATAGATTTTTATTAGGTGAAATACTTATAGATAGAGATATATTTCCCTAGGGTTCCAATTTATTGTAAGAAAACACATGAATTAGATTCTATAGTCTCACAGATAGAATAAAGGATGAAGGAGAGTTTTACTAAATAGCTTCCAAAAATTATGAATAATTTTGATATCCTACCATATATATAAGAATATTTGGAAATTTTTCAACCTTTATAAATACAAATTTTTAAAGGCTCAAGTTTGAATTCATCTAAGGCAAAATTAAATGTTGTAGATATAAAGTGTCGTGTTTCTTTCTCCCCGAAAGACTCTCAAGAGGTTTTGATTGAGTCCCAAGAAATCCTCTAAACCCATATGCATAAAATCAAATCCAAAGTTGCTTCCTCTACAAAAACTAGAAGAGGTACCAAAGGTCTAATTATCCATTCACCTCCCAACTCTGAGAAGCCTTTTAAAAATTAAGTGTCTAAAAATAAACTAATGTTGAAATTGTTGATGAAATTCACACTAAGCTCCATTTTAAGGGAGGTAATCCTTCTCATTTTAGTTAATTTTTTTAGTATTTTGATGTAATATTAGAGGAATTTATTATTCTTGTAAACATAAAATTTTGAGATATTTTAGGAGAAGTCACAAGCCTCATATCTTGGTCAATTAAGAATCTAAAATTTATGAGGTTTTCTTTGATTTATACAAAAATTCATATTGGAAGGATGTTGATAGTCTTTGTGTTAGTTCAGTTGTAGTTTATGGTGGTCTGATCACTTATTGGGATAGTAAAAAAATGATTAAAGGGTCTTTATATAAATCACCTACCCATCTGGCTAGTCTTTTTATAGATTTTTTGGATGGTAGTCAATGGATTTTGTCTAATATTTACACTTCTAAATTTTTAGATGCTCACAAAAAATGTTTGGATAGCTTGAGAATTTTTAGGAATACTTGTAAGGACTTTATTTGGGTCATGACTAGAGATTTTAATTATCCCCTTTATGTAATTTATTAAAAAGGAAGCAATCAAGTTTTATTAGATAGTATGGAAAACTTCTCTTCTCTCATTACTGATATTGGTCTTCTAGATATGGAAATAAAAGGATCTAAGTTTAAATTGAGTAATATGAGATTGGGTGAAAACTTAATCCAATGTAGACTTGATAGAGTTTTCATATTTATGGATTGGTTGGATTAGGACTTTATTTTAACTTATTTACCTCAAATAGGGTCTGACCATAACCCCTAAAGCTAAAAATAATAGACAAATTTTCTAAAGAGGACATATGTCATTTTATAATGGATCATATATGGTTCAACCATCCTGATATCAATGAAAAAATTATGGAATGGTGGTCCCTGGTGATGAGTGGCTCGACCATGTTCTTTTTGGTTGTAAAAATGAAAAATGTCAAGGTTAATATTATAAAATGGAACAAAAAAGTTTTTGTAAATGTAATCATTCAAAAAAAATCTTAAAAAAATAAAATTTTATCACTTGAATCTAAAATTTAAACTAATGGGTATGATATGGCCTCCCAAAATAAATAAAAATAACTCCTTTATGATTATCATATGATGGCTAATAGAGAAGAGAGTCTATGGAGACAAAAATCTAGCAATATTTGGCTCAAGGAGGGGGACATAAATACTCATTTTTCTCATATGTCTACCTTGAAACATATATCTCACAATTAAATCAAGGAAATTAAGGATAGGGAAGGTCACATAATTTCCATCAAGGATTTCATCAATCTAGAAAATGTGTTTTTTTTCAAAAAAATATTTAAAGATGATTTCAAATGGAATATCTGATATGAGTAAGAATTTTTGCATGTCATTCTAGAGTTAGTGTCTTAGGAAGATAATATCTCTCTTGTTTCTTCTACTTCTAATCAAGATCTTAAAATTGTAATTTCTAAAATGAATATAGATAAATCTCTAGGTCCTAATAAATATCTGATAGCCTTTTATCAAAAAAATCCAATATTATAGGAGATGATGTGGTGGATGTGGTAATTTAATTTATATAATCTTATCAGATGCTAAAATAATTTAAAAACAATTTTATATTATTAATACCTAAGAAGGAAGGTGCAATCAACTATATTGATTTTTCCTTGTTAGTCTTTGCAACTCCATCTACAAGATCATCACTAAGCTCTTTTCTTTAATATTATAGCCTATTATGGAATCTATTATTGATTCTCAATAAGGGAGTTTTATTCCTCAAATAAAAATCCAATATGGTATTAATGTGGTTCATGAATCCAATCATTCTATGGATAAAAGTGAAAGGGATGGAATGGTGGTAAAACTAGACATGGATAAATCTTATGATAGATTATATTAGAATTTCATAGACAAAATCTTGAGATAGTTTGGTTTCCAATATAAGTTCATAAAAATAATAATATCTTAGATATATAATTTTATTTTTTCAATTTTATTAAATGGGGTGGCTTAAGAATTCATTGAAAGTTGTAAAGGAGTCAGACAAGGGGATCCACTCTCACCCTTCCTTTTCATCATTGTGGCTGAATCATTAAGAAAATTTATTTCAAATGCAATGAGAATGGGGAGTTAAAGTGTTTTAAGCCTAATAATGTGGATCTAGTGTCTCATAAATAATTTTTAGATGATACCATTCTCTTGGAAGAGGCTTCCATAAGGGAAGCTAAAATTTTGTAGAAAACATTGCTCATGTATGAACTAGCTTCCAATCAAAAAATGAATTTTGAAAAAATAATTTTTTTTCTTCTTCAACATGCCATTGGGAAGACATACTAGAATAGAAAATATTTTGGACTACCAAATTAATCAGACACATTCTTATTTTGGCATTCCTTTTTTTAGTATAAAGTTTCCTTTTATAGTTGGAGTTTGCTTATAGAAATATTTCAAAGGAAGCTAGTTGTTTGGAAAGGGAAGATTCTCTCTCAAGTGGGAAAACTCTTGCTTATTAAATTTTTTTTTCAAAGCCTTCTAGTATAACTTTTGTCTCTTTTTAAATTTCCTAAAAATATTGAAGTGAAACTTGAAAAAATTCAAAGAAACTTCTTATAGACAAGGGTTGAAGATGAAAATATGATACATTTTATGGCATGGGAAAAGGTTTTCATGGATAAGAACAAAGGAGGTTTGGGAATTAAAAGACTAAATTGGATGAATAAATATCTTCTCTCTAAATTTTTTTGGATATTTCTCAAGAATAAATATACTTGGGCTAATATTTTAAGCTCCAAACATCTAGATGGTAGATATCCCATTTGTCTTATGGAAGATGAAAATTTTCTACATGGATATCATTTATAGAAGTTACTAATTACTAACAAATATGTAATATATACTAGTTATAAATGGTATGTGGGAAATAATATTCATGTAAAATTCTAGGAGGATTCACATATCTTGAATCAACCTCTGAATAGATTAGAACTGTATGCAATGAGAAATATAATAGATCTACAAATCAATCCTAGTAAGGATAAGATAAATCCTAATTACACCTATGATTGGGGATACATCAGATAATCAGGGTTATGACCAATATGGATCCACTAGAGCTAATCAAGGGATATCTTACTATAATAATCTCATGAGGGAGGGTTCCAAAGACTCCAGTCAAACAAAACTATGCAATAACCCTAACTAGGTCCTATGTTTTTTTTTCATAATCACTAAACTAATAACAATTAAATTAAAATCCTAATATAATGCTAACCAAAGCTTATGGCACAACATAGGGTTAGTAAATAATAATAGTAAACATGCATAAGAGAATCCTATTTTATATATGTATAGCTAGAACCCTAATTCATGGAGAGAGCAATATATTCAAAAACCATTACTTATGTTACTTTTATATACTAAAGAGAGGATCAAAGCTATACATAATTACCTTAAAGACAAACATGTAGAGGCTAAATATATCCCTTGGCCAAATTTTCTTCGTAAGAGGTTATTATGGTTTATAAGGATCACTAATAAAGGCCAAAACATCCAAGACTTCTCCATAAGACAAGATTATTCTCCAAGTAGAAACCCTGAGATAAGACTCCTAAAGTAGAATTATAGAAGATCAGATTGTAAAGAAGTACAAATTAATAATTCACTCTTTTTGTCTCTCTATGAATGGAAAAATGGATGTGTTTATATAAGTAAATCTAACCCTAAACACTTTCAAAATTTTATGTTGATAAGGTCAACCTGGTTGACCTAGTATTGTAATTGATAAAAATAAACTAGGTTATGGACTAGGTGGGTCGGGGGCTGACATAGTCCCTAGTAATCTTTGTTAATAACAATACAAGGTTCATGTGGCTAACTATGTCATGTAAACTTGAAAAAAGGGGTTTAGGTTAGGGAAAGGGATACTAAAGGTAATAAATTACTAGAGGATGGTGAAAAATAGGAGGAAAATATTAGAGGAATGTTTTTAAGAGCTATTTGGATTGATAACAAGTGGCAATAGGGGACAACAATCATGTGAAGAACCAATGGTCTACCCACCCCTTTCTTGATGCACCCCTTAAAGTGTGCACTTAGAGATATTGCTTATAAGATAGAAATTATTGGTGATTGATGATTTTTAAAAATATTATGTGTATATATATGCCCCACATGAATCTTATCACATGTCACTCAAGTGCAACAAGGGATGGTGATTTGAGAAAGAACATAGTAACACACAATGCTAAAGTTAAAAAAAGTTGAAGTATTTTAAAGCATAATGACTAAAATGGAAATAAATGGAAATTAAATGTAATGCATACCTTTAATTATCTTTATTACTAGATGGTTATCTATTATTTTTTTAGTTTTGATCATAAAGGGTGCATAGACTACTTTTGACAAACCTAAGTATACAAAACTAAAGAGAAAAAATAAACATAGGAAAGCCAAGATATATGGTGCTATGTAGATGGGATGTACTTGGAAATTTTTCAAGCTAGGTTGATAAGTATTATGTTAGACCAAATGACCAAGTCAAGATTTAGAGTAAATCAGGTAACCAAAAATCTAAGGCTACTAAAGACTAAAAAACTCAAATAAGTAAACCTTAAGTAAGAAAGGCAAACTCACCAAGTCAAACCAAGGATACATGTCAAAAGTATGGTAATCAAACATCAATGTATAATCAATAACAATACTTAATTAAACAAATATGGTCAATAAAAAATGGTAAAACAATATTGATGAGTGAATAATAACAATCCTTACACAATCATCAATGGAAAAAGGTGCATACAAGGGAAAACAACATTTGTGAGTGAGAAGTAAAAATCCAACCACACTCAACAATGGAAAAAGAACATGAAAATAGAAATAGACATGAGTGTCTAAAAAAAAAGGTAGTATAATAATGAAAAATGGTAAAAGAAAGAAAAGTATGTATACAAATGTAGAGAAATGGTGAAAATAAATTAATCCATAGTCACTCAAACATAGTATTTGGTTCTAAACATAGATATAACTAAAACAAATGAGTGATAGATTTTTTTTTAGATGTGAAGAAGAATGAAATATATAATAGAGAAAACATATTTAGAATCACAAGTCCCTATCAAGGGGGGAAATGAAATGGGTGGAGGGGAGAATGAAGGAAAAACCAAGGGAGAGGAAATATTTATCAAAGTCAAAACAATCAAATTAGGTTTATCAAAACAAGAGTAATTTCAACCTTAAGGACTTTGAATGACTTATCTTAGCCACACCAATCTGAAATTAACAAATGAAGCATGTAGATCATCCCATGAAGGTTGTATGCATGAAAATTAAAATGGACCTACCTTCTCATAATGTGTTCCCCATTCTTCAGGACCCTTTATAGAGCCATTAGTCTACTGCAAATATTGGGTACTTGTGTGAGAAATTAGGTAGCACTAAAAATATTTTTTTATTCTCTTTTCTTAATATACTAGCCTATTGCACCCTAATGGACCTAAAATCTATCATGAGGTTAATTTTAGAGTTTAAGGTTTGATTAGAAAAAGGAGATGTGCTTAGAATCATGTCTTTTAGTGTGATTTGACTTTTGAGATTTTGTATGTTTCCTTTTTGTATATCATTTCATTTTGTCCCAAATGATTTACATTTTAAATTTCTTGATAGATTTTATATTCCTCCTCCATACAGATTTGAAAAATAAAACATGAATGATAAATATGACTTGTATTTGAATATGTGGGACTTAGTTGCTAAGAGAGAGAGGTCAAAGAGTATGGTGTCTAAGAGTCTTATAAATTCAGGTGAAATAAAAGTGTTATTTTTACTTTGACCTTGTTGTATCTCATGTGGAGTGAAAGGAAAGGAAATCAAGAGGATTGAAACATGAACCAATTTGAATTACTTGAAATTGTAAAAAATTGTTACAAAGGGAAACAAAGGGATACAATGATAGTAAAGTGTGATTCCTTATCATAAGAATGAGGGAAATGTAGGAAAATAAGCTAACATGATTAGTTTTGAAAATTTTATCTATGAAAGAAGTGAAAGCTAAAGTTGAGAACAAAGGATAAAAAACTTGTGACTATTGAAAAACACATTCTAGATAAGAAATGAAAAGATGGGGATTTTAGGAGGAAGGCTAGGTCCTATCCATGGTATTACATTAAAATTCATAAAATATAAATCCATGAGGGAATGTAAAGCATGTAGATAGTAAATGGGATAAAGATGATATTTTGTGAGGAAATCTAGGTCCTATCCATGATCTTACACTACAACTCACAAAAGATAAACCCAAGGGGTGCCAAAAAGTGTTGGAAAAGTATGAAAATAAAGAATACAAAAGGAAATCATGAGGAATATTGGGTCTTATCCACTATTTTAAAATACAACTCATGGAGAGAATGTAAAACCAAAAGACCAAAAGGAAGGACTAAGGTTTGTGACTGGAGAGAATTATTACATAAGGCGAGACATCAATATCATACAAATTAATGTTAGATATATAGTATATATAAATCATGAAAATAAGGGATGTATTTAATAAAAATACTTTTTGAGGAATTACGAATTATTGGGTTCTTTGAAAATATGAGCTTAATTGGTTTGAAGGTGATAGATGCTTGGACCAAGAATGTATTTGACTAAATAAGGTCCCCGCCATTTTTGGGAGTTTTTAACTTATTTTTCATGAGTTTAATCTAATTTAAGGAAAATATCACTAACATTAAATGTGTAAACTTTAATTTATTTATTATATTATTTGGCAATATAAGCCTTGTATTGGCGATTATGCTATAAAGTAAAAAGACAATGCTCATCAAGGAGATCGAGAGCATGAAGGTGAGATTAATGTAATTATTAATTAGGTATCATACCATGAAGATATATATAGAGAGATGGAAGCTTAAATTGTAATGGAAGGACTGATTTAAAACCATATACTAGAAATAAAAGTGTTGCCTCAGTGGTAGTGCGTATGCTAGTGTGATAGGCCCAAAGAGCAGGATAGAGATGAAGGTGCCAATCTATGTGGGTTTTATGAATTTTATTTTGGATAATTTTATTTATAATTTTTTTATGGCCTTGACTTATCTATTAAATATTAGATGATAGGGTGTGGAGAATTTGTGATTC
The DNA here is from genome assembly GCA_037957365.1 of Torreya grandis. Lineage (NCBI taxonomy): Eukaryota > Viridiplantae > Streptophyta > Pinopsida > Cupressales > Taxaceae > Torreya > Torreya grandis. The sequence goes on along the minus strand of JARHVA010003804.1, from coordinate 969,323 downwards.
ATTTTAAATTTAGCATAGATCTATTTAACGTCTTGATTTTTGAAATTACCACCATTATGTAAAATGATAGTATGATAGAAACCAAAGAATAAAATGATTTAATTAAAGATGAATTTGGAGATGATGGTACTAGTGAAATTAATAAGGGGCATATCCTCAACCCATTTGTTAAAATATTTTATTGGTTTGATTTTAAAGATATGCCCATCTTGAGATCAAGGTAATTTTCCTATGAGATCTAATCCCCACATGGAGAATGGCCATGGAGATTATACAATTTAAATCTCAATTAGATGTGAATGAATTAGATAATTATGAAGCTAACAAGAAGTACAATTTTTATCAAATTTTATGGCATCATTTTCAAGAGGGGGCCAAAAGTATCCCATACATAAGCATTTGTGGGTTATAGCATGTTCACTATAGTGGCCTCCACAAATTCCCCCGTGTACTTGTTCAAAAATATATGGAAACATGTATTTAGTCTTCAAGATACCTTCAACATTGAAATAATATGGGATGTTATATAAAAATTCATACTTATAATCTTATTTATGAATGCAAGTCTTTTGTGAGAATTGAGGTTGGGGGGATAATTTTGGTGTTCCATAAATTGAATGATGTCTTTATACCATAGACTTTGTCAAATGGTGATGGGATTAATATGGTAGATAAGAGAATATTATATTTGGATAGAAGATGGATATTTTCTTATTTGGATAAAAAAAGTGGGATTGGTAAGAACTTATTATGAATGAAAAAGTGATGCTCAAGAAGCAAGGGAATTGGTTGGTGAAATAAAAGAAGCATTTAGTGAGAGTGGTTGTGATTTGATGATAAGAAATGAGATTCTCACTTTTTTATTGGTAATCACCATTTAATTGTTGGAAAATGAGTTAGAAATGACTTAGAGCATATAGGTATTGGATATCTAGATCAAGGGATGATCTCATGCCTAAGATTAAAGCTTCATACTCTTCCATGTCATTAGTAACATTGAATGTTAGGTGAAATTTTAAAGGCATGATTTTACCAAGAGGGCTTGTGAGGATACAACTTACCATAGCTCCTTGAAGGTATTTAGTGCCATCAAAATAAATGGTCCAAGTATATTCATGTAAATCAACATTAATTTCAGGTAGTTCTTTGATAACTAATTTTTGTTTAGTAGTATTAGGGAAGATAGTGGACACATCTAGATTACTTTATTCAATATTAAAAGTGAGTTTATGGAATTAAACTTTAAGATATATGAATTTATTAATACCTTAAATATAAAGAATATTTTCATTAAAAAGATTATCTTGAAGGTGGTTGGTAGATGGCATAAGAGTTGCAACATGTTGATAAACAATGATTTATCCTTTGATAGATTTTTGAGTGATAATTTAGAGATAAAATTTGATGAGAAGGACCATCCAATTTCCAATTTTGTCTCTAGGAAGAAAGGCTTTGGATAGGAAGTGATGAATGGGATCAAAATGCATGATAATATAAGTGGTTTGATAAAATGTATAATGTCAAAGTTTTTTAGCAACAAAATATATGATGAGGCAATCATGTTCAACTTTTGTGTAGCATTTCTCATAATTAGTGAGGCCTCAACTGATATAGTAGATGGCATATTCTCTTCTAGTGTCATCTTGTTGGGAAATCATTGCCCTAGCGGATATAGTTATGCAAGAGTTATACAAGAATAAAGGTCAATCATTTGAAGGGGGACAAAGAGTAGGTGCATCAAGTAATGATTCTTTATTATTAACAAATAATTTTTGATAGGGATCCATCCATTCTAAAGTATTACCATTCTTAAGAAGAGTATTGATAGAATAGATATGATAAGCCATTTTGGGAATTAATCATCTAAAGACCAAAATTTTACCAAGGTAATTGTGAATGTATAGAATGTATCAAGGGATTTTTATGTTGATGATAACATTAATATGGGTAGGGTCAACATCAATGTCGCAAAGGGAAACTAATAATCCTAATAGTTTGATAGATGTGACACCAAAAACACATTTGTAAGTATTTAGTCTAACTTTTTATTTATGAAGGTAGTCGAAGATGATGGCAAGATAAAAAAAAAGTCTAGTGACATTTAGATTTGGCAATGAGGTCATGTACATTGGTTTCTATAATTTTGTGAATAAGATCAGGAATATATGAATCATTTCCCATTGATGGCTATATCCAACATTTTTTAGGTTGAAGGGAATTTTAACATAGAAATAAGTGCCCCATTCCATGTTGAAATTTGTCTTATGTTGGTATTTGGGGCTAATGTGAATTTGGTTATAGTGATAAACCATCCATAAGAGACAAAATTTCATAACCAACTGTGGAATCAACAATAGCATTTATTGAAGGTAGAAGGAAATTGTCATAGGAACAAGCAAGATTAAGATTATGAAAATCAATGCAAATGTTAGTAACCATGGTGAACTTATTATGAATAGGGACTATGTTATAAACCCATTCATATTAGTCTACTAGTTTGATAAACTTAGCATTGAGAAGTTTGATAATTTAATTATGGCATTAGGTGGAAACTTCAGGTGGAAATTTTTATTCCTTTTGGTGTACATGTTTGGCATAAAGTTAAATGATGATATTATGAACCAAAATTCTAAGGTCAATACTAGGTATGTACTTGTAGGACCAAGAAAAGATCTCATGATATTTATCAAAAAATAAGCTAAAGTTATCATGTCCAATAGGTGTGAGTTTACAAGAAACTATGATTGGTCAAGGACATGACGGAGTATAATATTTTATGTGAGTAGTTTATTCAATGAGCATAGGATTGACTTCTTAGAAAGTATATGGTGCATTAGGTAAGGAGGAAATTGGATTTTATTTAGGGTCGATGCTAGTGATGAATTTTTGAAAACAAGGGGATTTGTTTTTGAATAATTTTTGGATGTTGAGAAGGTAGGATTTGTTCTACCACCCAAGGAGTATCAAGAAGTGGATAACTAATAAGAGCTATATGACCTTCAAGATTTAATTAAAAATAAATGAAAATGGTGTGAACATCCCACTTGAAAACATGTATTTGGGCTAAATATTTTTGATAATGTTGAACATCCAAGTCACATGATTGATCTTGGGCCATGATATAATTATTGTCATAGGTTCGAGAAATGGTACAAGTTTGAGATTTAGAGGGAGTTTCAGAAGGTGAAATTTTGAGATCAATAAATTTGCATGGAGACATGATTAAATGATCTTGGAATAATTTGGCCACTCCATAGTCATTGTATGTGAAGGGGTATTCTAGGTAAGAAACATCTTGAGCATTGCATGTAGGGGGAAAATTAGTGATTTCATAAATGATAGGAGTAGTATGATCATGAGGCAATAGAGAAGGAGGAAGACACTCTAAGATATAGGGAGGTAACTTAGTAGTGTTACAAGTATGCTATAAGTCATTAGGTTCATCATCATCCTAATCATCAAGAGTCACTTGTAAGTCAAAATTGATGTTGATGAATTTAGGTAAGGGAACACTATTGATGGTAGGAATGGTAAGAATGTGATATTGAGATTTATGATTAGGAAGTTGAATACTCAAATGGTTGGGATCATCCTCATGTTTATACCATTTTTCATTCTATATGAATTTAAAGAATTGGCTACTAGAAGAGGCAATGACTCTCATTCTATGAGTCCAAGGGTGGCTTAGGAGTATGTTATAAGATAAGGGTAACTCAAAGGCCATAAGTTTAGATAGAATAGTCTTATGTCTAATTTTTAGGGGAATCTAAATACAACCAAGTGGATTTTGACTAGTTTTATCAAATCCATGATAGGTGAGGTAGGTTTTCTTGAGATGATCCTTATTATAGCTAAGTTGTTGGATGAGCCATAAAGATGTCACATTAATAATAGACACTTCATCAACTAATAATTTAAGAATAAGGGTATTATTAATGGATATTTTAATGAATAGGGGTAAATCATCGATGAAAAAAAGGATCTCATCATTAATCATGTCCTCTTCAATAAATTAAATGTAAGGTTTGAAATAAGGACAAATGGATTCAATAGTATGTACATTGGTAGGTTGAGGCTCAATAAGGGGTGGTTCTTGATCTATAGAATATGGATCTTCAATTTCTTTTAATTATTTCATGAGGAACTTGTGCTGATAAGAGGAGGTAATAACTAATTCCTTAAGTGGAATATTTCAAGGCATGGAATTAAGTTCTTCAATAAAGTTACAATGAGATTTAGAAGAATGATCTATGTAAGGTTTATAAGGTAAGGTATATTTTGAAGGAATGAAAGTGGTTGGGGGTTTAAAATAATGACATGGTTCCTTGTTAGATTCTAAAGCTAAATGAGTGGTTATAGTATATTTGATAAGTATATCTTCTAAATATGGTTTCTTAGGTTTGGTGATATGATGTTGTGAGTTGGTTTCTGATGATAGTTGACCTTAGTTGCATTAACATATTGATAATTATTTTAATATTGGTCATATTTAGCATTAATGGAAAAAATATCCTTAGTATTTTGGTGAGTATTAGAGGTGGAAAAATATTTTTAGTTATTATAAGAAGAATCTTTAAGATCTTTTCATTTTTAAGAAGCAATGTTGTACTCATGATGATGGAATTGAATCATATCTTCATGATTGAAGGAATCACCAAACATATAAGAGATAAAAAATCTATTAAGCTATCTAAAAGTTTCATGAGAATGACCAATGTTGGTTTGGAACTAAAAAAATTAATTAGGGTCATAACATTTAGGTGTATTATTAGGATAAGTGAATGGTTTAGAGGGCACTGAGAATTGTTTCATTTATTGCACAGTTAGTGGTGTGTGAGAAGATGATGGATTGTTAGCTTTGGAAACTCTTGGTTTGGTTTAAGGAGTATCTATACTAATATAATTATTATATATTTGAAAATATCCATTAATTAATTTGGTATTAGGGTCAAATTTCTTTATGAGGAATTCTTGACATTTTGCTTAGTAAAGATCTTCATTAAGCATTTGAGGAGTAAAATTTCAAACCTTATATTGAAGCTAATGAGTTAAATCAATTATACAGAGTTTGAAAAAATTATCATTAGTCATGTTATGGTTGGATTTATGGACCATATATTTACATAATTTTATAAAATCATGAGTTGATTTAGTGGGAGATTGCTTAGCATTAATAAAATAGCTAAGGCAATTTTTAGGAAGGTCATTATGTTGAAACTCTTTAAATAGAAGATTGACCAAATCCTCAAGTTGCCAAATGGAATGTTGGGGAATTTGGTTGTAAGATTATAATAAATTTTCAATTAGGGTTTTAACTATAAGTTTAGATGTGGTAAAAGTATTAGTTTGGATCCACTCTTTATAAATATTACCAAATGCTTTAAGAAAGGATGTAGGGTCTTTAGTCCCATCATACTTGATAGTTGGAGATATATTACCAATATCAATGGACATGAAGAAAGGAACTAAAGGCTCATTTTGGATAATTTGAATCATTTTGTTATTTATGATAGGTTGAGTAATAACATTTACTGAGGCATCTCTAAGAGGTGGAGGAATATAATTTGGATCAGCTTGAGGATTTAAAACCAGAGGTTGATTAGCCATATTGATCAAATGACATTGTAATTGCATCATTTGAAAGGTGTTGAAATTTTTCATTATGTTCATTTTTTATATGAATTATGTAAGAATATGATTCATATCAATTTGTTGGTTTGTGTTTGTAGGAAAACTCATAGAATCAGTATGAAGGTGATGGTTATTGGAAGGTGGATTACTAATGTGATTATTAGATAGACTTGTGTCAATTACTCCCACATTATGTTGAAAATATTGAAGATGAGAATTTTATTGATAGGTAAAAAATGGATCAGATCCACCTACTTCAACTTGATGTGTGATTTGAACCATGTTACAATCCATAGATGAAAGAGGGAAAGAAGTACGCCAAGAGTGAGGGTTCTCTTAAGAGGTAAAAAAAGGGAGAAAAGAATACCCCATATAGTTTCTAAATGGATTTAAGTTGTCTAAGAATATTATAATAGGGGATTTCATGATGTTATGAGGAAATAAATAAAATATTAAGCAATAAGAGAGATAAATCAAGGATAGATAACTAATTGACCAGACAATAAAGCAATGTCAACAAATATATATAAGGTCGACTGTGTATCACTTAAAAAGGGTTGAGAAGAGTATAGAATTGACTAGGTCAACTATGTGTTTTTGGATAAAAGGAAGATAAGGATGTAGGTTTGTCTAGGTTGACTTAATATTGTAATCCAAGAATTATATAAGGGTATAGGGTCAACCAGGTTGACTTAGTACTATAGACAAGGAGAAACAAAATCTATAAGAGACTATACCAGATATAATGATAGTGTGCTAAAAAAGGGAAATATTTTAAATATGATTGAAGCAATAAATGGAATCACACACAAAGAATTAGATAAATATGAGTGATCCAATTGAGGCACATAACACAAAATCTTACACCAATGCTAGCCAATGCAAGTTTTTTCAATACAACACATAATGATCAAAGAGAAAGAAGTCAACTACAAATTAAATACTAAGTGGTCATCTTGTGTGTTATTATATTATTATAAATTTTTATTTTAAGTGTGATATGGAAGTTGGTTGAAAATAGGGAACTAAAATAAATCTATGGATGGTTTCTAGATGTTTAGGCTGAAAGGGATTTACGTTGGTAATGGTACTAGCTTGGTATTGGGGCCTGCTCCCTCACTTCACATCCCATATTGATAAGGGTGGTAGGTGTTTTGTCAATATATATAATTAACCATGTATTTATACTTGTCCAAAAAAACAAGTTGGCTTCCCCCTTGGTGATGAAATCTAAGTAGGTAGGCCTTGAGAAGACAAATGTTAAATATATTTTTAATATTGTGTGATTTTTTAGTCTGTGCAAAAAGAAAAAAATAGTGTAACTAAATGATAATTTTAAAAACCACCTAAATAGACTATGAGAGATAATCTAAGCATGCAAATAGTTTAAATTGAAAGTGTGCATTAATTACTAGAAAATAGTTATTAATTCTCAAATTAAAAATGGTATTGAGTTATTTTAGATGATATTGTATGCAAAAAATATAAAATAGATTCAATTGGGTCTTTATTATTTTTTGGAAGCAACAGTCTTTAAGAATAGAGTCAACTAGGTTGACTCAATCTCTTAAATGGAAGATAGGCTACAAAACTAAGTTGACCAGGTCGAATTAGTTTGTTATAGGGTTGTAGTTTTCAAGACTATAAACTTGAAAAAAACAAAACTATAATGAATTACTAAATTGATAGAGAGATAAAGGAACCTTGGTGGGTTGGAAGATGATTAGGATTTAAAACTTTCTTTTGAAGTCCCTTGAATGTTGCTTTCAAATTATGCAAACTAAGTTGACCTGTTCGACCTAGTTATGTCAAATTATGTGTGATAAAGTAAGATAAGTTGACATGTTCAACTTATTTTGTTGATATATATGATAAATAATATACTAATTCAACCTATTTGACTTAGTTTTTTGATTTGGATGTTGACTGAAGGACTAAGTTGACTTATCTGACCTAGTTTATTGATATGGATGCTAAATGAAAGACTAAGTCAAACTATTTGACATAGTTTGTTATCTAGGAATGAAGAAGAGTACTACATTGAATTTTATAATCTAGTAACCTATATTTGATGAAGACCTACATAGAAATAACAAAGTAATTTTGACACAACTATGTGTTAAACCCATACACAAAATTTATAACTATACCAGCTGTTTTGATATAGTATCATAAATATAAAAAATACCAATGAAATAATATAAATTAAAGCATGAAATAAAACTTTAAAGGGTTATATTCATGTCTAGTTCACTAGAATGTATGCAATGGGAAATAAAATAGACCTAAAAATTAATCCTAACTCAGAGAAGATAAATCCTACTTACACTTCCAATTGGGGATACATTAGATAATCAAGATCATGACCAATATGGATCTTCTAGACCAATTAAATGGATATATTACCATAATAATATCACTAGGAAGGGTTCCAAAGCCTCTAGTCAAGCAAAACTATGCAATAACCCTAAATAGGTCCTATATTTTCATATTCACTAAATTAGTAACAAGTAAAATAAAAGTCTAATCCGGTGCTCACCAAAGCTTATGGCACAACATGGGGTTAGTAAACAATAATAATAAATATGCAAAATATAATCCAATTTAATCTATGTATAGATAAAACCCTAATGCAGGGAGATAAAAATATATTAAAAATCCATTACTTATGTTAATTATATATACCAAAGAAAGGAGCAAAGTTATAGATACTTACCTTGTAGACAAACCCATCAAGACTCAATCTCTCCCTTGACCAAAGGTGCTTCTCAAGAATTTCTTTTCTTTTTTAAGGATCACTAAGAAAGGCCAAATCATTGAAGACTTATCCACAAGAAAAGATTCTTCTCCAAGTGAAAAGCCTAAGCTAAGACTCCTCAAGTAGAATGGTGGAAGAGAATATTTTAAAGAAGTGAAAATGAATAATTATCAATTTTTGTCTCTATAATAATGGTGAAATGGATGTGTTTATATGGGTGGATCTAACCCTAAACCTTTTTGAAATTTTAGGTTGACAAGGTTGACCCGATCAACCTAGTATTGTAATTGACAAAAATAAACTAGGTCATGGACTAGGTCAGCTAGGGGTCGACCTAGTCCCTAGTAAGCTTTGTCAATAACAATACAAGGTCGATGTGGTTGACTATGTCATGTAAAATACCAAAAATAGTTTTATTTAGCAAAAGGGATAATTTAGTAAAAAGGATAATTAAGGTGACAAATGACTTGAGAAGGGTGAAAAATAAAAGGCAAAGCTTAGAGGAATGTTTTAAAGATCTAGTTAGATTGATAACAAGTGGAAATAAGGGTTAAAAATCCTATGAAGCACCAATGGTCTACCTACCCCTTTCCTGGTGCATCCCTTAAGGCATGCACTTAGAGAGATTGAGACTCAACAAGTTCTTACAAGATAGAAAGCATAAGTGATTGATAAAGTTTTAAAATATTATGTGTATACAATAACCATGAAAGTGCATTGGTTATCTCATCTAAATAAAACATGAGAACCATGTTCATGATTAATATTAGATTATTGAAGGGATAATAAGTTTGAAAAAATTGAGCATTGACAATTTAGATTAGGATGAAACTATGACACTTGCTAATCTAAATAATTTTCTAAGAATGAACCATTTACTGAGCACTACCAATGAGGATCAATTAATATGTAAAGAGTCTATTAATGGGCATTACCAAGTGAAATCTAGTTGAAACTTGGTGGTATATCTTCTGATAAATGAATTAAATTAGGATAAATTATGGGATACATTCCTCTTACCCAAAGTGAATATTTTTATTTGTCTTGTAGTTCAAAATAAAGTATTGACTATGGATAATCTTGAGGAAAAGAGGTTTCATTTTGATAAATATGTGTCCTTTATGTGAAAAAGACAATTAATTTGTTTCCCATCATCTGATTGATTGTCCTATCTATTTTGAGGTTTGGATCTTTTTCCTACAAAATTTTTATTTGTTTCGGTTTTCTATGGTTTTCTTTTAGAGGTATGGCAATCTTGGGAATGCCATTTTCATAATGATATATTAAATGAAATATGGAAGATCAATATTCTTCATGTGATTTATAAATTTTGGGGTGAAATAAATTCTTGAATATTCAAGAATAGAAAGCATTAAAGTGTGATACTAACTAATAATATTTTCCTTGCCATTCTAGAAAATTTTAAAGTGATATATTTAGGAAAAGAAAAAAATTACAAATGAATGAAAAGCAAGTAGATTTGAATTGGAAAGTAGATTCCTTATATGTTAGGAGTATTGATCTTAAAGATGAAATAAAGATAGGATTAAATAGAAAGTTCCTTCTATAGGGTGGCTAAAATTTAACTTTGTTGGGGCCTCAAAGGGAAGCCTAGGGCCCTCAAGAAGAGGAGGGATTTTGAGAGATTACCAAGTAGCTATTGTTACTACATTTTATAGATATATGGGGGTAAAATATAATCATTGGGTAGAATATATTTTTTCCCTATGGGGCTTAAAATTGGCCAAATAATTGGGTTTTCAACATCTTATCATTGAGGGAGATTCACTTAGTATAATAAAGTGCATGACCAAGAAAAGCATTATGAGCTGGAACGTCAAAAATATTATGGATGAATCTATATATATTATAGAGTCTCATATGAGGTGCTCATTCAACATGTTTACCAAGAAGGAAATAATGTTATTAATTGGTTTTCCAATAGTGGAGTGATTTCTATAGGTTTTAATTACTAGACTATGAGAGAGGAGTTGCCTTAGGATATATGTTAGAACATAGATGAGGAAGCACAAAATCTTAACTTATAAGGGATAATATTCCTTTATTTTAGTGTTAGGGTCTTATCCATAAGGGTAATGTTTTTTGGAACATTATTGTTAATATTTTACTTTTTATATTTCTTTTAAATCATTATTGCTTCAAGTCTTAACATATTTGGAATGGGCCTAGTGAGAAGTTTCTTAATTCTCTAAGGAGGAGAAAATGGAGTCTAAAGTCTTTTTAAGACTTAAACTATGATAATAAGGGATTTTAGTGGAATGGTACAAGGTGATTAAGTGGGTAAATCATTTCTCATTTGTCGATTTCAAAAAAATCCTATTTCACATTGAAGCTCTGGATTAATTTTTATCCTCTTATGATGGGGATCTCAAACATAATTCAGCCCAAGATGCCTGATGAAGTGAATAATAATGAGGTGGTATGGTATATTTTACAAATTAGAGGAGTGTATAGTTTTATGTAGTGAATAAAGGGCCACAAAAAGCATGTTTTATCCCTATTTGTTGATTCTTAGGATAATATAATGCTTAGTGTCAATGGTGTACTACTCAACATTATTGAAGACTTGATTGTTCATGTCACTTGGTTGTAAATGGAGGTGACCAAAGTGTATAATATTGGTAGAGATTATAAAATAGAGAAAAACAATTTTTATTGGAAGGAGAAAGTTTGAAGGTGCTATATAATGGGTTTGATAGGGAATCTATGTCAAGACCCTATAGACATGTGGTCTTTCATATAATGAAATATGTTATGATGGATGGAAGGTACAATATGGTGCCTTGGTCTCTATTAGTTTTTAAAATTATTTCAAACATGTTATTCCTTTAAGCTTACCTCTTTACATCCTTTAATATTTGAAAACTTTAGTTAATAAGGTTAAAAATGGTAAGTATACTATTCTTAGGCATGAAGGCATAATTTTATTCATTCACAAGTATTTTAAAGGAATGAATCATATATACCTTGAATTACCCAAACTCCATAAAGGAAAGGATGAATGTTAGCATAGATTTGTGGGTTCACCATAACATGCTAATTATAGATATAACTCATGTGATTTGGGGAAAAGCTTATGAGAAAGGAAACCCATTACTTAGTATTCAAATTATATCCTAGGATCATAGAGGTTTACATAATATTGAGTAATCCTATGACTATCTACTTGGACATAGATTTAAAAGTAAAACTTAAGTATGATGATATAGTTTTCAAACTTGCAAAGAAAATACCTTTTGTTATTCATTAACTTAATAATATTTTTAACATTTGGAATTAATTTATAGATGTCTATAGAAGAATATTATCAATTCATAGAGTTATTATGCAATATCACCTAGCTTCACAGTGAGAAGATAATGTCAAATAGAAGACAAAACCATTTTCATGTGAGATAAACATGTAACACATATCAATACCCAAAAGATATATCTCGCATAGGAAGTGTAAAGATATTCTATTAAACAATAATTAATAAATATAATTATAATGTTTATATTATAAATCACTCATTTAAATTCCGTATATCTCAGGTTTACTCAAAAAGCTCATATCCAATATTACCCAAAACTATCCAATGCTATCTAACCCATTCTACTATAGTCTATAGGAATATATAATCTTTAAAAATATATTATTATAATGATGATGTCTATACTTGGTATCTAGGTATGTCAACTTAGATTTTATTGCTAAATATTCCATGTACCTAATCCCAATTGAAAATAGACTATCTTTGTAAATCTTTTAGAATAACTACTTACCAAAAAGAAACAATGATCCCTATCCATGTGGCATGTTCATATATGTGAGTAGTTAGTGTACATATTCCACAACTAACACTTTATCAAACATAAACTTTTGTCTAATCATGAGACAAGACTACAAATAACTAAGAGTCCATATATCAAAAAGTAGGTAGAACACACAAAAACCATAGATCACTCAAGGTGTCATTTACCAATTTTTACCCATTTCACACTAATTATCCACCCTCATAGTTTTTTAAATAAGTATCAAGCCATTATATTTCCCTTTTGGGTTTTCAATAGACTAGTAAAACTATAGTGTCACCCTTATAGGTTTTCAACCAACCTATCCCTGTAGGTTCCTATGGTCTTACCAAATAAAAAGTTGAGAATAAAATTTGTAAAATTCACTACTAGAAAAGGAAAAATTAATTGGATGAAGGAGGCATTGGTGGAGAAATAGATGTAGTTGGTGGTTGAAAAGTGGATGGAACACTTCACAAAGAATTCAAAGCAATAGTCTTTATCAAGTGCAACTGCTACTAGAGTTGACTGGGATGAATAATGGTAGGGACATCAATCAAGGGAGTGATGGTACTACCAAATTAAACCACATACATATTATAATTTTTCCAATCAATCAAATACTCTTTAATATTATGAAAATGTTCCTAAAAATGAATCTAAGCATAGAATAACTAAGAAATATCATTGTTTGTAATATAAAAAAGAGTGACTTTTGCATTAGTCATTTTTCATAGATGTCCACATGTAGATGAGTGAGCTTCTCAACATGACACTGTGCTTGGATATTAGAAAATTTATTGCAAAGCATTTGAGTCTATCAAGCCTATAAATGGTGCATAAAGGAGTCACAAGCTTACATGGATGCTTGAAATGTAGATGAAAACCCAACATAAATAATAGAGGGATCATATATGGTGGATATAGAAGAAATTTTAGTGGTCAATTTATGGATTGCACCATCCCATACTACATCCACTTAGTATTTCTAGTTTATTAACCCATGGGCCATAGTTGTGGCCTAAATTATCATAGTAGTGAGGTCATCTTGATAAATCTTTGAGAGCTTGCATAACTTATTCAAATCCTCCTTCATATCTTGACCTTACAATTCAATATGTTTTATCTATTAGATACTAACCCAATCCTACATAAGCTAGGCCACTATATTTGGAAGTTTCATTTGATACAACATAAAACTAGCGCTCAAACTTGGAAGTAAAGGGTGGGCTAGGAGTCTTAAATAAAATTAATAGTGTTGTTGAGCATACTTTGCAAGTTAGAGTTGTCTTATTGTAACTAGGACATCCTATTCTTCAAATAAATATTAGTCTATGCAATAGACTCTTAAAAATAAGAAACACCCTCCAACTACTTAGAAAATGAAAGATTAGAAACAAAGATAATAATGGAAGTCTTGGCTGGAAGGCACTACAACAGAGTGAGGGGGAATGAATTAATGATGTGATATGAGGGTGTAGAAGGAACATCCATGAGGAATAATTATTGGAACCTATATGTCATAGTGGGATCAAGTTTTAGTGATGCCTAACCTGGGATTGGGAGGGGTTGAAAAGTGGAAGAGGTAGAAGGTGGAGTTGCAGATGGTGGTTGTGTATGAGTAGTCGATGCAGCCTTAACCTACTTTGGAATAGTGGAGGGTATAGAGATGTATTTAAAAAATTGTTAGATAAATAATTAGTCATAAAAACATAATAAATGCATAAGAACATAATAATCTATGCTAACCTATTTAATGGGGTGTGAAAATGACAATTAAGAACTCAATAAAGAAAGCAAACACACATTAAATTTCCAAGAGCTTCCCATCATTCATAAGCATCTCAGAATGTGTTTTTACCCTTGATTTGGTGCTAAATTCTTCAACAATGGTGTAAAGTAAGCTCCTCTACCATCTCAAGAACACCAAGTATAATCTAGGCTCATAATATGAATATCAATGCTATACCTATTAATGAAGTTATCTTATTCCAAATTAAAAATAATACTCAACACAAAAATAGGTTGTGGAGATAATTCCACATAATAATTTTACACAAATGAACCTTAATCAAAGTGGTGTTGGACCTCCTATTTATAGATTTTCTAAATTGATCAGGATCAACCATAACCATCTATCTCAAGATCAAGATGTGTTTCCATGAATTAATCTAATTACATAAATAATATATATATCCTCATAAATATTTGGTAGGAAGGGGCATTAAAGAGGCATGGAAAGCCATAATCTTGATATTTATTGCATTTATGGCTTATGGATGCCACCACATTCATCATGTCATTTGATGATTTAGTTAATAGGAATCAATGTCCAATAAATAAATATTCAATAAATTCCATGTAATTATTACTTAATCTCATTATTTGGTTAAATTTTACAAAGTAATCTTAATCAATTTTAGTTAAATTATTTGGAAATTAGATGCACATCATTAATCAAACTGGTCATAAAGTCATATTATTGGGTCAAAATTTGACTGAAGAAGAATTAGAAAGTAGTGTTAGATGTGTATGGACTATTATCCCATTTCATATTTTGTTGACACAAAATAATATAGGCATGTGTCATGTGCTTCTAAAATAGAATAAAAGAGTTATCCATAGCACCAAAATGCATTTTCTTTGCGTTGACTCAAAATGATTTGATAAAAGTTAATAATCATATAAAATGCATTTCCTCATTTAGGGATACATTATCCTAAATCAAAACTTGTATACAAAAATATCAAACCATTTATCATTTTTAAGTGATTTTCACCTAAATTATGCATTTTCATAAATTTTGAGTAAGATTGACAATTTCAACACAAAGGTGTTAGGAATTGGATGTCTATATTTTTCCCCTATTTGAGATGGCATAGTGAGACATTTAGGTGAACCAAAATATTTTCAAATAAAAGAGTTGTCAAGAAGAAATTGGAATGAAATTACCCATGATGCCCCCTTGAGATTAAATACAAAGATGAAATAGAAGGATGGATTCAAGAAAAGAGAGAGAAAGTGAGATTAACCCATGGAATAGATTAAATCCAGATGAGATAATGCTTACACATGTTGATTAAATCAATGTTAAAAATATAATTAGATAAAAATGGCCCCAAGGATGGGGGGAGTGGGAAGGATACAATCCAAAATTATAAGCAACACACTTTGAACATACCCAAAGATAGGGTGCAAGCTATGTGCTTACGAAATGATCAATCCCAAGACAAGTTGCACACTAAAATATTTTAAAAACAAGGGAAAAATTTGGTAGAGTTTTTAATTAGAATAAAAGGAGAAACACGTATCCAAAGATAGAATAAATAATAATATGCTCCATTACAGTGAATTTGATCATGTGATAAATAATGTTTTTCCCTGGTAGGGCTGATTTTGATCACTGATAAAGAATGGTTTGCCCCTATAGGGATGATTTATATTTATGAATAATTCAAATGTTTTTCCCTTATTAATTCAATTTGTAAAGTAATAAATCAAGGATATAACCTAATTCATAAATTAAAAATGAGTGGGTGCAAACATAGATGCAATGGTGTAATGGCTACAAAAAGTCACAAAAACTAGGCATACAAGAATGCACAAAGTGATGAAAGAGATGAAATTAAGAATGAATATGGCTGAGCTAACCAAAGATATGTCATGTATCTAAGTTCTACCTACATATTCTAAATGAACCTCAAGTCAATGTAATTCACTTAGAAGTGGGAGATAATGGAAAGAGGGATGAAGAAAATTGACTAGTGTTCGATTAGACTTAGGATGTATGCTAAGAGATGTACATCTAAGCATAGATTCAGGTGCATGATAAGCCATAGGTACTTAGTTTCATTGTTTTTATTGAGATTTTTTCATCAGAGCTGTATAGACATTGAGACATGAAACTGAAGCACATAGTGCTTGCTATAGCAAAATGAAATTAGGCATCATTAGTATGAGTAACCTATAATGACATGACATGTCAATTATGATGAGTTGGTTTAAATTTGAATATCCTATAACTAAGGATAATGGTAAAAATGACCAAGACAAAATTTACAACTATTTACATTTAAATAAAAAAGGAAAAATAAATAAAAACAAAAACATAAATGAACCTAACTTAAAAATCAAGATATAAAAAATTATGACTTAAGTAGGAATAATAATGTTAAATAAAAAATAAATAACATCATAATAACATGAGATCAATATGAATAATCAAGATCTATGTTGACCATTAAGATGTACTTGGAAACGAAAATAAAGAAGCAAGACTAAATAACAAAACAAAAGAATAGGAAGAAACAAGAAGATGAAGGAAAGAAAATAAATGAAAAGACAATAAATCACAAAAGAACACCAATAAAAAATCAAATAAAAACACAAACAAAAACCAAGTTATTGTAGTTTCAAAATAATTATTTAGGCATGTATAGTAGAGGCATTACTTTCTACAAAATATAACAAGAACAAGGAGACAAATTTTCCCCCTAAGTGATAGGGAAATAACATAAAAGAAATGGGGAAAGAGAAGAAAAGGAAGGGGGTTAAAGAGATAACTCCATATGTACAAGACAATTGGATGTTGCCTACATAGTTCTATAGTTGCATGGTCCAACATAAACTTCAAGCCAAATGTAGTTCTCCCAGGAAGTGGGATAGAAGAAAAAGGTGATGACCTGAAAACATATTGAATGTTACAAAAGAAAATGTAAAATAGACTCACAAAATGATGAGATAATTCAAATGAGAATGGCCTTGTAAAATGGCAAGTCAGTGGGACAAGTGAGATTGGTTTTACAAAGTAGAAATCACATGGGATGTCATGGGATGAGAATGTACAAAAGTGTAAGACAATGTTTTTATTCTTTTGTGGATTATTTTTTATTTGTTTTGGTTTTTTAGTGATAAAATATGTACAAATGGAATCAAATAATTAATGAGACACTTATCCAAGAGTATAAGTTCCAATAATAGATAAGCTAGCTACAACAACACATGTTCACAAATTGGTCAGAGTGAGGTCTTGAAAAGGAAACAATGCTTACCAAATAGTAGAAAAATAATAGAACAATATGCAGTGTGAGATATAATTTGAAGAATCATGCAACACACAAAAACCATACGCTATTGTATCCATGTTCACTTGTCTATAAAATAAACTATAAAATACTATTCCTATTGATATACTTTATTAATATCTCTAAAATCATTAAAAATATGTATGACCTATGGCCTCTTGTTAGTGGGAACTATGTTTGATATCCATTCAGAATAGTCTAGTGATCTTATGAATCTCTCTCATAATAGTTTCTCCAATTTGGATTTTACAAGAGGGTGATTCATGGGTGAGTCTTTCTTAATTTTTGATTAACTAGATTGGCATCTATATGGACAATAAGGTGATGAACTACAAAGTGAGGGTCTAATCCTAACATGTCTGAGTATACCCATGTAAAATTATCAATGAAATCCATCAAAATGGATATAATGTGTTCATGTTCTAATTTAATAAATAAATCTCCAAGATAAATGTTTTTGGGATCATCATATGTTCCTATGTTCACTTCAAATATGTTCTCTACAAGAAGTTTAGATTCATCTTCAAGAATATTAGGCAATGTGTGATTATGATCATATTGTTCTACTACAATTTCTTGTTGTTCTTCCTAAAGATTTGGATAATGTGATGAATCTGAATCTACCATCTCAAGTAATGGCCAAGTAGCAAAAATATCTAGAAAATCAATAGGAATATTCTCAAACATTTATTGTTGTTATAAAGAGATGCTTGTATTGGATATAAAGCTAGGACTTGATAGACCTTGAGCATCCTTTGGGGATGAGAAAAATTTCCTATCCAAGAGTGCCTAAAATAGGTTTTCACTTGAGGGCTTATCTTTTTCTTTACTTTTTCCCTGATTAACAATCACCTTAAAGAGGTTTTCACCTGAAGCTCTCAATGTTTTATATTTGTTATGACCAAGAAATTTTTCCTACTCTCCAAAGTAGGTAGAAAGATCCAACGAAAAATCAATGCCTTGTTTATGATTACCAGTGGGAAATCCATCTCTTAGGCCCATGTATTATACAATTGATTATTCATTTTAAAACTCATCAAAGCATATGACCAAATTTTGTTTCTCCTAATAAATGATTTTAGGATGACAAAGGCATAAGGAATAATGAGGTGTTAAGGTCATAATGTCATTTTGATCAAATAAATCTAAGTTATAAATCTCATCAAAAAGGCTATAATGGGATGTTATATCATTTCCAAGAGTCTCATCATTAGTTAATTCATAATAATCACTATCAAAAGTCATGAGGTCACCCCTAGGCAGTATAAATCTAAGACCATGATTTAAATTATGTAATCCAACTAATAAAGGTTTTGTAGTCATATAAAATTTCCAAATTGGTAGCTTGAGTGTGGCTTGTGACATCCAATCCATAAGACCTTCTTGCATGCTCTGATGACCCTTCCAAACACCTTTTTGCTTATAATTGATCATCTGTAGTCTTTTGAGACTTGATTCTATCTCATCTAAGCTCTATTTCCCATGTTAATTCCATCCACCCAGGTCCTAAACTTGTATGATAGGAGCATTAACATTGGACTATAGTACCAGACCCCTAGGGTGTCCCATTTTTGGTCCTATTATCTAGTCATATTTCAAGCCCAAATGACCACTTCATTTTGATTCTTATTCTTTATTATGTCAGCCTAGTGTGAATACATTTAACCCATGACCAATAAATCTCTGTAAAATCCCATTCAAAGTTCATTTAAAAGGGGATAAAAAATATTACAAAATAAAACAAGAATACAAGTAAGACCACTAAGACAAATTTCCCTATTCTCTACATATAACCATCCAATATAGCTACCAAGATATTCAAACCCTCACACCAGTCCTTAGCACCTCAAGCACTCTTAGTTTGGCATTTTTTCATCTACATAACATTATTTTAGAAAGCACATAAAGTGGGATAACTACATATGGATTGATCCCTCTTTAGATTTTTGGTATGTAGGAAACATGCCCACACAAGGGGTGTGGATACACGTTCGATGCATCTTACACACACTAACCCCCCCCCTCTTTCTCAAGTTTTATTCAAGCACTATAAAAGTATAGGGTTTGAAATTAACTTAGATATACAAGGAACACCATTGATATTTAGGATCCACAATTTCACAAGCAAGCTCACACAGGGACAGTGGACAAAACCCAAAAAATTTAGATCTCTATGACTAGTTTAGACAATAGTGGTAGGACCTAGACTATATCCCCAAACCTCAAAGTGTCCTATTTTTAGCACTCCTATCATTTCATTGAATGAAATGTAGATCCAGGTTCATGACACTATCCTAGTCCTATACAACTAGTTTCAACCTTTGTCTTAACCATCTCATTCTAATTTTAAGATAAGTTGTATTTCTCCTCTTTCATTACTCTTTTTAGAAAACTATGAAAGTCAAATAAATTATACAAATCAGCATAGTAATTAATATAATATTATTTACTAGTTTATTTATTCTAGACCCTTAACAAAATTAGGAATAAGAATATAATATTTCTAAAATAATTAAATCATTTAGTGAATCTAACTTACTTCATTTGTGCACAAAAACCCTAGAAACCCTAGGGTAAATTCCTTGTTGATTTTTTTAATTTTTTACTTGCATACTTAAATAAAAAATTCACATTAATTTTTAAAATTCCATAGTAATATATATATATATATATATATATATATATCCTAAACCCTAGTTGCATATATTAGGTCCATTTAAATCAAAACAATTCCAATATTTTTCTAATTTTTTACTTGTATATTTAATCATAAATTCACCTTAATTTTTTTCCTTAGTAATTTTAAAATATATCACTTTTCAAAACCCTAGTTTCATATACTATGTCCCATTGCTTTCTGATGTATCACCTTACATGTTTGTGAGCTTTGTATCCTTTTTATGCATTTTAAATTTTGTTATTTTTATGACTTTACATTTATTATATTTATTACTTTCCTTCCATATCACTTTGCTTATTACAAATTAATGCAAAAAATCCAATCAATTTTCAATTTGTTTTTCTACTTTAACAATGGCCTAATAGACTAGTTTTGATGAAATTAATAAAAGGGAACTTTAAGATATTTTAACTAAACATTTTGATATACAAGATGACATGATTAAAATAATAAAATAATAAAAATAAAAATCAAACAATGGCCAATCCTTTCAAACCAATAAACAACTAGTTGCAAATGACACTATGGGGGCAACTATGTCTCAGCAACCCCCTATAGTATCCCAACCTTCCTATGAAGCACCATCAATTATGGCTAGTACATATTTATCTTGTGATGTGGCTACCCTTGTGCAAGAGATAAAATATCTTAAATCTAAGATGCTACATCTTAAGTAAGGTGACTCTAGATCAACATAGGCTTTGGACTCTTTTTCTCTACCCCATACACCATTGGTATGCCATATTGCTTCTACACTCTTGCCACTAGGTTTTGTTCAACCCAAGCTCACTTTATATGATGGAAAGGGTGATCTAGATACACACTTGAGATATTTTCATGAAACATGCTTGGACTATGTGCCGAATGACTAGTTACTAAGCAAGTTGTTTCCATAGAGTTTAAAGGATTATGCTCTACAATGGTTATATAGTCTACCAAATTAGTCAATCAACACATTAAATCCTTTAGCTAACATGTTCCTAAATCATTTTAGCATTAACATCAATGAAAAGGTTTCTTATGCCAAAATTGAATAATAGAAACAAAGGTCAAATGAGCATCTCATAGATTATGTTCTTCGATATAAGACTATCTTGGCTAAAATGACTAGCCCCATGCCAATCAAGAATTATAGGATCTCATCAAATAGAGTATTCTAATAGCTTTGCATGAGACAATAATGTTTAAATTTTTCTCTTCCTTCACAAAGTTATGTCATACACTAAAGGAAAGTGAATTCAAATTACTTTCAATGGGCAAACTCAAATACACAAGCATATCAAAAATAACAAATAAGAGTAACAATAAAATCCCATACAAAGTAAAAGCTAATGATACCAAAAGTCAAAATCAAACTATAGTTAATGTAGCTTTAGATCCCCCTTAATAATTGGTTCTATTAGCACCTCCTCAGTGAGCTTTTACCAATCTACCAATATCTCTAACCAGAGTCTTATAGTAGCTATTAGAATACAATATCATGTCTCCCTCCTATTCAAGAAGTTGATACAACAAAACCTCTTCCACATAGACATGATCAAATTAAATTTTGTGATTTTCATAGGTAACTAGACCACATAATGAATAGATGCATCAGTTTGTTACATAGGATACATGACTTGATAGATGGCAACCTCATTGACCTTGACACTCTAATTGAGCCTCCTCAGGTAATGCAAACACAAGACAAGGATCTAAATTTTTTCTTATATCCTTTCCCATATTATTATAAACAAGAGACATGGGATACATCAGGTGTTCACCATGCATATCATGCATACCCTCCACTAGCTACATACCAGGCACCTTCAATTAAGTCACATCCTTTGAGTAACATGATTGGTGTGTATAATTCCAGAATTCTAGTTAGACCTTTGATCTCCTTTTTAGAGGAGGAGATATTTGAAGATGATTTATATTACCATGCACTCTTTATCAAAACCTACATTGATCACCATCCCATTCATAGTGTTCTTATAGATAATGGATCTAGTGTGAACATGTGCACTATGTCATTAATATAGCATTTGAGATATTCAGATCAAGGTATTACCCAAATGGAAACAATTATCAACGTATTTAGTGGGTACATATAGAGTTAATTGGGTGAGATTATACTTCATCTATAATTTGGTCCAACACATGTGGCCACACCATTTATTATTACTCTTAGTGTAGGAGCTTTCAATATACTACTTGGTTAACTATGGATTCAGAAACTTTGATCGGTACCTTCTACAATTCATAGGTGCATGAAATTAATTCACACTATTTAGGGTGTTATAGTTGGTGGAGTTCCATATGATTCATCACTCCCCACTTCAGAGCCATCTTCTACTTTGGACTCACTAGTTTTAGCTTTTCCACCAGTTATAGTTTTTCCTCCAAGTCAAAATTTGACATAGTCAAAGATTTCCTCACTAACACAGAGATTTCATACCTTTACATGGATTAGAATATCCACCATTTCAACACTCTAGATAGTTACTAGCTATAGGGTTCACATCTAGGGTAATATCATTAAGGTTTCTTGCCTCTACACATAAAACACATGTTTAGAGAGATTTTCTAACTACCGAATGGGTCCCTAACAACCATGTAGTTGTATCCACTTCTCAGAGTTATAGGGGTACCTCACAATCAGTTTTCACTATAGATATTTCAAATCATTTACAACATACATAGATTTTAGAGCCACAGTGTCAGCCATTCCATCATGCTTCATGATCCCACATGATCCCTCTCCTTGATATAGAACACCATGATAGGGAGTCTCTCATGAGACTCATCACTTAGTCTCATCTCTTCTTAGTCTTACTTGTACATATCTTATGATTGATTGTACATATTCAAAAAATATCAAAAATCCAAAAACATTCAAATATTTCAAAATGTAAGAACATTCAAATATTTTAAAATACATAAACATTCAAATACTTAAAAATTTTAAAAAAATTTAAATTTTATGCATTATCTATGGTTTACATTTATACTACCATGCTATACTTACATTTTATTGTTCTATTCTATTGTTTATCAATTTATCTACATTACCATGCTTCACTTGATGTTGTTTGAGTGTGTGAAATGACTTCCAAATCCTTGATTTCTTCACTCTACCCATTGAGGGGGCATCCTACTTCTACATTTGAGACATACATCGATATATTTACCCATTGGGAACATCTTATACATGACTACATCATCCAAGTTATGTCATTCATACATTACACACTCTATTTATCACGTTAATGTATATCACTTACTAGCTTACATAGATTACTCTATCTACACTTACTAGTATATATATCACTTAGGTATGTCTTACCATCTACCTAGTCATGTACTACATGCTTTACATACTTTCACTTCTTCCTTTGATTAGTTAGATGTGATTGCATTTACAAAATTTACATCCCTTCCATTATTGATTTGAATAGCTAGTTGTGATTGTATTTCTCATTTCTTATTTTGTCTCTTGTGTGTGCCTTAAGATATTTTTCAATGTCCTTTGCTTATACTCTTCTATTTTCTTGTGGCTCTCATACCAACCTTGCTTTACTTTCAATTATGTGTATGTGACATTTGAACATGCTTCGTATGCTTTTTTTCCTAGTTTGAGTGACATGTGCCCATGTACCTTATTTGCTTGGCCCCTTGGCCACTTTTGTATCTTCTTGCCTTGCATGTTTGTTTGATTGTTTGATTATCATTATTTTCAATGCCATAATCCACATCATGCATTATCTTGATTTATTGGATACCATGATGAACATCATGCTCCATCCCTCTTTAAAAACTAACAACTAACATTTCCAATTTCAATTCAGTATACTACACATGTTATTACATTACTATATCTATCTAGGCATACCCCTATTGATCTAACAATCTCCAATACAAACTATGTTATATCTTGAGACATCAATTTAATTATCATTGCTATATCATGTATTTCATAGCATAACACACTTACAGGGATCTTTCTTCTAAGGGAAATCATTATAGGGTCTTCATTCCTACCCTCAAAATATAAGGTAGCAAATAGGGGTTTTATCACAGAGATTAGAGCTCCTATTGGTCAAAAAATTAGTTTTCAAAACACTCAGAACAACAATCAAAAGTCAAACAAGGCATAAATGACAAGAAAAATAGTGATGATTATAGAACAACCTTTAGATTCAACAAAGGAAAATAATTCTAGACATGGACAATAGTTATAAATAATAGGGTGTCCTATTTTTGGTGTTTCTATCCAAACAACAAAAAAAACTAGATTTTTTAGAAACAGTCAAAAAGGTCATCTCAACTATAGTTTTGTCACATACAGATCGGTTTAGATTTAATAGTTTTAATATAGTTTTTCTTAGAGAATCTAGATATAGGGGGAATCATGTGTAGCATGATGGCTCTCACTTCCAATTTCAGATTGGGAAGTTGATATAACTTCCAAATTAGAATCCATGTTATAAACACTAGTGATTGGGGGCAATGTGTGTGGCACATTGGCTTTATTTTCTTTTTGAGTTCAGTATATTACTTATACATTCTTAGTAGTTGTATGTCTTATTTTATCTATAGGTGGTTGGAATAATTTTGGAGTAGATTTAATACAAGCCTAACCTCTACATTCTCGAGTGGCTTCAACATTAACCTAGTTCCTAGTTTTGGACTGGTTTTCATATAAGCCTAATCTCCTCCTTTCAGAGTGGCCAACATTATCTTAGTTTCTAGTACACATTCAGATATCCATGCCACATTATCATATTTTAGATAATTCATGGGCTTCAAGATCCATCTCATATAATACACATTCATACTGATATCAATTCATAGCTTCACTTAGTGGGCAATGATGGAGCCAAAGGACTAGTTAGCCTTTTTATTCTTGAGACACCTACTCAAAGGGACTGGACACACAATTCAAACATTGATTAACACACACATTATTACATAGCTTCCCTTAGTATGTGATGATGGAGTTAAAATTCCAACCTTTGCATTTTTGAGCCACTCTTGGGGAATTGAGCACTCAACTCTATTCAGGATATTACTCTTGGTACAACACATATCTAGCATCACTCAACATTACAATAGGTTTTATATTGGTTCATGTATTTGGTGAGGTGTATTCATTCATTTCTTTTTCTCTCTCTTACCTAGATTTATAAATTCTTTTTTTAGATATAAAATATCTAGTAAGAACTGATCAACTCTTTATTTTCTCTTACAAATTTACACTTCACAATGTGTTCTCTCTATGCATACTTAGCATCACATCGCTTCATGAGCTTCACCCTTGTAGGTAAGTTTAGGTACACTTTATAATTTTCTTTTATCTTAGTATTTCACTTTGTTGCATCATGAGAATAAAGGTGGGGCAAATTTATTCATATAAGATGTCCAAATTGGTAGCGTGAGTGTGGATTGTGACACCCAATCCATAGGACCTTCTTGCATGCTCTCATGACCCTTCCAAACACATTTTTACTTATAACAAATCATCTGTAGACTTTTGAGACCTAATTCTAGCTTAGCTAGGCTCTATTTACCATGCTAATTTCATGACCTAAGTCTTGAGCCTATAGGACAAGAGTTTGAGGGTTGGACTATAGTGTCAAACCCTAGGGTGTCCCTTTTTTGGGACTCCTATCTAATCACATTTTGAGCCCAAATGATTATTTCCTTACAATTCAAATTCTTCATTATGTCATCCTAGCATGAATAAATTTAACCCATGACTAATATATCTCTATAAAATCCCATTCAAATTTAATTTATAAGGGGTTGGCAAATATTACAAAATCAAGAAAGAATAAAATCAAGACCACTAAGGTAAATTTCCCTATTCTCTTCATAGAGTCATCCAATACAGCTACCAACATATTTAAAACCTCAAAGCACTCCCTATCCACCTCAATTACTCTTAGTTTGACATTTTTTCATCTACATAACACTATTATACAAAGCACATCAAGTAAGAGAACTACTTATGGCTTGATCCCTCTTCAGAGTATTGATATGTAGGTAATGTGCCCACACAAAGGGTGCAGATACATGTTTAGTGCATCTTACACACACTAACCCCCCATATTTATCAATTTTTATTCAATCACTATGAAAGTTGGATATTAAATCATATCTATAAGGATAATTTTTGACAATCAAGAGCTAAAATTTCATAAGTAGGCTCACACAGGGACAATAGACAAAACCTAGAAAAATCATATCTTTGTGACTAGTTTTGACAATAGTGGTAGGACCTAAAATATAGTGCTAGAAATTAAAGTGTCCTATTTTTATCATTCCTATCCTTTCACCAATTTAAATATAGATCCTATTTCATGACACTATCACAGTCCTATATAGCCAATCTTAGCCTCTGTCTCAACTATCTCAATTTATTTTTAAGCTAAGTTTCATTTCTCCTCTTTCATTAATATTTTTAGAAATCTATGAAATTAAAATAAATTATACAAATTATCATTGTAATTATTACAATATTATTTACCTATTTATTTATTCTAGACCCTTAACTAAATTAAGAATAAGACTCCAATATTCCTAAAATAGTTAAATCAGGTTCTAAGATTACTTGGGCTCATGGGCCAAGGACTTTTCCTATATAATCAAAGTTATCCATGTTTTGATTATGGATAGGATACTTTGGATTTTGAAAATAATCTGAAATTCCATCATAGTATAACTATTCTTCTTTAGTGAAAGCCTCTTGATCTTATTTTGGTGAATAAGTAGGTATAAGTACCATGGGTGGATTTCAATGTTATTTATTCTATTACCAAATCAAGTTGGGTCTATTTAGTATTTTTTAATGTTTGGGTTTACCAAATATTTTATGAGACTTAAGCAACTTAGTAACATGGAAGGCATCCTTAATATGGTATGTGAAAATGCCCACAGCTTATATAACAACATGATTAGCAAGATTTGCATGAAATAAATCAATCAAAATGGATGTAAGGTTACTAGGGTTGATATAATTAGATGTTGGTGGATGTGAAAATATCTCATTTTTATTATTTGAAACAAATTTATAACCAAGACAATATTTATAATTGCAAAACTTAGCCTCTATAAGTTTGCAATACTAATAAGGTTATTGATCAGTAAGAATAGTAACCTCGATCCCAACATGGGGAAAATTAAGGAACTGATGTAAGGTGGATTTAATGGCTTGTAATTCATGAAACCAAAGATGACAAATAATTATTTTATAAGTTACCTCAATATCCATAATATGAAGTAATGTTGGTGGGAAATAGAGTCAATAATGATCAATAAATAAATGGTACTAGAAGACTCCCTCTCAATGTTGTCATAAGATTTTATGGTGATCATCTCTAGCTAAATGTCCTTCATAATATAGCCTAATATTTGTACCATTTTTAGGGACACTATGTTTAGCCTTGAACCATTATCTATAAGAACCCACTTGATCTTATGGTTTTCAATGACTACCTCAATATACAGTGGGTTATTATGGTTCAATCCTAGGGTGGATATGTCTTTTTGATCAAATATTACATATTAAAATGAAGAAAAATGTCCCACTAGTGTTTATAACTATTCAAGATTAATATCTTTGGCTATTCAAAATATTTCTATAGACTTTAAATTACATAAGAGATCCAAAATGGAAATCTGCATAGGGGTTTTACTTAGTTGGTCTGATAGACTATAATAATTTTCAACATTAGGGTGAGATGGTTTAACCTTGGCTATAAAAATTATTAGGATTTGGATCTAAAGGTATAATGTTTAAATTGGGTTTAGTGGAAGAAGAGAGTAAACAGCCCTGAATGGTAACTCATGAGCATCTAGTTATGACTACACAACCTAGAGGTGACAAGGAGTCATTATAATTAGAAGATAAAGGCAAAGGGACTTGGAGGGTGACTCATGGGTGTTTAGTTTCATTATATTAATTTTAAGTTGATGAGGAGGCATTGTAATTAAAGGAATGATGTTTCCAAAAAATAGAAACCTGTGCAAATAGAGTTGTAATAGCATTGCATGGACTAAACATGGTATTACTAGAGGGAGAGAGTGTTGAACCTATAATAATGGGTCCTATATTATGAGGACTATGATATGGTTCATAGGATTTGATATTAATAGTGGTAATGTGGGTTACAAAATGCATCCCACAATGTTATTATAGTTGTAAGGCATGTTATTGTAACCCAAGTTGTTAGCATGGGTATTAGGATCTTGATTATGATCATGCTGATTACAATTTTGACCTTGATATTGATTATAATTATAATACTAATTATATCCTTGGTTTTGATTTCTCCTTAGTGGTTATTGATTATGATGAGGAAATTTATCTTGGTAGATTCCCATATCTTGATTAGTGCCTTGTGGGGAAAGCTTGATCTTAACTTCACCACTCTCAATCAAATCTTCAATTAGGTATCATAATTATATGTAATGATAAGCACCATGACCAATAACATGATAAAAATTTTACCAATCATTATAATCGTACCATTCTATATTTGGTTGATCTACAATAAATGGTTTTGGTATTGGCCATACAATTAGGTTAGCTACTATGAGCTTTTGGAATACTATCTCAACAAGTTCTCCCAATTTATTAAAGAATATAAATTGATTATGGAATGTCCTCCATGGAGTTTGCCTTCAAAAATTATTTAGTAGATTAGGGGGATAAAATTTCACATTCAAAGCTAGTGGGGCCTACACCATTTGTACGTGTCTTATTTCATTCACACCATTCCCTACCATGTTCTTGTTCTTATTGAAACCCTTAGGTTTATCTTACATAACTATTTAAAATAGTGATTAGGTTTGATTTGATGTTTATCCCTACACAAAATCTTGACAAGGCCTTTGGTAATAAGAGCATTCTAAATCTACACCCCTTTGTCTATGATTTATTCAAATGAGTTATCATTAAGCAAGTCATAAATTGTGGTGAAAAATTTGTTTGCCAACTATTTATCTAAAAAATTGTTTTGAAAGCAACTAGCTAATTTTCTCCACCTCTGTAGATATGTTGGGAAGGTTTCTCATTTGTGGTGTTTGGCTTTACACAAGTTAACAATGGTCAATTCATGTTTAATGTTGTATAAGAAATGGTTGAATTTTTTTTTAGATAATTCATTCTAATCCACCACCAATAACTTGGGTAACTTAAGTAGCTAATATAGATCTTATCTCACTAAACTTTATGTAAACAAATGAAATAAATAAACATTACTATCATCCACCTCTTGGCATAACTAAAAAAATGCTAGAATGTGTTCATGAGGGTCACCCTTTCATTTGTATTTGTCAAATTTAGGTGCCTCAAAATTAGATGGAAATGGGGCTTGAAGTATAGATAAATCAAATAGATATGGACATATCTCATCAAACTTATATTTCTTTATTTTATTTTCAATCTCCAATCATTACAAAATCTCTTTCATATACTTCCGATCTTGCATGTTTGTTGTATTCATCGGTGGAAAATAATTTTTTTGGTGTGTTATGTGCCCCTATTACTTATATTGGGATGGTATGTACCCCTATTATTATGTGGATTTGTTAGGGATATACATCCTATGATATGTGATAGTGTTTTGGCTCACTCCTTGTGTCAAGTAAGTAAACCACTGGTTCCTTGGAATATATTTATGTGTTATATTTATTTTGGGGAGTCTTTGTTATATACACCAATATACATGTTGTTTGAGATGAAGTATTTTTTACTATTTATTCAATGTGTACCAAATGTTTTGGTCTTTGGTTCTACAAAAAAATAAGAGGTTCTTGATGATTGAAAAATGTATGTTTAATATGTAGCAAAGCATGTTGTAGAACCTCTTAGGATTTAGGCTATTTTATTGAGACATTTTGATCCATCATTATGTTCTCAACTAAATTTTGCATTGGTTTGACCACATTACCTTGTTCCTTAGAAGTGTCATTGTGGATTGATGTAGAAATTATAAAGTTTGTCAATCCCATGATAAGTTGGTTTGAATATCATTGACCTATCTTCTTGATCTTGGTGGCAAGATCTTGATCATTTGGTTTTGATTCAATAATTATTTTCTTACCTTCGCTAGAAGAAGGTATGTTTGTTTTAGAAATGTTTGTGAAGGATTGTTCTTGTTGTTGCTCTCCTTCTCTAACCAAAGTATGTAATTGTTCCACAAGAGAATATGAGGGTAATATTAGCACCTTATGTTATCAACCTTAGGAGTGTTTCATCTTTATCTTCTAGGGGTTGATATTTTGAATAATCTTCCTTAGGTCCTAAAATAATAGGAATGTCTTCAAAGACCATATAATTATCTTGGACATCATAAAAGTTCTCCTCCTCATATCTAGAGCCATAAAGGAATCCAATATGAGTGTATCTTTAAGTCATGTCTAAAAATGTTTGTTTTCTATGTTTGTTAATATTTGGAAGATGTTTTATAAATGTTTAAATGAGGTATATGTTTTGATCTTCTCCAAACAAGTGACAAGGCATAAAAGAGACTATAATAAAAAGGAGGGTGGAATAGGACCTCACACAATTAGAAGAATGTGATCATGAAATTAATCAACCTTGGGTAGGGTTGAAATTATATAAATCAGAAGAGGGTATGATAACTCAAAGACCTAAGTGTAAACTAATACACCAAACATATGTTAAGAGATATGTCAATAATATAAAATGTAGTTCAACTTCAATGAGTTGCTACTATGAAAATATAATAAATTAATTTGGATTAGGAAGGTGAAAATGTGAAATAAGAAATTAAATATTTTAAAACATGAAAAAATTCCTAAGTATAAAACTAAAACTAAAAAGGAAGCACAATGCTGACACATGGTAATAAGATGTAGAATAAAATGTGTTCTAAAACTTAGAGTGTGAGTGATACACTTGATGACCTAAGTTCATAATGATAAAATTATGATAATAATTATATAAACAACCTTAAATACAAATAAGAAATTTAACCCAAATTAACTCAAGTTAAGTAAAAATGGAAAAACCAATTAACACATTAATCCAGAACTTAGAAAGGTGTAATTTTGAATTTGAACTATAAATGAAGGACATAAATTTTTTTGAAAGTGTATTGAGGTTTTGTAAATTATGTGTTCATGAGGTGGTAAAGAGTGTTCATGAGGTGTATTGTGTGTTATAAGTATAAAGATAAAGTGTGCTTGAATGTGTTTTAGTGTTCTTACATAGTTCTTTAATGTTTATCTTGGTAAGGTAGATGATGAATATTTTTGATATTATATTCCTATTAGAGAGATCATATGATGTATTATGAGTTCTTTTAATGCTTTTGGAAGTGAAATAAATTCATCAGAGTAGTCATATGATTTTCTAGATTCTCCTAGTCATGTTGGCAAATCAGGCTAAGTGAGTAGATTGATGACATTAGAATTCACAAATGTGAAGGTTTTAGAAGAAATTAGTCACATGGGTTTGTTAATATTTGTTCCTATATCATATTTTTCAAATTTAATGTCTTTTTATGGTGTCTATCAAAAAATATCAATGTGCAAAGTTGTATTTCCATGTAGATTACTGTGTTTCCCATACTTAGCCAAAGTTACTCTAGTAGACTGTGATGTGCCAAAGACCATTAATTTGAAGTATCAATACAAATATTTTATTAAGGGTAAATTAAAGGCTTCCAAATGTAAAAATATATATCAATCAGATAAAGTATCTAATGACATGCATTTAATCATAGATGGAGATACAATGGTGAGTACAAGGTTAAGAAGTCAAAGGATCCTAACATTGCATGTGGGAATACCAAGTGGTGTAAGCACATTTGAATAATAATAATAATAATGTTCCATTAAATGTATGTGAGACTTCCAAGTGGCATAAGTGCATAGAGTCTAATAGAAGGGTCCATAGGAGGCATGTAAGGATACCAAGTGTCTCAATCTTGGTAGCATGGATCAAAGATCAATGGTCAGTGATCAAAGGTAAATACTAGGTGACTCACAAGGAGATATATGAAGTGTATTTGATATATTTGATAGAAATAATGAGATGGAGAAACGTTTTTGAAGTGTTTTCTTTACAGTGACTATTGGAATTTAAATTAACAAAGAAAAACCTATCTGTATTATTTAAGCTATAACTTCTGATATATGACAAATTTGATAGTGGTATAAAAAGGAAACTTGTAAAGGACTCCAAGACACATCAATAAATATTGGTTATAAAGTTTTAATATCTATATAATTTTAATTATTGATCTATAAATTTGATTGTGTTAGACCATCATCTATAAATCACTTGAGAAGAATGTTTGAGTTTGTTTTGATGGTGTTTTGTTGTTTCATGATGAATTATCTATTATAGAGTATTTATACTCCATGAGGATAATATATATGTATTTTTTAGGTTTTATTAATCCATATTAAATATTAAAAAATTATTATAATTTGATTATTTATTTATTCATGGTGTTCTTGTGTACAAGACTATTATTTGAGTAGGTTATGCATATACAAAAGAGAGTAGTGATGGATGTAATTAGTTGAAGGTGTTTTATGGGTCATGTAGAGTGGACCTATGTATTTTTAAGAGGTCTTGTGTTTCTAATTTTATTGATTAAGTGATAAAAGAGTGAATATATCTCAATCAAACCTATGAGATATAATAAGGCCTATTTGAAAGGTGTAGCTACTTAAGGGTAACCCATGGATGCTATGCTCAATTTCTTAGTGTGATAAAAATTCTTAATGGTTAAGGAAAGTATAATGGGTGACCAAATATGATATTCATGAAGGTTATATAAAGAGTGAAATCAAAGATGATGGTTTCTAGAGTTTTGTGTGTGGAAGATAGAGTTATGAAGTGAAGAAAGAGGAGAGGGAGTGTATTAAATGGATGGATTGAAGAGAAAATTAGGTTGAGGATTGTATGTATGACCTATAGGTCATAATTATTATTCTATAATAGTGTACTTGTAGTATTGAATATTGAGGATGAGTTAAGAGGTCTAGATTGATCCAAAAGATGCTTTGGATGCCTTGCTTGTGTATGCAATCTTGAGAGAGTATGAAGGGTTGAAAAATAAGTGTTATACATTATTTTTCCATTATATTTAAAGTAAATAATAGTTATGTATCTAATGATTTCATAATTTTTTTGTGTGTTCTCAACATCTATAACAAGTTGGTGTTTATTCATGTTTGTGGGTGGGTGCTCCTTGTGAAGTGGGTGCTTCACTAAAAGGTCTCATATTTGTGATTATTTTATAGGATAAGTACTACATGTGTTTGAAATATTGAGAGTCAATTTTATTCCCCATGAGGGTTTCCTATATAATTCATGTGTTGTGTGTTTGATCTTACATCATCTTTTTGTTTCACTATTATGAATGACTTGTATGATTTATGAATGATTGTGATGACTGGTTAAGGATTACAAGGATTGTAATTTAGTTTTGTATTATCTTACATCACTGATTCACCCCTACCTCTTATTTATTGTACCTCTAAAAATTATTATAATAGTAGGTCCTTTGATAAAGGCTTGAAAACTTGAAGGTGATCTAAGGTACAATATGGGTAGTCATCAAATGCGAGGATTTTCCACTAATCAAACACATATGTTCAATGGGTCCAATTATGAATTTTAGAGTGTGAGGATGAATACCTACACCATGTCCCTATGGTTTTAAATTTTTCATTTTTTTATGGATGAATATTCAGCACGTCCTACTCCTCTAACTAGTACAATTGATACAAAGTTGTGTGAGAGCAATTTTATGAAAAAGTATGCCATCACTTGCAGTCTTTTAGAGACTTAGTATACCAAGGTAATCCATTGTAAATATACCAAAGAGATATGTGAAAAATTATAGATTATTTATCAAGGGGATTCAAAGGTTAATTTGTCTAATTTGTAGACTCATAGAAGATAATTTGAGAGTCTCAGGATAAAGGAAGAGGATTCAGTGGCATCATTTTTGCAGAGAGTTAATGAGATTGTGAATATCATCAGAAGTATTAGAGAGGATCTTGAATAAGATACTATTGTGTAAAAGGTATTGAGATCTCTCACCCTTAATTTTGATTCAAAGGTTTCTACCATATAAGAGTGTCATGATATCACACAAATGAATATAGATGAAATGTATGGTATTATCATAGATTATAAGATGAGAGTTGATGAAGACAACCCATCAAATATAGAAGTATATTTCAAGGTAGAAAAGAAGTCAAGGAATAAGTTCCAAGGTATGAAACTCAAGGAAGATGACATATATGATATTAATGATGATGAACTAATTTCCTTGTTTACAAGGAAATTGAAAATAGGTTTAGCCAAGTATAAGGGTATACTACCCTTCAAATGCTTCAATTAGGGAGAGATAGGACACTTTGCCAATAAGTGACCTCATAATCATAAGAATAATGATGATGATGGATATGAATAAGGTCATAATGAAGACAAGGGATCATCTAGGTCTAATAAGAGCAAGAAAGGATTCAATAAGTATAATGACAAGGAGAAGTCTTTCAATGACAAGAAGAGTCTCTACACCAATGAATATTGTAGCTCATTAGATGAGAGTGAAGACAATGATTCTAAGCTTGATAATGAATATGTTGTTTCTACTAAATATTAAGTCCTCTTCATGACTAAGGAAGGAATATTCTCACATCAAGAAGATTCTACATGGTTTGGTGATGATTCAGATGATGATAAAAATGAGGTGGACTATGTGACTAAATTTATTAATTCCCTTGAATATCTAAAGATTGAGAAGAATAATACCAATAAGATTAAGTCATAAATCAAGGACTATGGGGATAAATTTAGTGTTTGAGGCAATAATGGATGAAGAATCTAAGGAGTATGAAGGTATAGTCAAGAATCTCAATTATCAATTAGAAACTATGTCTACAAGACTAAAATCCAAATAAGATGAGTGCTCAAGGTATGTGACTTAAATTGAGTCATTAAAATATAAATTTGATAAGACACATAGTAAGGTGAAGTAATTTGTGAGGTTTTAAAATATCTCATATGATCTTGAAAATATTTTGAGTAACCAAAATCATGTAAGTAATAGAACTATTCTTGGATACAAATAAGAACAAAAGAATGCAACTCAAGACAAGATGAAGAGTAATGTCAACAAAGACAATTAGAACTTGAATATCAATCATCAATCAAAGAATGAAGGTGTTTATAGAATGAATAAAAATCAGATAAAATAACCAAATTCAGTGAGGTATGCAAGTCTCAATGGTTATTATTACACATGTAATCAATTTGGTCATAGGGATAGAGAATGTAGAAGACTTGCTAAGAATTATTGGAATCATCAGTCAAATAACATGAGAAAAGTTGAATGTTTTAGTTGTTATAACATATGAAATACTGAAAGATATTATCAAAATCAAGTAAGGAAAGTTTATTTTCCTTCAAGAAGAATGGTTTGCTAAAGTGGTGAGAATATTAGTCACATTTTTAGGTTCTACAAGCAAGGGTTATCAAGTTAAAATAATTTTTTTCAGCATCCTAGAGTGTAAGGAATAATTTTAGTTAACTCATGGAAACCAAAAGTGGAAAGTGTGAGTCATGATGAGTATATGAGTATAAGTGGTCTATTTGTTTTGGTCAAGAATGCTATAGAGGTTGAAGAGTGCCAAGATCTCTCATTATCTTCTCATACTCAGAATGATAAGACCAAGCTCAAGGAGAAGACCAAGGTGCTAGTTGAGGCTAGTTATGAGGTATCCATGGATCCAAGTGAATAACCTATTATTGTTGAGAAAGTTTCATACAAAGTCATTAGTTTTTAATTCCTAGTGATGGGGTTATGAATTTCAAGATGAATAATTCAAGTGAAAAGGAATGTCATGAATCTATGTTATCTTCATGTGTTGTCAATTCAATCTTAGAAGAGAAGGAGAATGTTGTAGTGGATGAGCAAGTTATTTCTCTTAAGCATAATAAGAAGAAGAAATATAAGTTTTATATGTCCAAGAAGGAGAAGGAATATGAGGATATGTGGGAATATCCTAATTTCACATTGTTCTAAGAAATTTTGTGAAGTACAGTATCTCTACCTATGCTTCTTAGGAGACATCTTTCTTATGGAGAAGAAAGTATGTGTACTCAAGGTGTGGTCAGGTATTTTGGTCTTAGAGGCAAGTTTGATATGGAGTATGAGGAGGATGTGTATAAGTGAATTCCATATGTTTTCATATGCTAGTTCAATCAAAGGATTTAGTTATGGTCATTTGTATGACTTGACTGTTTTGGTTAAGTGCTCACTACCTATGGAGAGATCATCTTGTATTTTTGGATTTATTTAAGACTTTTTTGATAATTAATGGTTGAGATTAGTTGTACTTGATGTATCTAAGTGGATGAGGTAACTTGGAGTTTTGAGAATGATTTCATGATCTAGGTGGAACATGGAGATAGGGGGAGCTAACTCAGATAGTTTGAAAGAATTGAAGACCTATGCATGATGTGAGGGGGAGCTTTTTAAGTGGTTAGGTTCTAAGATCAGAGAATTGTGTAGTTAAATTTGAGTGGAGCATAATTTAAAAAATTTATATATTGGTATGAAGTTGGTATTCCATGCATGAGTATGGTATATTCAAACAAGGTATGTTTATTTTATAAAGAGAGAAATGCTTGTCCTATTGTTCCATAGTATGAAGATGTTCTAAGATACAAGATCATATTAGTTAATTATGAGAAATAAAGTTTTGTCTACAAGGCATGTTCTATTCAAGGAGAGAGTTGTTGAATTTTTTTTCAAGGCTTTAAGTTGTTTCCATGGAGTAAGGTGTCATAATGTATCTACATAGAGAGTTATGGGTGTTGTAATGTTTAGATTGGTTTATGGTGGTCTAAAGGTGATCAAGGTGTGCCTAAGATTATATTACTTATGGGGAGTCCCTATTAACGTTTTTGAGATAATTTTAATTAGCTTCTAGTGTTCATGTGTGCTTTATCTTCATAGAATAAAGTATGATCAAAGAAGAAGTGTGTTTTCAATGAGCAATATTGTGAAGATCTTGTAAGAAGTGGTATGCATAGTGATAGGGGGAGTTTATATCATCTATTTGAGGTGGTAATTTTATTTTTTTGGTCCTTTAATTATTTTTAGGTCCTTAGGATCAATTGTTGCCCACTTTATCATTATGTCAAAGGAGGAGAAAGTGTTTGCAGAGGTAGTAGTAGTATGTGCATAAGTCTTATGTTGGTGTTGACATCAATGAAAAATATAAATATTTTTGATGTGTTTTTAATGATGTGTCCAGATGTGTAAAAGAGTGTTCATAATGTGTTTTGTGTGCTATAAGGACAATGACAAAGTGTGCTTTAGTGTTCTTGCATAGGTCTTTAATGTTTGTCTTGGTAAGGTAGATGATGAATATTTTTGATGTTATATTCTTGTTACATAGGTAATATGAGGTATTATGAGTTATTGGAGTGATTTTGGAAGTGAATTAAATTCATTAGAGTAGCCATATGATTGTTTAGACTCTCCTAGTCATTTTGGCAAATCAAGTTGAGTGAGTAAATTAATGACATTAGAATTCACACATGTGATTTTTTCAAAATAAAGTAGTCATATGGGTTTTTTAAATTTTTTTCCTAGATCATATCTTTAAAATTTAAGGTCTTGTTATGGTGTCTAAAAAAAGTTATCAAGGTACAAAGTTGTCTTTTTAGGTAGCTTGTAGTGTTTCCCATACTAAGACAAAGTTGCTCTAATAGAATATGATGTGCTAAAGACTATTAAGTTAAAGCCTCAAGAAAAATTTATTATTGAAAGTAAATTTAAGGATACCATGTGTCAAAATATAGATCATGTGTATCAAGGATCTAATGGTGCGCATTTAATCACAGATGGAGATCCAACGATGAGCATGAGGTTTATAAGTTAAATGATCCTAAGATTTCATGTGGGATTTCCAAGTGGAATAAGAAAATTTGAAGACTCAAAATAAAGTTCAATATAAATAATTCATGACTTTCAAGTGGTGCAAGAACATAGAGTCTGATAGAAGGGTCCACATGAGGCATGCGAGAATGCCAAGTATCTAAATCTTGGTAGCACAGATCAAAGATCAAGAGTTAGCAATTGAAGGTAAAGACCAAGTTACTCATAAGGAGATAAATGAAGTGTATTTTATATATTCTATATAATTAGATATATTGAAACATGTGTCTAAATATTTTTCTTTACAAAGTGACTGTTGGAATCTAAATTAATAAAGGAAAACCAGTCTGTATTGTTTGAGCTATAAATTTTGATATATGATGAATT
The DNA here is from genome assembly GCA_037957365.1 of Torreya grandis. NCBI lineage: Eukaryota > Viridiplantae > Streptophyta > Pinopsida > Cupressales > Taxaceae > Torreya > Torreya grandis. The sequence goes on along the minus strand of JARHVA010003804.1, from coordinate 931,062 downwards.
TAATAATGGTATAAAAATAAAAAATTTAAAGGACTAAAAGATGCATCCATAAATATTGGTTATAAATTTTTAATATATATATATATATATATATATATATATATATATATATATATATATATATATATATATATATATATATAGTTTTATTTAGTTAGATCTAAATTTTACTATTTTTGACCATCATCTACAAATGACCCAAGAAGAATGTTTGAGTTTGTTTTGATGGTGTTTTGATGTTTCATAATGAATTATATTTTTAGAGTGTTGTATTCTCCATGAAGATAATTTATATTGATTTTGGAGGTTTGAAAAATCCATATTTAGTATGAAAAAATGCTTTGAAATTGACTATTTTTTTGTTCATGGTGTTTTTGTGTACAAGACTATTGGTTGAGCAGGGTTTGCATATAAAGAGGAGAGTAGTGATGGATGTAATCACTTGAAGGTGCCTTATGGGTCACTTAGAGTGTACATATTTATTTTTTAGAGGGCTTGTGTTTCTAATTTACTTGATCAAGTTATAAAAGAGTGAATAGCTCTCAGTGAGACCTATAAGGGATATTAAGGGCTAATTGAAAAAAGTAGCTAATTAAGGGGGACCCATGGATGATATGGTCAATGTCTTAGTGTGATAATAAGTCTTAAGGGTTAAGTAAAGTATAATGGCCAACCAATATTATGATATTCATAAAGGTTATATAAAGAGTGAAATCAAAGGTGATGGTTTTTAGAGTTTTTCATGTGGAAGATAGAGTTATGAAGAGAAGCAAGAGGAGAGGGAGTGTGTTCAATAAATGTATTGAAGAGTAGATTAGGTTGAGGATTATGTGTGTATGACCTGTAGGTCATAATTATGATGCTATAATAGTGTACTTATAGAATTGAATATTGAGGATGAACGAAGAGGTATAGAGTGATCTAAAAGGTGTTTTGTATGCCTTTCTTGTGTATGCAATCTTGAGAGAGTGTGAAGGGTTGAATAGGAAGTGTTACACATTGTTTCTCCATTATATTGAAAGGCAATCAGATTTCTAGATCTATTGATTTCATAGGTGTTTTTTGGGTGCTCAACATCTAGAACAAGTTTGTGCTTACTCATGCTTAGGGGTGGGTGTTCCTTATGAAGTGGGTGCTTCACTAAAAGGTCTCATGTTTGTGATCATATTATAGTACAAGTAGCATATGTGTTTATAATATTGAGAGTGGGTTTTATTCCCCATGAGGGTTTCTCATGTAATTCATGTGTTGTGTGTTTAATATTTCATCATCTTTTTGTTTCACTATTATGAATTAGTTATATGCTTTATGAATGCTTGTGATGATTGATTAAGGATTACAAGGATTGGAATTGAATTTTGGATTATCTTGCTTTATTGATTCACCCACCCCTCTTAGTGATTGTACCTCTAACAAATTGGTTTAGACTTAAATGGGTAGCATAACTATGCTAATTAGACAAACAAATATAATGTTTGAGATGAGAATTTGAACAAGCCAAATATTGATTTGGATTTGACCAACGTAATGCTTCCTTGTTCAAAAAATGGTTGACAATGTGTTTAGTTTATGAAATTTGTTTACAATCAAGTTTTAGAATCAAATAAATGACCAAGTAATTAAATACAAAGAGAAAATTATAGCTAAGTAAATCATCCAAAGCCCTAAACTATTAAGGTTTCTTTGTATTGTTGAAATCTAACTTTATACATGATCTTGGAAGGTATTAAATTGTTAGTCAAAAAATAAAATCACATGAGTTGGTAGGTTATTTTAAACCCACTTTCCCAAAATATAATATGATAATATGGAGCTTTGGGTTACTTACCCTACATCAACAATACTCCACAAAAAGTGGGGTTATCTAAAACTTACAATTTATGATTGTATAGATGGTCCCAAGTGTGGCTAACATAAGGGAAGCAACATGTCAATTAGATCTGCATAAATTAGCTTGTTGTGAAAAGGTCTTGTCCTCTTCACAAACACTACATCTATAAATTTATTAGTGTAGTGTGATGTCCTAATTGAACATACATTTTAGGCTAGCTTACCACTAATAGAGATTGATTAACCACTCAAGAAAATGTCACAATGGGGTGATCCCAATTTATATACCCATCATGGAGAGGGTTTAAAGTCAATATTGGGAGATAAATCCTTGGGTCAAATATTCCATAAAAAACTCATGAAGAGGCAATGACATCCCCTCTACAAGATAATTTCATAAAATAAAATGATCTAAGTGAAAAGGATTTAGAGGTTATTTTTAGATCACCCAAACCATACAAGTTTTGAGGAGAACCTAGATAACTTCATTTTCATGCCTTGGAAAATGTCAAAATCATAATTAAATGGTGATTTTGGTCACCCAAGTTACCTATGGGGGATAGGGGAGATCAGACATGCATGATTATTTTTGCTCAAACAATCTAACAATCAATAGATTATTTTCATAAAATAACACTTTTGAAATCTTAAACTTTAAGTGAAGTGTAAGTTTTAATCATCAAATTGAAAATTTTAGTGAAGTTATTTTCCCCTTATCCTTAGTTTTAAAAAAAATTAAAAACATTCACAAAATAATAAAATAAACCATTTAAGTTCCTTTTAACCATACAAGGGAAGGTTCAAGATTTAAACATGCTCATCTAGGTTTTATTTAAACACCAAAGGGAAGGTTAAAGATATAAATCATGATCAAATAATCAATTTTTCATGTAAGTCCTAAAAAAAAATTTACAGAGTCTCTTTTATCTTTGAAGTACAATTAATAATGAAACAAGCAAGTTTTGATTTTTTACTCTCAAGTTATCTATTTTTTATACATAGAGATGGATGTCGGTTAACAATGATTGATGTTAGTTGTATCAAGATCGATGTCAGTCTTAAAAAACCATTACCAATAAAAAATGATCGATAATAGTCACTTATGAACCCTTAGACAAAAGAACATTTTGATAAAAAATGCTTGTTAGCACAATTTTAGGATAAAATCTCCAAAATAAACTTATGGATCAGGTAATAAATGTTTAGACTAGAGACTTAAAAACCCAAATAACAAACTAGAAATTAGATAAAAGCTCTATAATGTAAATTTTTAGACATATTTTTTCTTATAACCCAACCACTACCAACTATCCCTTACTAATGTCAGTCACCTAAAACCAACATCAGTCATTGTGTGACTTATGTATCAATAAAAAAACATCAAAATAATGGGAAAAACAAGCTAAAAAATGATGTTAAGGATTTTTAATGAATTTTAAGAAAAAAATGATTTTCAAAATGTCTCCCTTGCCTGAGAGGTATGTGTTGTCCCACCGATCATGCCAAGATGTAGAGATGGATTACAAAGATGGTTAGATCAAGCATTATTCATGAAAAACACAAAAAATACATAAGAACATAACAATCTAGGCTAACCTATTCAATGAGGTGTGTAAATGATAATTAAGAGCTCAATGAAGTAAAGAAAACATATATTACCTTCCCAAGCTCTTCCCATCATCCATAAGCTACTCAAAATTTTATTTTCCACTTAATTTGGTGTTAAAATCTTCAACAATGGTACAAATCAAGCTCCTCTACCATCTAAAGAACATCGAGTATAATCTAGGATCATGATATGAATGTTAATGTTATGTCTATCGATGAATCTATATTATTATAAATTAAACATAATACTCAATGCAAAGAGAGGTTGTGGAGAGAATTCTACATAATAAGTTTACATAGGTTAAGCTTAATCAATGTGGTCTTGGCCCTCCTATTTATTTATTTTATAGATTGATCAAGATCAACCATGACCTTCCATCTCAAGATGAAATTTGTGGCCATGAATTAATCCAATTATGTAAATAATATTTATAAATATCCTCATAAATATTTAGGAGGAAGGGGAATTAAAGAGGTATGGGAAGCCATAATCTTGATATTTGTTGCATTTATGGCTTATGGATGCCACCCCATTCATCATGTCATTTGATGATGAAATTAATAGGAATAAATTTCCAATAAATAAATATTTAATAAATTCCATGGAATTCTTACTTAAGCTCATACTTTTGTTTAATTTTCCCAAGTAATATTAATCTATTTTAGTGTAATTCTTTGGAAATTAGATGCACTTCATTTATCAAACTAGTTAGAAAGCAATATTATTGGGTTATAATTTGAATAAAGAATAATTATAAGGTGGTGTAATATGCATATAGACTATTATAACATTTAGGATGTTATCAAATCCAAATAACACATGCACGTGTTGTATGCTTTTAAATTAGAAGAAAAGAGTGATCTAGAGTATCAAAATGCATTTTCATCATTTTGACTTAAAATTATTTTATAAAATTTAATAATCACATAAAATTGATTGCCACATTTAGGGATACATTAGCCTAAATTGAAAATTATATATTGTAATCTTAAACCATTTAGCACATTTTAAGTGATTTTGGCCCAAATTATGCATTTTCACAAATTTCTAGTAAGATTGGCAATTTCAACACAAAGGTATTAGGATTTGGATGTATACAAGGGGATCCATATACAAAATGGGAATAGTGTAAATCTCTACTATTGTTGATGGATTATGATTATGGAAATTTTTAAATCATATGGTTTCTATATCCACCTCTTTTTTGGCCTCATGAACATGTATAGTTAGAGCACCCAACTATGTCATTACCACCTATGTTTCAAGATTGCACTTAGCCTCATCAATGTCCTAATTATTTTACATCTCATCAATAATGTCCTAATTAAACTCTTCCTTGGAATCAATGATATTATATTTATATGCCTCCATGCTTGCAATTTGTATGGACTCGAGGGGGATATCTATTGGCACATGAACAATTTGTGTAGTTGGTTGTGGAATTGCCTCCACAATCTCTAGTTTTTGTAGCTCAATAATGGGTTATAGTTCCACTGGTTATGATTATTGTGCCTATAAATACTTTGTTCTTTTCCATTTATTTCTACTATTTCTTCACTTCCTTTTTACATTTGCACTCGATAGCTCATTGTGCTTCTTTTTGGGTAGCCTATTTTTCCTCTAACATTTGTGCATCAAACATCACATCTTCCATATCAGTGAGGGTTTCATTAAAATAAGATAAATAATAAATCATAATAAAGATTAACACTATTTACCATGACACATGTCCCTTATGGTATCTAAATCTAAGTACATCCTTAGGAAATGATGGCATAATCCCTTCTAAATATATAGGAGTTGCTACAAGTTATTAGGCTAAAAGTGAAATTTCCTACTCTTCCTCCTCTATAGTAGATTTATATCTATGTAGTGTGAAATGGATGTGCTATAGTGATTATGGTGGAATCTCATCAAGAGGATAAATTTTGTGTGCCTAATAAGACTCACCTAAGCCACCTTTTACTATAATTTCTACTTAGATCCATTATAGTTTGGCTTCCTCACCCATAGTATCTACAATAATAGATTGTAGACAAGATATAAATTCTAACAACAAATATTAGGCCACCTTCTTGTGTAATTTTAATGTATGCACCACTTTCCAAAATAAAAAACTATTTTTATTCTTCCCTCTCATATAAATCACCATCCATGTCTATGAGCATAGTATGGTAGACATCTTATTTATCTATTTGAATGTTCTACCACTCATATTCTACAATAATCTGAAGCACATGTGGGTCATCTAACCATGTCTTATGATTATGATTCTTCCTTCATGGAGGAAAAGGTGATCAATGACTTAGAGGAGATTTATGCTTTCCTCAATCTGATGGAGTAGTCTTTTTTAGGTAATTTTCTATGGTGTCTACCAAAATAGGAATATCAAGTGGAATTATCTCTAAATGGGTCACTTTACATGTGGCTAGAGTTTTTTGTTTGGTGAAGTCCTTTTGGACCATATGCATATTTATAAAGAAAGAAAAACGTGAAAATTGAGCCTTTGGAAGATCATGAATATGGACAAATTTTTCCCTATGAAAGCTTCACAACCAATGCATGTTGGCCAAAAAATTACATCATAGGTGGTGGGATTCTTAAGCTACTAAGCACCAATTACACAAGTTCATCCAACCATGTGTTGAATAGATATTGATTCAAAAGGTATCCTCTTCCACTATGTTTCTAAATGAGGTTATAGAATGTAATGTCTGGCTAGTAATCTACATCTAGATTGAAAATAGCTTATGGAGACTTCCACTATGTAAGTATGAGCAATAACATGAGAAATTGCTATTTAAAAGTTTATTTCATGAATGTGATGGATTTTTAAATATTCATTATAATCTCATCCACTATAAATTATATAAAATTCAATTTTTTCCCTATATGATCATGCAATGTAATGACCCCTTTAGTGGCGTCCTTAGTGGCTTTTATTGTTTTCCAAAAATGTGTAGTAATACACTCTGCTAAGATGTGAACATATTCATCTGGGATGTCATCCAAAGGAATTCCTAGATTACCATGGGTATACACCTCCTAATCTCAAGAAAATTAGAGGATATTTTTATTTATAAGGTACCAGAGAGTGTCCATGTGCTAACATACATATGGCCCTTATCATCACAACCTCATTCACATATATAGTCATATCTATAGATAAATATGTTTTCCCATCATTATACCTTCTTACAAAATTTCCATTGTTTCACTTAGTTGAATGAATATAGGTAGTTGAATTAGGCATTCCACATTGGTATTATGGAACCTATGTGTTGTTGCAATTGTCAAAGGTTGTGCATCTAGGGCTACTTTGAAAATAAACAATATTTTTTTGGTGTGTTTGAGAGAAGGATACACCTCAAGATCTGATAATTCTACATATAATATGTTTACAACAACCCTAATTTCTTCTAATTATGTAATGAAGACTATTTTGATGAATTATGGTTGTGCAACAATGGCCATCATGAATTTCTCTACATTTTGGTTAGTCTACTTGGAATATAGGAGTATAGACTAGTGTGAGAGACTTAGAGGGATACTCACCAAATTGCTTGAAAATAGCTAAGTATGAAATGTGATTCAACTATCAATATGGTTATATATTGGTCTTAATACACCTAGTGTTATCCTTTTATATATAAATGCACAAAATGGCCTTGAGATCTTCTTTTGAAAATAATTGGTAACTAAATCTTGGAATTGATTAGATGGCACACTTTTAGTCAATGTGACATCCTTTTTAAAATGATCAGATGGAGTGATGTGACCCACTAAATATTTTAATTGATTGTTCCATTTCCTAATGTAGATCATGATAATGATTTGGGATATATGTTGCCTATCTCACATGTATGGGTATTACCACCCATCCCTTAGCTATTAGCCATCATAAAGATCTCTATCATACAAAGCTTTCCCAGACTTAATTATCTCTATTTCCCACCTATTTTAACTATGGTATAGATGCTTTCCTCCCAATTATGCATAATTCCTCCTACTTTTGGGATAATGGAGCCAATTTATTTACACATACTATTGAACTACACACATAACGTAACAAAAACCAAAACCAAGCCACACATCATAAATGCAAATGAATCCTATGCTAAACTAGTGTGAATGAGAACTTGTTCTATCTTGGGTACATAACTTATTGGTGGTAGGGTTTGAGCCTACTAGTATTCACCTTTCTAGGAAAAATTTTACCTTATAAATCTTATATAAGCACTATTCATAACTAAAGTAATGTATGAATAGTATACAGTCCCTTCTAATAGATGTTCAATTTTCTTATAAAAGTTCTAAACTGACTATCATATAGTAGGATGGGCTGATTTATCTGAAATTATTTAGTGCATAGATTCTTATCATGACAAGCTTTCTATCTATTCTTATTTACCTCTTATGTCTAGGCTTATCTATGCCAATCCTTATTCATTCTATTTAGTTCTAATATCCTACTCCCTAAAGATTCTCAATCTCCCATATGCATAAAAATTTTGATCTATAGGCTGGGTACAACATACTCTAAGGGAATTATTGCTTATAGACTATAGACTAGTTGAAATGGGGTAAACCCTAAGGCACATTTATGATGTGTGAGATATAACCATAAGACAAAAGGAAGTCTATCCTCCCAATCATCTCACTAAACATCACAAAATTTTATAAACATCTTGCCTAAGACTTTATTTACAACCTCCACTTAACCTTCTTCATGAGGGTGGTAGGTTGTACTTTTATGATGTGATTGTTAGGTTGTGGAGCTAAAAGCTTCACTGATGCAAACATGGAGGAGGTTGCTGAGAGGTTGTTGAGTTACAGAGCAACTAACATGGGTCTAATCAACTGATGTTGGTCATATCTAGTGAGCAGAGCAACTAACATTAGTCAGGTATCTGCTGATGTCAGTCATCTCCAGCCAGACAGGGACCAACATCGGTCACCTGTGTGGTTCCAGAACTGCGTGTTAATGAATAATTAGTTTAACGAACTAGTTTTTTCCATGTAAAAGGATAATTTTAGTCTTGGAGTTGTGAATCTAATTATTTTAATTGGATGTCTAATTATTATTTACTTGGGATCTATATAATAGACTCATGGGCTATATTGTAAAGTGTGAGGGATCAAAGCAGGGATTCCCTGGGTGCTATATAGAGAGAGCAAGGTTGGCTCCTCATAGTTCCATAGTGCCAAGTGTGTATGATCAGGTAGATCTATGGGAGACCAAGGTCTGGTAGAAGATCCACAGGGGTGCTAGTTTGGAGGACAAGTGTTCTTCATGGTATGTAAGATCAGGTTGGTCTATAGGTGTGTAAGATCAGGTAGAGATATACATGTGGTAAGTAAGGTCAGTTGATCTAAAGGTGTGTGTGTGTGTGAGATCTAGGTTTTTAGGTGTGCAAAACTAGGGTGATTTGTAGGTGTGCAAGATCAAGGAGGTCAGCAACATGATAGGTAGCAAGATCAGGTGAGATCTACTTGGAGTACATTGCGTACTTGTTTATACTAGTAGTATTGTTATTGGCTGGTGGACTAGCAGTATTGTTATTAGCTGGTAGAGGTGAAAAACAACTCTATGTTTGAGTTGTTTTTGGGACCATAATTGACAGAGTGAGCTCTTGAAGAGATTTACTATTTATGTCCTAGAGGTGTGGGAGCCCTAGAGGAGTGTAAGGAAGAAGATTGTGGCATCTTCTTTGTTGTATTTCCTTCTAGAAGAGTATTAATACAATTGGGTATTGTCTCTCATATTCTGTGTTGTTTCTAATTTCTATTTATTGTTTACTTCTAGTTTAATTCTGCATTTAGTTGCTTGTATATGGTAATCAATTGTGCTTCCTAGGTCCTATCAATTGGTATCAGAGCTAAGGTTGTAGGGAGCAGGTTTGTGTTTGATTACAGGTCACTCTCAGGGGTTTTTGATTGAGTGGGAGTATAGCAATGGTAGAAGAAAGTAAGCTAAGAATGGAGGATTTCAAAGGCACGAATGATCAATTATGGAGTTATGGAAAGAAAGAGCAAGAAAAGAAATATTGTTGGTTGGTAACAGATAAGCATGAAGGAAATAAAGAAGCAGGTATTGTTGCATGGATTGTTGCACTGGTTTCTCTTATATGTTCCTTGGATAAATTAGAATCTTGGTGTATATATTCTATTGCCTCTTTCCATGCAGCCCCAAATAGAGTATTTTTCCATGTTAAGGTCCATGGAGATTTTGGAAAGATTTATTTAGGGGTTGGTGAGCCTTGTCAAAGTATTGGCAAAGGAGAAGTGCGGCTGAAATTGCAGATGAGCAACACATGGGTGTTGAAGGAGGTCATGCAAGTCCCAATCCTAGAGATGCGGCTAATTTCTATAAGAAAGTTGGGTGATGAGAGATGCACAGTAACTCTCACAGTAGACTCTTGGAATGTTTCCAAGGGTGCACTTGAATTAGCATGTGGTAAGAAAGTAAGTACTCTTTATCTATCTACTTGTATTACTGATTCCACTTCTATTGCAAAGATGTGGCTTTGTAGGCTTGGTCACATGAGTGAGAAGGGAATGGATGTTCTTAAGTCAAATGGTAAGAGTTTAGCTTTAGAGAGCATAGATCCAGATTTTTGTGAGCAGTGGGATGCTACAAGAAAGGATTGGATTTATTGCAGGAAAAAGAAGTCTGATGTCTTTGACAAACTTAAGAACTAGAAAGCCTTGGTGTTTATGGAGGAGATGATGGATAGAGATCAGTGGATGGAACTGAATAAATCTGATCAGGGTAGTTTGGACAAGGTTTTGATTCAAAGTGAGCTCACAAGTAAAAATTCATCATTCATAGGAAAACATAGGTACCGACGTCGGTCAGAGGTAACCAACGTCAAATAGGCAGGCACCGATGTCGATCATGTGCAGACCAGGGAAGTCGATGGTGTCGAGTAGGTAGATGCCAACATCGGTTAGGGAACTAGCATCAGTAGTCAGGTCAGTCACATGGAACCAACATCGGTCAGATGCAGACTAGGTGGTGACCGACATCAGTCACTAGAACAGATTTTAGGCAGATAGCAAGCTGTCAAGGAGTCTCAAATGCCCATAAAGAGGACTAAAAGGGTAAGTAAGCCTCAAATTCATTATTCCCCTTCTTTACACTACTTTTTGCTCATTGATGATCAATAACTAAGAAGTTTTAAAGAAACAGAGTAGGTAGGATCTAGGAAATAGTGGGAGCATGGCATGGATGAGGAAGTTGATTCCTTGGGAGAGAACCAAATAGAAGATTTGGTAGAGTTTCTAGCCAGGTTAAATAAGAGAGAGAATGGACACATGAGATGGAAGGCTAGGGTATATGGTCTTGAGAAAGCTATAGGATAGTGGTACAAGTTTGATAGGTGGATGACAAAGCACAACTTTAGTCAATGTCATTGTAACCATTGTGGTTTCTTTATTAGGTTGGATAATGGTCACTACATTATCCTGTTACTGTATGTGGATGATGTGCTTATTACAGGTGCATACATATAGGGAGTTTCTAGACTAAAGGTAAAGTTAGTCTAATGGTATGTCATGAAGAATTTGGGAGCAACGAAATTCTTTGGCATGAGTATTCCTAGAGATAGGGAAGATCACAGGTTGATGTTGTCTCAAGATGATTGTGTGAAGGTAGTGCAGGATGCAGAATGGAAAGCACACCTATGGATGGATAGTTCACAGAATAGGGTCCCCAATCACATGATGAGGTTAAGTACATGTGTACTCCCTAATGTTGCCCCAGTAGTGGGAGTTGTCAGTAGGTTTGTGGCTAATCTAGGAAAGAAGCACTGTAGGGCAGTTCAATGGATTCTCAAGTATCTGATAGGGACCAGTAGCAGGTGCACATGCTATGCAAGGTCAAGTTCTTTTCTACATGGGTTTGTAGATGTGGATGCAATAGGTTACTTGGATGACAGGAGTTGCACCACAAGATGTGTGGTGGTTGGTCTTCAAGATTGAGCTTGAAGAGGAATACAAGTTAGGAAACAAATTAGACGATGTACAGGTATAGGTATAGTGAAGCTATTTATCTCCAAGTGGGAGATTATTAGGTTGTAGAGCTAAAAGCTTCACTGATGCAAACATGAAAGAGGTTGTTGAGAGGTTGTTGAGTTGCAGAGCAACTGACATTAGTCTGATTAACCAACGTCAGTCATATCTAATGAGCAAAGCAACTGACATTGGTTAAGTATCAGCTAATGTCGGTCATCTCCAGCTAGACAAGGACTGACGTCAGTCACCTGTGCGGTTCTAAAACTACGTGTTGATGAATAATTAGTTTAATAAACCAGTTGTTTGCATGTAAAAGGCTAATTTTAGTCTTGGAGCTACGAATCTAATTATTGTAATTAGATGTCTAATTATTGTTTGCATAAGATCTATATAATAGACTCATGGGCTATATTATAAAGTATGAGGGATCAAAGCAGGGATTCCCTGGGTGCTAGATAGAGAGAGCAAGGTTAGTCCCTCATAGTGCCATAGTGCCAAGTGTGTATGATCAGGTAAATCTACGAGAGAGCAAGGTCTAGTAGAAGATCCACAGGGGTGCTAGTTTGGAGGACAAGTGTTCTTCATGGTATGTAAGATCAAGTTGGTGTGCAGGTGTGTAAGATCAGGTAGAGATCTACATGTGGTAAGTAAGGTCAGTTGATCTGTAGGTGTGTGTGTGTGTGAGATATAGGTTTGCAGGTGTGCAAAACTAGGGTGATTTGCAAGTGTGCAAGATTAGGGAGGTCAGCAACACAACAGGTAGCAAAATTAGGTGAGATCTACTTGGAGTACATTGCATACTTGTTTGTACTAGCAGTATTGTTACTGACTGGTGGACTGGCAGTATTTTTACTGGCTAGTGGAGGTAAACAACAACTCTATGTTTGAGTTGTTTTTGGGACCATAATTGAGAGAGTGAGCTCTTGAAGAGATTTACTGTTTATGCCCTAGAGGTGTGGTAGCCCTAGAGGAGTGTAAGGAAGAAGACTGTGGCATCTTTGTTGTATTTCCTTTTGGAAGAGTGTTAATACAATTAGGTATTGTTTCTCATATTTTGTGTTGTTTCTGATTTCTAGTTATTGTTTACTTCTGGTTTAATTCTGCATTTAGTTACTTGTATATGGTAATCAATTGTGCTTCCTAGGTCCTATCAGTGATATGATCAATTCAAAAATAAGTGTTTCTATGGTTTTATTCAAAAATTTCCTACCTATATCACTTACCATCTTGATTAGACACCCAAACCTGGTGATTACATTCTCATACATGAATTTCATTATATCTTTTACACCATAGCTAGTTATTATAACAACCTTGACCCACTTGGTAAAATAGTCGGTCTTACCAATTATATAACATGCATGGCTACTTTTTTAAGGTAGATTGATAGGTTTGAAAAAATAAATCCCTCATTGTTCAAATGGCTATTGTATAAGTATTATTTGGAGAAACATTTCATCCTAATGTTTTGGCTTTCCCATCCTTTTATAGACATCATAATGTTATGAAATTTAATGTGCATTTTGAAATAAATAATGCCACCATAGGCCACTTTGAAAAAAAAATCTTACTAAAACATCTCTAGTGAAGTGACCTCTAGTGATGCCTTAGTGTGCTTATTCAAGTAATTGAGGTCATTCATGCTTTACACAGTACTTCATCCTTTCCTAAATAGTATAGGAATCCTATGATGATACTAAAAGGAAGATCATTAGTAATTAACTACTTATTTTCTTGCTCTGTGTAGTGTTCCAAAAATGTCCCCTATTCTAGAAACTATGCAATCTCTATTAATTATTTAAGGATCATAGACACCCAGAATAAATGTGAATTAGGTGATTAATTAGGAATTTATTTTGTCTCTTTTTCCATTTTAGATCCTACTTAAATGGTCATGTCCAATATTATCTCAACCAAGTTTGGCATTAATACAAAACTAAAACTCCTAAAAAAGGATTGATCATCAAGATATATGACCTCCCAACAAAGGTTTATTTAACAGGTAATGCAAGGATTGATGATTGATGAATAAATCAAATCATGTATCAAATAATTAATGGAAAAAAATTTATTTTGAATACTATCACAAGGGCTTTGCACTTAGTGGTAGTGTAATTATTTTCATCTATAGACAACTCCCAAATAAAAAAATGAATGGGATGATGCAAAACCCCTTCTCCTGGTTGTGTTAACATAGTTCCAACTATGATCCTTGATGCATCCACATGTATGTGTAAGTAATTACTTAAATCTATAAAAAATAAATATTAGTATAATTACCAGCCTCAAATTTAAATTGATGATTGTCACCTAACATTCATCTCTCTAAATGAAATATGTATCCTTCCTTCATAACTTATCTAAAGGGGTAGGTATTGCAGCATACCCATTAATAAAATTTCTTTAGTAGCCTATATGTCCAAGGAAGGATCATACCTCTATCTCACTTGTGGGTGTTGGCATTCCCATAATGGCAGTGACCTTCGTTAGATATACTAAGATACCTTTGTTATAGACCACATGACTTAACAAAATCCAAAATGGTGTAAAAAATAAGAATTTTTTAAGTTGAGCACTATCCACAGTTCTCTACATCTTTCTAACATCAATATTATTTTAGACAAATGATTTTGAAATAATTAAAAGACTTCCCAATCATCCAAATGAACTTCTAAGTAATCATGGATAAAATCCTTAAATGCAGCTATAACAACCCTTGAGAAAATTATAGATGAATGTTTTAGTCCAAATGACATTACTTTATATGAAAAATAACCCCATTTTGTTGTAAAGGTCATTTTGGCTCTTTCTTCTTCTATGATTAGATTTTGATGGTACCTGGTAAAACCTTTAGTAAAGGAATACACCTCATGGCCTAGGACCACTTATAGCCTCCATTCATAAATAGGATAGGGAAATAGTCATTGATACAAGCCTCATTTAAAATATGATAGTCATAAAAACTCTTATCTCATCAATATTATTTAGATGAACCACCATAGGACTCTCCTAGTTGGATTTATCCATATGAAAAATAATTTTGGTCTCATGCATGTGGTCCAGTTCAATTTTAAGTTTTAGCTTCATGTTTGGGTTCAAATGATATGGTATTTTCTTAATCAATTGTTCACACTCCTTTAGTTCAATACACATCTCACCCAAATATAGTTCCACACCCTTGACTTTACTGAACTTGTTCAGTAAAACATCTTGATAATCCTAAAAAAGCTATAATACTTTGGATATGTCTTCTAGTAACCAATAATCACCAATGTGTGCCAATTTTGGAACATCCTCGATTAAAATGTTATCAATTTTCTCCTTCAAGGATTCAATTTAAATAGTTCATTCTTCCTTAGGAATGGAATCATGTAGTAGTCATTTAAATTCCCTTTCTAGAATATTAGGATATCAAGTTAAATATTTTATAAATGGACCTTGAAGTGTCTCAACTTCCCATTGTAGTTTAAATAATTTTATGATATCCATATCATCCTCATTGTCTTAATTTTTTATCCACTCATATTTATCTTGTATTATATGACATGGTTCAACAAAGACCTTTGACTTGTCTTTATATGATTTATATCCTATAGGGATTTATTCAAATCATAAGCTATGTCACGATAGGATGATGAATAAGTTAGTTCATATAAGTCTCCTATCCTCTCATGGCATAGAAAAAAATTTATATTATGCAATTCCTTGTGTTTTTAAGGATTATCATATTTGAAAATAAAAGTCTAAATGAAATCACCTTGAACCTATTCCCAATGTCTTGTCTCCCTTCTATGCTACTGGTGTATGTACTAAGTAGTAGGAAAGGTACCTAGAGTGTAATGGAATATATGTACCTAATACTTTGGGGAAATATCCTCCATATCACAAACCTCAACACAATGATAAATATGAAGATCAAGGCAATATCCTTTATGAAATATTGGCCAGTCCTTCCTTACTCCTTTTGGTAACTGGAATCGAGCTAGAAGGATCTTGTAGGACTCATCCTATTACATATGTGCCTCTTTATGTATAGATCACCAAAAATATATATATAATTTAATTCATGTGTGGGATCACTAACTCTCTATTTGATGTTAGGCACATATTTTTGGAATCATAGAATAAATTGACCAACATCCTCAATGAAAAAGTAGTGTGGTAGTTGGCATTCTCTTGTAAAAACCATGTGTAGGGTTGTACTTCATTATCACTCTTCATCCAATTAATAATGTGAATTCCATAATATAAACTTACTAAATAATCCCTATCCCAAGGTATAATGCCTTCTCTTGTTGGTTATATGTAATCTTGATCTATTTGACTAGCTTGATATAAAAAATTTATGCCTAACTGATTTGGTGACCTTATGGACATGGAACGTACATCATCTACCAATAATGGTTTAATATCCACATGTGGTAACATATACTTGAGAGGTAACACCTATAACCATAATGGTACCTTTGGTAGGTTTGTATGATTTTAGAGGAAGTCACATTTAGTGGTTCTCATAGATTTTCATTTGTCTTCAATGTTCACCTTCATCCAACTATTCTATCTACAGACATAGGGAGAGTCTAGATATCTATAAATATAGTATGATTTTTTTCCATACTTATTTAAATGAATCACTATAATCTTGTCTCCCTAATGATATTCTAACTGGTTCCTTACTATACTAATGGTCATCTAACCATCATAGGCCCATTTTTTCCTAATGAATGCATGACAGTGCATCTCATCCATCTTCATATGTATGACTTCAAAGTCACCACACAAGCTCAATTATGTGACTTTGATCTCCACATCCTTAAATAAACTATTTGGTGCAATGCAACCATAATCCATAAGACTCAACATAACTAGGATGTAACTTATCATAGGTTGGCCAATAATAACCCACATTGACCAAGGGCTCATATTGACAATGATACCAAAATCAAACACTGTGTTTGGTAACTCATACCCTACTATTTCAATGTCCATTCTTGAATCACCATCCCATGGTTTTTTAGGTATTACATACCATATCATATGATTTGCTCATTATTGGCCCTTTTGTACACACTTTTGTGGATTATGGAGTAATTTGGTGATGCTCTATGAGATGTCCTCATTTCACAATGTACTAAGGAGCTTCATCAAGTCTATCAAGGTAGTGAAAACACTATCTTGTAAAATTATGAACACTATATTCCCATAAATTTATGCATTTATGGTTTCAAAATCATCTTTATTGGTCTTGTTATTGAATCATTTTCAAAATTTTCACCAATTTATGTATCAACCCTTTCTCTATGTCAAGGTTTGGATACTTGTCTAGTTATGATTTCTTGATCCCAAAATCCTATGGCAATTCCAAAGGGGGTAATATTTTATCTATGTATTTTTTATAAGTGATGGATTATAAGAATGCATCTTATTAAGGTTGTGTGGTTACTATATTTAAATTTATTATAGCCTTGTCCTCATGTTGCTTTACCAACACTAGATAATCCTTTGTTTCATGTTGTTTAGAAACCCTACAATAGTAATATTAGGATTTACATTGTGTATTCATAGATAAATTCCTTTGTATATGGTTGAATTCACCGTACATATAACATTAAATTGGGGGATGAGGTCCATTTACTCTACCTCCTTGTGGTCCTCCTCAATAACCTCCCATATTTACTCCATGGTATCCTCCTCTATTTGGATGGAAACTCAAGTTACCAAACTATTGTGGTCCATAGTTCACAAAATTCTATTGAGGATTCCACCCTTACAATTGTTGGTTTACCCCAAGTCTACCATATTGAGCTTGATTTGGTTATGGTGCCTAGATAGAATTAATGAGCTATGGGGTCATAGAATACCAATTTTACATAGGGGTTATCTAGTTCTAAATAGGTGGATTCCAACTAGTTATATTTTTAGGGTAATAAGTTGGTACCATCAGTGCCCAAGGTGTAGTAGCTAGAACAGTACTAGATATATTCACTTCAAGTGTGATGATAGCCTACACTATCATATTTTATTTCTATGTGGATACTCAAAGACATTTTTGGTTATGCCTTATCTATGTTCTTATAGTGCTTGGTAGTTCTTCTCATCATGGTTATGGGATTTTTAGAAGTTATAGTATAAATTTTATAGGTTCCTTACATAATATTGTAGTATATGGAATTGAGATGTCACATGTCCAACTACGTGACAAATATCACAAAACTTAGTTTGTATTATCTGACACTCATTCCTATGGTGCCCTTGTTTGCCGCACTCCATACACAAAAGATCTGACCTAAGTCTTCGTGCTTCTTCTTTTTGTTTTTCCAATAAATTTATGATGAGTTTTAAGGTGTTCTCTATCTATAAACTAGGATCCAAAGCTCCCCTATAATCCTCAATATAATCCACTCAGATTGTATCTATTCTCACTTTTACTCTATTAGATAATTGGGTTTGTATAATAGTAAACCTTATCCTTGGTCATAGTCTATATACGAACCAAGCAACCTTGTCCTTGTCTACCATAACAAACTTGAATTTGTTCATTATTTCTAAAAATATATGATCATATTAAAAAATAATCTCTTTGAATCCTTTCCTAATTTCATTTAGATCTTGTATGGTTTGACTAGAGCATTTTTGGACTTTAAATTCTATGATCAACATTATTTTGACATATTGCAATGTATCTTGGTCAACACCTTTTTGGAATATAAATTCTAATTCTCTACCAATCAATGCTCCAATCAAATCACACTTCATCAGTGATTCATTTAGCTTCCCATTTCATAGTGCAGGTTGGTAGGTACCATTCTAGGTACATAGAACCATCATCTTAAGGATCTAGGTGGGTCAATGCTCCCAATTAAGATGACATAGTGGAGTTTATTGAAAAAATCATAGTTAATTTTATTTTAAATGACATCAAGGATGGTTGTATTTTTTATGGCTTCTATGCAATTTGGGGTGACTCTTAGTCTGGTAGTTGTTGTGATGTCTTCTCTAGTTTTATGGATGTGGTAGTTTCATACATACATACATACATACATACATACATACACACACATATATATATATGTATGTATGTATGTATGTATGTATATATATATATATATATATATATATATATATATATGTATGTATGTATGTATGTATGTATGTATGTATATATATATATATATATATATATATATATATATATATATATATATATATATATATATGTATATATACATACATACATACACACACACACACACATATGTATGTATGTATATATATGTATATATATACACATGTATGTATGTATATATACACACACATATATATGCATGTATATATGTATGTGTGTGTATATATATAGACATATAGACACACACACACACACACACACACACACACACACACACACACACACACACACACACACACACACACACACACACACACACACACACACACACACACACACACACATACATATATATATATATGTATGTATGTATCTATATCTATACATACATGCATATATATATATATATATATATATATATATATATATATATATATATATATATATATATATATATATATATATATATCGTCTCCTTTGTGTTATTTTAAAATTTAAAGTTGTGTAATGAAATACTTAGCCTACATAAGAATTAAAGGATCTCTCTATAGATAGTAATGTTGTTATGTTCATATGTTGGTCTAAGAGACTGTATGCAATTTCATGATATGCAGTGTTTTGCACTTTTAAGTTTTTATTGTAAACTTATTATGGAATTATTCCTTGCAAAGTTTCATCATCTACATCTATGTAGGAATCTATTATTTCAATAAAAAATGGGCTTGAGGGATATGTTCTCCTTGAGGAAATGATCCTTAATTCTAAAGATGTATGTCTCAAAACTTGAACCTGTACTATGTCTATGACTATAAGTCAATCCTTGGGTTTCTTTCTAGAATATCCTTCCTATAAATTATGAAAATTTACCCATTTTTTCTACTTTTAAATTAATACCTTATTCTTTCAACCATGTTAAATCCTCATCACTTCCACATGCTCTATATTTACTTTTCCTGAGCTCCTCTCTATTTATCCTTTCACGGCACACTTGTCCTTGTCATCTCCTTTTATCCATATCATCAATAATACTATTATTCCTTCTATTATTCACATATTCATAAAATTTACTCTATTTATTCCATCTCTTCTATTTTTATAACTCTCTTTCTAGATCCAGATCCTTTTTTTATCCTTTTCTCCTAGATTCTCCATGTTAGACTCATGTTTAAGACCTATCTTTTCATCTCTTATTCATTCTCCCTTATGTCACACATACCCCATGGAACCCAAAGTGACTCCTACATATGGAAAGGAATAGGTACCATCACTTTCTCCACAACTAGCATCTTAATGAGTGTAACAAGTAACTGCAAGAGTTTTCCTCTTATCCCTCTCATAAACAAATTTTTTACCACTTCAAATTCTATATAGCCTTGTACTATGAACTCTATGATATACCCATTAATATTTAAATATAATTAATGATATATTTCATGGGTCCAACTAGTGTCTAAGGACTGAAGCTATTTTATTTTCTCCTTAGGCCACATAATATCAATAGTCACACGAGATATAAAATAATGATGTTATAGATGATCCAACCAATCAACTAGAAATATAGGTAATTTAAACTATAATATCTCATAAATTTCACCATAAATAAGTTCTTACAAAATCTATTTTCCATAACAACATATTCTTTGAGCTTCTTTCTATGCAAACTCAGTTATTTTTTGATATATCCAATATTACACATCTCTTTGACTAGGAAACCACCTTATCATATCCTTAAATAGTGATTTCCAAACTCACCACACCATTATTAGTAGAGGTTCTCAGGTTCATTAGAACATGATAATTATAGGGATAACTCTTGAGATTTGAAGAAGAACTTGTAGGAAAGGAAAAGCATTACTCATTATTCATCTTTTATCCTAGGATTGTAGAGATTTACACAATTTTGAGTAATCCTATGATTATTTACATAGAGATTTAATGGTAAAACTTGGATATGACAACATAGTTTTCAAAATTATAGATAAAATAAATTTTATTATTCATTAACATAATAAGATTTATAACAATTGGAAGTAATTTACTTACATATATAAAGGAATATTATCAATTCATTGATTTATTATGCAATATCACCTAGCTTCAAAATGAGGAGATAATGTCAAATAAAAGACAAAACCATTTCTTCTGAGAGATAGACTTATAACAAATATTAGTACCCAAAGTATAAATCTCACATAAGAAGTGCAAAGCTATTTTATTATCCATCAACTACTAAATTTGCATACAATATTCATATTATAAATCACTCATTTACATATTCCTTTTAGATATTTTAGCTTTACTCAAAAGGATCATATATAATATTAACCAACACTATCTAACCTATTCTACTACAATCCATAGGAATATATAATCCTAAAAATTATCTTTTTATAACCATGATGTCTATACTTGGCATCTAAGTATGTCAACCTATATTATGTTTCTAAATATTCCATGAAACTAATCCTAGCTAAAAATAGACTATCTTCATAACAATCTTGTAGAATGACCACTAAACAATATGAAACCATGATCCCTATCCATGTGGCACATTCATAGATGTGGGTGGTTAGTGTACACATTCCCCAACTAATAATGATTTAAGAAAATTTTAGAATGTTTAGATTAAATCTGGGTAGTAATCTTCCTCCCAAAGATAAAGCTTAGAATGGTATCATTGACATTCCCAGAACATAAGGGGTTAGTATTAATAACTAGTTGAGAAGTGTCATCAAATTTTTCTTAGGGTATGGCATAAATAAATCACCATAGATAAAGTAGGATCTTTGAGTGGGAATCCTATTCCATTATATGGTGATTTAGGAGATAAAGAGGGGCCTAATATTCATAATGTGACTAAAATAGATAAAATCAAGGTATTAATTGATAACACTAATAAGGGAAAAAATAACATGGTGGATGTCCCTAAGGAGGTAGGTCTGAAAGATATGGGAACTCAATCATATAATTCTAATGAGAACTTCAATTATTTTGTTGATTCTTTAAATGGTAAATAAAAAATGGTTAAAATTGAAGAAGAGTAATATTTGTCGAAATCCATTATGAGATGGTTCATGAGGGAGCTTTCTGATCTCAATAAGAAAGTTAAAATCCTTTAATAAGAAAATTAATGGTTGAGTCAAAAATATATAAATAAATATTATAGTACTCAAATCCAAAGACTCAATGATAGCGTTGGGGGTTTGGAATGTGAGAATGATAAGTTAAAGAACAATATTATTTACTTGGTCAATTATATAAAAGTAAGTATGCATTAAGACATTCAAAATTTGGAAAATTTAAGGTCTCATATAGAAGGTTTGATATATTTGAATATCACTTCTAAGGCTAATCATCTCTAATGTAGTGAGTTTTTTAAAGACATAAATAAGGAAAATATGATTTTTCATATAGATTCTAATTTTAAATGTATGAAAAGTTACTAGGAAGATGTGGCATGGAATTTGGACATTTAGAGTGTTTTTAGTCTATTTTTGAATGTATCTTGATTTTTAGAGCTATTTATATTGTATTTGGGTTGCTTGTATCTATCTTTTATCTTAGATTTGTTTTGTTTAAATTTTGGGCTTGGTGAGTCCTCTAGACTTCTTTTATATTAGAATTTATTGTAGGGATTGGGGTCCCTAGTCAAAAAACAACCCCACCTTTGACCTGAATAAAAATAGTATGTATGGATTTATTATCAACATATGCTCAAATAAAGAGTGCATGTCTATCTATATCATCATTAATAATTTCATTATCATCAAATATGATCATAGGATGTTATGCTTGTTTATTTCTAACTGAACCAATGATGCTATCAATTGGATGTCCATATGCATAAGGAGGAGGAAGAGAATTATAATCATAATGTACTTCAAAATTATCCTTTTTATTTGATTCATTATCTATTTTTATATTTTATCTTTACATTTTCATTGGTTTATGATTTAACCTCCTCATTATGTGTACCAATATCAATATTTTTATCAACAATGAGATCTTGAATCTTATTCTTAACCTTGAAACATCTATTTATAGAATTCCCATACATATATGGTAGTCACAATATGCATTACCATCAAAAAATTTAGATTGTGGTCTAGACATGTACACTTACATGAGTGGAGTAAGAGTGATTAGATTTCACTCAAGCATACTTTATAAAAATACATGAGGAGGTGAAGGTAACCTATAAAATTTTATTTTTGTTAGAGCTTGTAAATGAAGTTTTTATGTTGGTTGTGAAATAACATTTATTGTAACCTTAGATTCATTCTTTATTTCATTTGGGTTTTTATTATAATTTGGATTAATTTTAAAATTGAAGTTTTGTGTCTAAGGATAGTTTGAATCATCTATAATATTATTCAAAGTTAATAACTTGACCTCACATTCTTTGACTATATGGCATAGTTCATTGAAAGATTCAAACTTATCGATATAATTGAATCTTGAAGTTGAGATATCATGTTTTGAGTAAATATATATATTAAATCTAATTATCATCCATTTTATTTGAAAATTTTCCTAGCATAATATTTTAACTTAGCAGGTATTCACAAATTCTTTCATTGGACCCTTGTTTGAGATTTTCAATTTGAGCCTATGATAGTTTTACACTAATGTAGATACAAAAGTGTGTTATAAACTAATTTTACAAAGGGTTGAAATCCTTTATAATTGAAGAGGAAGATAGTATAACCATCTAAGATCATATTAGTTGAGGTTTCTTAGAAAGAGATTTGTTAACAATTTTTCATTATCTACATAGTCTAGACAAAATGCATGGAATGCATGCAAGTGGTTTTTAGGATCATATTTTCCTTCATATAGAAGAATATTAGGTTACACAAGTCTAATTTATAATATATAAGATACAATTTTGAGTTAAAAATGGTTATGAAATAAGGAACATCAGTTAATAGAGGGACTACCATGAGAAATAGTTT
Source organism: Torreya grandis (assembly GCA_037957365.1). Lineage (NCBI taxonomy): Eukaryota > Viridiplantae > Streptophyta > Pinopsida > Cupressales > Taxaceae > Torreya > Torreya grandis. The sequence continues at coordinate 907,526 of JARHVA010003804.1, read as the reverse complement.
GATCAATGTTAGCTATCTTAGTGATGAGGCCATAAAATGGTTCATTTATTTTTCATAAATAATGTTCTAAAGTGGAATTATATTTAGTTTTAATAATTTAATATTTTTATAGAATTAAATATAGTAATATATATAGTATATTCTTTAGAATCCATTGTAATCTATTAATGACAATTTCCTATAAAATTGATGTCAAACATTGTATATGCAGGTTGAAATGAGTAATCAATGCAGCTAGAAAAGTTTGAAGTTCTTAAATACCAAATTAGGAAAAAACTTCATATAAGTCTAGAGATCCTCAGTAAAATTAAAATCCTATATATATATATATATATATATATATATAATTTTATTTATTTAATTTTGAGAAAGATTTACTATTTATGCAAGATCATATAAAGCATAAAAACACCTTTGTATCAATAAAAAAGGTCTTATGTTTTTTTTTTGGTTTTTTATTTATTTTGGAATGTGAATAAAATATAAATCAATATTATATTTAAACCTAAATATAATTTTATATTTAAAATTCCTCTCAACAAAATAAACAAGTTTAAAAAAGAATCATCTTGATTTGATTCTGTATGAAAAAGTTATGTGTTTCAATTTTCTTCAAATTTGTACAAGTTTGGATTTGGAGTCCATCAATTTAGCTCCTATGTCCATCACTTTGCCTCCATAATCCATCAATCTAATTTTGTAGTTACATATAACTAGCTCTAAAGATGCCCATAATTGATTTTTGGGTCTAATAGACCTAAGAAGGAATGAGAGAATGTTTTAGGATAAGTTTTATGGTATTTATATATATATATATATATATATATATATATATATATATATATATATATATATATATATATATATATATATATATATATATATATATATATATATATATATATATATATATATATATATATATATATATATCTATAAATAATAAATTCCAAAAATATACATCAAAATCTATAGCTACAAGAGTGTGAAACTATGAGAACATGAGAGTAAAAGAAATGATTGCTACATATTTTTAGAAAGTATTTATCTAAAATATATTTATCATATTTATAAAAATATTTATTTCTAAATAAGGTAATATATTTATAGTATTTCAACTACTATGAATATTTCAAGCATCAAGTTCTTGGAGGAAATTGTAATCACCTAAAAATGATACTTGAGTGTTAAGAGTGTCACTTGAGACCACCCATCCCTAGTTTAGCCCTAAACATATCTTAGGTCCAATTTAGACACTTATCTAGCCTTTGTGTGGGCCACACAAATCCATAAACATCCCTAAATTAGTATTCAACCCTTGATTTGGCATCTTGGCCCTTAGTGCTCCATGTTATACCACCTAGACACTATCATCATAATTTGGATAGTAGCTCCCCATGGTGCTAGTGTCCCAGTTTTGTATATATTGTCCTTTTCCATCCTTTTTCTTACAATTGATATCTTTTCAAATGAACAACCCCTAAGGTCAACATAAACCTATTTTAAGACCCACACAAGAACTAAAACTATATACACATTAATTTTAGCCCATTGTCCACTAGATGGAAATCAAATGAAAATTACACAAAAAAATTAGAATAAATCTTCACAATCAAGGTTATCAAACCCTATTATACCCTAATTCTACATATAAACATCTACAACATTCATAAGCTCAGATTACATAATTTTCTAGTCTCAAACACATTTCAAGCACTTAAGCCAACATTCATACTACATTCACTTACAATTGCATCATCACTTAAATGGGGATAACTACATTGGGGTTGATCCCTCTTTATAGTATTGGTATGTAAGCAACTCTGATCACAACAAGGTGTTGAGGATGTCCATCCTACCACACTAACAACACATTTTACCACTTGGGCCAATTAGATACCCTAACAACTTGGAGATTTAGGGTTTGTATATAAAATTATTCATAATAGGTCATCTATGGATATCTAAAACTCATGCATATAGGAATAGGATTGGTAGAGCTAGACATAGGTGCACCAAAATCTTGAAATAGTTCTACACAAAGGATACTAGCACCAAAATAGGGACACTAATGCCACATGGTGCTACTATCCAATTATGGTACTACTATCCAAAAAGTATTTTAACACTTAGATCATATTCATGACACTCATATCAACTTATGTCTTAGTTTGTAGCCTCTAAATCTCATGTTTCAGTCATTTTTTAGCTAAGTATTTGTTTACATTATTTATTATTATTTTTAGAAAGGTAAAATTAAGTTAATTCTAGTACAAATCAGTGGATATATTTATTGCATATTTATACCCTGATTTACTATACTTAGACCTTTAGTAACCTAGGATTTACATCTACTAAGTCTTAAAAGGTTAAAACATTTTATAAACCTAACTTACCTAGAATATTACTCAAATCCTAATCATAGATGCTACTATGGTTTATATCCTTATTTTTCCTATTTCTATTGGCTATGTTAAGCTTTTTACATTTCATATATTCTATTTTAGCAACCCTCTTTCACTTTGTTTACTATATGCCTTCTTAAAAAGTTATCTTTCTTCCCTTAAGAAGAAGTGATAGGATTAAAGGTAGTCCTATTGAGCATACTTAGATTCCCTCCATTCAAGCTTTTACCATGGACAAAGGACTAGTTATAACTCCCATAATTTATCATTCACACCCTAATTATGTGGACTTCAATGATAATGCATCCGAATATAAGTATTACAATCAAGATCAAGATAATACATAAGATGGGAATTGGGACACTCTCCCCCCAACTTGACAATGAAAATCTTATAGTCAATGAGTATGATATTTTACAGAATTTCAGAGATAGACCTTAATAAAATCCCTATGATCATGTACATATTATGTAATTCATAATGGAAATAAAGAACAAATAAAATAATGGTCAATCTTATACTCCTTTAGATAAAAATACTATTACACCTACTTTGGAAGCAACATACTTTGTATAACAACCTATTTTATATCAGAAACATTCAACATTAACAACACCTCAAATGTCTAGTTACTCCTCTCGAGATGTATAATCCCTTAAGCATGAGATTCATTATCTATAGGCTAAGGTGCTACATCTTGAGCAAGGATTTATTAGGCCATCACATGCAATGGATTCTCATGTTTTTTACATACAACTTTTGGTACATCACATAAAGACAACTCCTTTACCAACTGGATTCATGTTACCTAAGCTTACTTTGTATGATGGTAAGGGTGACCCGTAACACCATCTACGAACCTTTTATGTAGCATGTTTAGACTACATCTAAAATGATTTTCTCTTTACTAAATTATTCCCACATAATCTAAAGGACTATTATTTACATTGGTTCTATGATATTCCAAATCATTCTATCACCACATTCAATCCATTGGAAAATATATTTTTAGCACACTTTTCAATTAACATCAATGATAAGATCTCATATGCTCAAGTATCACAATAGAATCATAAATCTAATGAAACTATTGAAGAATATGTTTTGTAATATAAAATTATATTAGTAAAGATGACTAGACCCATGGAAAATAGAGAGATCCAGGACATATTCAAATAGAGCTTACTACAAATATTGAACGAATCTATCTTGTTCAATAAGTTTCCAACCTTCAAAGATTTATGCCACACAGTGAAATAAATGGAAGTTGAACTTCTCTCTATGGGAAAATTAAAATATATAATTGGATCAGAATCAATTACTAAGAGTTTTATTATGCCTCCATAAAATTAAGGGGAACTTAAAATAAGAGTGATCCAAAGGCCATAACTAACTCAACTTAAGATCCATCTCCTCACTTGGTTTTATTAGCTCCTACATGGAGAATTTTCACCAACCTTCAAGAATTTCCATCACATGTTTTACATTAGATATTAGAATTCAATGTCATATCTCTCCATCCTATCAAATATGATGGTAAGGCACGACCTTCTTCAAAGAGATATGATTCTTATGCATTATATGACTATCACAATAAACTAGATCATACTACAAACCAATGCATCACTTTGAAACATAAGATACAATATTTAATAGAGGCTAACATATTTGATGTGGGCATACCCACAAAGGCATGCAAATTTCAATAGATGGAATCTAAGGCATTTGAAATATTCTTGGATATGTTTCTAAAGCATACAATTAATGAGGTAGGGTAACTTTAATTGTTCACTATATGTATCAGGCACATCCACCACCGATATCATATCACACTACTATAGAGGATGCACACCCCCTAAATAATATCATTGGTGTGTATCATACTATAATACCAATTAGACTAATCATCACTTTATAAAATTAGGAGATTTTTGATGATGATTTAGGTTTATGTACTCTTTATATGAGTCTAAATTGATCATCATCCTATTTAGAGTGTTATGGTTGAAAATGGGTCAAGTATTAGCATGTACACTATCATATTTCTACAACATTTTGGTTATTCAAAGTAGGACATTTCTCCTACTGACACTATTATTCATGGTTTTAGTGGACATGTTTAAAAATCTAGCAGGGAGATTGTACTTACACTATAAGTTGGACCAACACATATGGACACTAGATTCTTGGTAGTACCTAGTATAGGCACATTTGACATGTTATTGGGTAGGCCATGGATATAGTAGCTATGATACATTCCATCCACCATGCATAGATGACTTGAATATATACATGTTAATTAGGGGATCATATTTGAGGGTATTTCATATGATGGAGTTCATATTAAACTCATGAAACTATATGATCACTCTTTCATATCATTACCATAATATTTGACATAGAGACATTGTATACACATAGAAAAATATTAACAATAAATTCTATATAAATGTATTCACATCATTTGTGTGGGTTTCCACAATGACAATTCAAAATAAATCAGAATGTCTATTAAATAGGAAAGGTAGGATATTTCATGTAACAAATATTTTTTCATGAATAACCTATAAATTAGGAGTATATATTAATTATTATACACTCAAAAAATACTTGTAAAAAATAGAATGTCATCTCCAAAAATTTTTAAAAAAACTCCAAAATTAATCTTATATACTTTACTCCAACACCCTCCCTTAAGCTTAGAATAGGGAGTAAGAAAAGAGAAAACAAAGAGACTAAATCAATCCCAAAAATTAGGCTTGATTAAGTACCCATGTACAAATCATAGTGAAATACAAAGGGTCCCTATTGTAACCAATCCATCTTGTCAAAATACATGGATGTCAAGTCATTGTAACCACCTAGTCAAATAGGAATCATTACTTTCTAAGAGGCTAACTTTATAAAAACACTTATCTTAAAACACTAGATAAAAATATTCACCAATGATGAAATGTATCACTACAAAGTACCAAAAAACTAGTAAAAATAACTAAAGTTAAGAGAGCAAAAACATATGTTACATGGCACCCTAAGAAATCAAATAACTCAATACTCAAACATAATGCTAAAAAGGTGGACTAAATGGAACCCAGGCCATCAAATAAAAATACACTCGGTATACTCAAACATCTTAATGGAACTCAAATCTACATGAGTGGTCTAGATCTACTTCTTGATCACAAAAAATAATTGAAACTATAATTCGCCATAATAACTCTTACAAAAAAAAGATTGTAAGAGGTGTCTATAATGCAAAAAAAGGTTAATAAAATAAATTTGATATACTACCAGAAGATGTGGTGTGCTAAGGGTTAGTAATAAAGACAACAATTGAAGAATCAAGATCTACACCATACCCCTCATATTGCTAACTAGCTGGAGTGATGTAAAAAAGTATGTATGAGTGGGCTAAATCCACTACTCAGACACTAACATGCTGACACTATATTCACTATAGTAACTAATATTAAGAAGGAGATCAAGATCCATAATAAATATGAAGGAGATTTTTAACTTTTAAAAAAATTAAAAGATACAAAATAATTATCTCTCAAGAAGATGGCCCTGGTGACAATGAAAAAGTCAGGCAACTGAAAGAGTGAAAAGGTACCCAAAATAGAGCACATAAATGCATGAAGGTAGATAATGTTAATTCAGAAAACCCCCCATGACACTTTAAACTCAGTGCAAGTATAAAATATACCATATATATAGAATACCATATGACACAATAAAACCAAGAATGTTGTCAATATGTAGAATATGCCATCAAAAACAAGAGAGTTGCTCCTAAAATAAAGGAGTAATGTGTGGACAAAAAACAAGTGGAACAAAAATATATTCAAGAATTCAAGACATTGGGATCTATTGAAAATGTTTCCATGAGTAAAAAAAGTGGCACAAAAATACAATGCATAATTAAAATAGAATGTCAGACTCTACGAAAAAAGGTGTCCATTGGTGTGCACAGTGTGGTGATAAGGACATCAATGTAGTCTAAGAGATTAAAAACACAATAAAAATGACCTACAAGAAATGAAGGTAAGGAGGAGTGATAATAAGTTTATTTTATTTATAATGGGGTCAGACCTCCTGTTAGATTAGACCTCACCCTCTAATTTTCATCTCAGGAGGGAAAGTATGGGCCAAAAAACATTAAATGTAACCCTATTTTAAATTTTCCACTTTTCAATTTGTCCAAGTTTAAATGAACTACCCCCCATTAAATAAGCCCCCATTACAAAATAAGTACCACTTAAAAAGTCATGTCCCACACTAAACAAAAAGTATACCAACCTTACATTATCAATGTGCCTCCTTTCAAATGCTTCATTACTAGACAAAAAATAGCTCCTCCCACTATGAGTATTTTCCCACTTTACAAAAAAAAACTCTCATTTAAAAAAAAATATCTCCTTTCTAAAACTATTTGTCGTAACTTTAAAAAAAATAGGCACCACTAATTTACTAAAAAGTGCCTATTAAAATCCTCCAATAAAAAATTTCAAAAAATGGTCAAAGGGCTTCTAGTCCTTAACCTTTTCTATATTGAGTTTTTTACAAATAAAATATAAACCAACTTGGAGAAGTATCAATTCAAAACCAAATAATAGAATAAATTATTTGATTTTTAAGACTAGTGTTTTTAAATAATAATAATAAAATAAATTCATACCATTTAGGTAAAACAATAGGTAGTATGGAGTGAGTCCAAGTCATGTGGGTTGGTTGGAGAGTGAAAATGGTAGTAAACTTTGAAAAAATTGATCAATGGTTGGGAATGAGACTATGACAAGGGTTGAGGTGAGACTGATGATTGTGTAGTTAGATAAAAAAAAAGTTATATGTGTGTGTGTGTGTGTGTGTGTGTGTGTGTGTGTGTGTGTGTGTGTGTGTGTGTGTGTGTGTGTGTGTGTGTGTGTGTGTGTGTGTGTGTGTGTGTGTGTGTGTGTGTGTGTGTGTGTGTGTGTGTGTGTGTGTGTGTGTGTGTGTGTGTGTGTGTGTGTGTGTGTGTGTGTGTGTGCGCGCGTGTGTGTGTGTGTGTGTCCTTGGATTAAAAAAGGTGTGCAATAGCTAAGCCAAAATTGTAGGCTCTCTAATGGTTGATAGTTTTTCCAATAAATGAATATCTGAGAAAAGTTGGAATTTGATTAGTGAGTACAGGTTAAAACATAATTCATTTCATCAATGAAATTAGTGAGGGATGGTGGCATAATTTCCTAAAGGAGAATATGTGGCTAATCCACCAGAAAATTCAATAATAACCAATTATCAACATTACAAGAATCCCATTGAAATAAACTAGAGAGCAATTATTGTTTAGGAAACACACCTATGACCTCGATCCTATCTAGACAAATCTCAAAATTTATATTTCCTCCTCAACCATATAAAAACACAAAATGCTTTCCTTTGTAAATTTGGTCCAATTATTACATAATGAATGGCAAGGAGCTTGATGGTAGGTGATGAATGTAGTGGATTGATGGTAGAGTGTGAAAATGTAGTCCAAGTGTAAATACATTCAATGTGTCACCAAGACAAGTTCATGGAGGATGAATATATGATTCTTGTGCAATGTTAGGGCTATGTTTGATGTGGTTGTGTTTATAAGGGATATGTCTTAGATAGAGCAACTTATCACTGAACCAAGATAGGGGATCTGAGTTACATCTAGATCATGAATAAAACTTGACTATCACATGAGTTTTATTGTTGATTCATATGAAGGCATGAAACACAAAAGGACTCATCTTAGTCTTTACTAGAAGCCTAAGTTTCTATAAATCCAAATACAAGCTCATGTTATCATATAAGAGATCAAGAAGAACCAAAGGAACCTGAATCATGTGAAGCATGAGTGGAGTGTAGATGTAAAGGTAACTATCCTTCTTATACAATCTAAATTTTAAATTAACTGTCAGAGAGGAACTTGTCTAAGTTTAATGTAAATTCAAGTATTCAATGAATCTAACCCAAAGACTCTCAAAAAACTTCCATAGATCAATGATAAGTTGATAAATGATAATCTTGATGCAAACAATTATAGGTGAATATGTCAAAAAATAATCCCTGACTAAAAGTTGTAGTCTAATGTGTACATCCAAATCCAAATAGATGTAATGAAGATCAAAAAGTATTTATCAGTAGAGATAAATTTGTATGGTCAGGCATCAAAACTAGTCAAACTCATGAAATTAGATTGAGTAATGGTTGTAGAGGTTGTTTTGATACCATGATGGAGTGTTATATGCACTCATGCAATTAAAAAATCATGGTTGCATACCATTACCATAATGTTTGATATAGAGACATTACACACACAGAAAAATATGCATAATAAAGTCTTTGTAAGCATATTAACATCATCCATGCAAGTCTCCAAAATGACCAAGTCATAATACATGGGAGTGCCTATTAAATAGGTAAGGGGGTTTTTTATTACAACAAATTATTGTTACATTATTAACCTATAAAATAGGAGTATCTATTAATTATTTTGCACTCAACAAATGCATGGATAAAATAGAATAACATCTCTAAAAATAAACAAAAAACTCCTAAATCAAGCTTATAAACTTTACTCTAACATCATATCAGTAACCTTTACCGATCCCATAGGAAGTCACACCATAACTACCAATTATAGTTTTAATCAAAGTTCTTATTGGTACACCATAGAGTTTAGTGAAGCCACTAGTGCAGGTGAAGTCTAATCCTACAATGTTACCATGTATGCATACTCTCCCAAAAATACCATTATTAGAGACACCCCTACATTATAGATATGTCTTAATTTCTCAAATTTAGTGACCTATGCCCATGTACCTTATATTGTGTCCCCTTTGCCTACTTTGTGTTCCTCATGTGTGTTATGTATATGCTTTCTTGTATGTGGCACGACCATGACACTTATCTCTTTCTTATTACACACTCTATATTTATATGCCATGAGCTACCTCATACATCTCTCCTTCCTAATTAGGTGTCATGATGGACATCATGCCCCATCCCCCTAGGTAGTTACTTAGTTTTTAATCAGATTTATTGTTCATATGAATTGTTATATTTATATTTATATCCTTGTGAATGCTAGACCTAAAAATACATCATGCATTAAAAACTTATGTGTAGATTATATTACATTTTAATGTTATGTATGCACATCATATTAGTTTATTATGTAGATATAATATATGCTCTGGATAACACACATTTTGTAGAGATTTTTATTTAAGTACAATTATTGCACTATTTGACAACTCCCCTCAAAAGAGGGAGAATTCATAGGGGTTTTTCATAGATATTAGTCTATATGAATGAGCTCAGAGTATAGTTTATATTACATAAACACATAATATATAAATATGTTTTAGGAAAATAAAATGGGAAATAGTGACATAGAGACTAGTTTTAGTTACATAAAAATTAGAATACTTTGACATTAGCACCCAAATTAAGACACTATCACCAAATAGAACTATTATCTAAGATATGACACTATTTTTTAGTAGCCTCAATTATAGAAAATTCAATATTGGCTAGAAAAGTATAGCAGGTACAATCTAGTTTTATATACGTTCAATTAAAAATTACCAATTTTGGCTCAGTTTGGCTCATATTCGTACCAATTTGCTCAGATTGGGGGCATCATGTGCAACATGATCATTACCATTTTAGTTTAGATGCTTAGATAAAAATTATTACAACTCAATCTAGAATCCATATACTCAGATATCATATTTGGGGGCATGTGTGTAGCACATTATTTTTGCATGCTCACTTTACATTGGTTGATCAGATGAAATGAAAATATCCATGTCATTATCCACATTATACACACCAAACACCATGTTTTAGGTTACACATCAGATTCATGCCTTACTCCATATAAAGTGTTTGGTATTTTTGAGTGTCTTAGATCTGCCCAATATTCTTTGGCTATAAATTTTACTTACACATTTTAAATTATAGTTACACATCCAATTACATTTCATAGTTTAAAATTTAGATACATCTACTAGACATGGTAAGGAAATGATGGATTCATGTTCTACTTGAGTTCTTGAACCACCTATGAGAGGGTTGGACACACCATCAGTCTAGTCCAAGCTATTCATAGGTCATGATCTGTCAAGTAGGGGTGGGAAATGATGGATTCAAAACCAAATTCAGTTCTTTATCCACACACACATGATTATTAATCAATCCATCAACTTATTCAAATCTATTCACTAATTGATCACAATCGATATGCACACATAGAGTTTATCACCAAGTTTATGCATTATTTCTCATACCTAATGAGGTGTATTCATTATTTTTCTCTCTTATCTATATACTTAGTTTTGTCTGTCACTTTGTATATATTTTAAGTAAGGGATGATCTATGCATGTTTCATTTTTAAGACACACAATGGAGCATGCTTCATATACTCAGATCTAGGTTCATAGGATTCACCTCTTAGGTAAGTCTAGGTACACTTATTTTCACTTTATCCTAATAGATTCTCTTTATTTCATTTCTAAAATTAATGGGGGAGAAAAATAATCACTTAATGACACTTGAGTGCTAAGAGTGTTACTTGAGACCACCCATCCCTAGTTAAACCCTATAACTATCTGAGGGCCTATTTAGACAAGTATCTAGCCTTCATGTAGTCCACACACATCCCTAAACTAGTCATAGACCCTCACATTGACATGATGGTCCTTAGTGCCTTAGGTTATAACACCTAGACATTAGCACTATAATTTGGACAGTACCACCCCATGGTGATAGTGTCCCAATTTTGGTGTTATTATCCTTTCCCTCCTTTTGTTACCAATGGATACATTTCAAATGAGAAACCCCTAAGGTCAGTCTAGAATTATTTTAAGACCCAAAAAATCACCAAATAAATATATATACATGAAATTTATAACTTTACCAACTAGATTCAAATTACATAAATAAATTCAGAGTAATGTGTGCACAATCAAGGTTATCAATCCCTATTCTTTGTTATTTTTGCATACAACCATCTAAAACATTCCTAAGCTCAAAATAATCAAGTTTATAGTCCTAAGAACATTTAAATTATTAAATATAATATTCATACTTAAATTATTTTCACTTGAACTAACACTTAGGTGGGGAGAACTACATTGGCCTTGATCCCTCTTCAAATTATTGGTATGTCGACAACTCACATCACAATGAGGTGTTGAGGATGTCCAGTCTACCTCACTAAAAACACATTTTTCCACTTATACCAAATGAACATCCTAAAAACATGGAGGTTTAGGGTTTGGATATAAACTAATTCATAATAGTTTATATATAGAGATCTAATTTCTATGAACATAGGAATAGGCTTGGAATACCTAGACACAGGTGCACCTAGAAGATCAGAACAATTATGCATAGAGGACACTAGCACTAAAATAAGGAAACTAGGGCCACATGGTACTACTATAAAATTGGGGTGATACTTTCCAAGAAGGGTTTTGATAACTTTATTCTATCCATGACACTTAGATCAACCTCTATCTCAATTTATAGCCTCCAAATATCCCATTTTAGTCATTTTCTAGATAAGTACTTGTTTACATTATTTAATTCTATTTTAAAAGGGTCAAACTTAGTAAATTATATTATAGATTAGTGGCTATATTTATTCCATATTTATAACCTAATTTACTATACTTATACCTTTAGTAACCTAGATTAATATATACTAAGTACTAAAATGTTAGAACAAAGACTAAATTGGCCAAGATCGGGATTGATTCTCTCCAACAAAATCAAAAGTTATTTAAAAGAATAAAAAACTCCTAAATTATCTAAAATAAATTATAAAATGGTGTATTTTTTAATATATAATTTCCTACTATTTTCTCTTTGAATAATGGGTATTATTGCTATTCTCCAAATGATGAATTTGTTATAGTTGTGTTTGTTATGTTGTTAGCCTAGAATAAGAACTAGTTTCAAAACTGATATTTTTATGTTGTTAAGATTATAAAATCAATTATAAATTGATTTTTTAAATTTTTTAATCTCAAACAATAAGTTTTGTAAGAAGTTGTATTATAAATACAACCTTCTCATCCATAGTTGAAAGTTAGAGGGGTTAGTACAAAGTTATAAAATAGAAGATAGTTTGTATTAAAGATAGTTTTCAATAGATATAAAACTTTTTTTAGATTATAAGCATTTTAAAAATTAATAAAAAAATGATTTAATGAAGTTTATATAGATCTAGTGTTGTTATAATCCTATTCCAAATCAGAGAAATGACCCACTCAACTAAGGAAACATGATCTACTGTGGTATTTATCATTAATTCCTTTATGAAAATTATTGTATCATATGTTTAACCTATAGGTATGTGTATTTATGCATGCATGTAATGAATATTAATTTTATCCATTTGAATTTAAATCATTTATCTTTGTCGTAAACTTCCATTTCAACAACTTAGATTAAAAGTGTTTTATATTTTATACAATTTAAATTTCTACAAATAGATTAAAGGTGTGTTTTCCTTAATTCAATTTAAGTTTCATCAAAGTGTGTTTACCTTAAAATCATTTTCAATTTCAACAAGTGTGTTTGATTTCATAATTAATAATATAGATTTCAATTCAAATCAAGTGGATTAGACTTTAAAAGAAAATGATCCACAAAAAACTACAAATATACAAATGTTATCTACTATATTACATACCTTAATACTAATTTCCATTAGACACCAACCTTGGTTTGATATGACATCAACTTAACTTAGTTGATTAAATTAATATGACACAATGTACCTCACCATTTTTTTCATCATTGTTGTGATTTTTTAGGTGTTAGTAAGGTATAAATCATAAGATAAAATTTGATTAATAAAACTTCCCATAAATTAAATATCTTTATGAATATACCAATAGATTCAAATGGAATATATATGCCTAATAACACATAAAAAACTCAATTTAAACATGGGACACAATCTGAGAAATATATTACAGCCACAAAATAGGCTTAGGATAGATATATTTCAACCAAATAGAACTTTCACCTATCCTATTATCTTAGATTAAGATGAGAATGACCCAATGAATAACATATCCCCATCCATACTACCTAATTTTATGGGATGTTAAAAAAAATCCTGAAAAGTTCCTATTTGAGTTTAAAGTATTATGTCAAGTCTATGACTACAAAACATATAATTAAAAATTGAAATTGTTTCCTTTCACACTTAAGGATTCAAATATGATATGGTGTGTGTGTGTGTGTGTGTGTGTGTGTGTGTGTGTGTGTGTGTGTGTGTGTGTGTGTGTGTGTGTGTGTGATATTTTAAGAATAAAATATTTCCACTTTCGAAGAGATTAATAGAGATTCATCTGGTTATGGTTACCTATGTGATTTATTACTATGTTATTTTTGTGCATTCTCATGTATAATGTTTGGTTACTTTATGGCTAATTTAACCCAAATTCTTTTTTTTTAATGAAACATTGGTTGTTCTTAATTCCTAAATAATGAAGGATAATTATTACTTCTTATGTTTATGTTATCAAAATTTTGTATGACCTCAATACACTATTCTATGCACATGAAATATATCATAGCTATCCTCATCCTTATCATGTTATGATGCTTCAAAAACCCCTTATAACAATGGTATAGTGAGCTTGGAACACTCCTTCTAGATTAAATAATGCTAAGATGGTTACCATGGTGGAGATATATTGAGACATGGTTAGACCAAATGAGATGTAATTTTTCATGAGAAGAACAAAGAAGGACTAGTCTTACAATACAAGAAATCATTCAAGAACATATTTATGGAGAGATTTACAAAATTTTCTAGTGTGAGTTGCCTGAATTCCAAGCTAACTAATTATCATAGTTTGAATATTATTATTTTAACCCAATAATGAAATAAACTATAATCCAAACTGAATAAAAGATAGATTGGTTGTAAAGTAATAGATCATTGGGTTGTTACTACAATAGATAGATATAAAATTGAGTTTATAGTATAAGGATACATATATTTTAAAGTTGAAAAGGACTTATTTGTCATAATAATTCAAATGAAATTTTTGCATTGATTACCTTTGTTTGTGAAGATGTTGGTTGTGGACAAGGCCATGGTGTTCACTCTAACCAATATGGAGTAGTCACTTTTCGCATATAAGGGGTGTGTGCAACATGATAGTGAATAATGATTAGATTTATGGATAAGGCTTGAAATTGAATCTATAATGGAGGCATGAGGGAAGAAGAGTCAAAAAAAAATTAGATTTAGAACATGAACTATGATAAAAGAATAGATGCAGTGAACAAAAGAATACCTAAGTAGTTGTGAATAAAGTAAAGAGTAGAATTAAAATAGATGATGAATGAGTAGGAAGATGTGACGAGTTAGATGAAAGAGACAAAGAATGAAGGATGATGAAATAATAATATGAATGCCCATATAAAGAAATAAATGATGAAGAATGAGAGGAAGAAGAGATATTCAAATAAGAAGGCAAGAATAGTGTAGAAGTAGAACAATTAGATGATAGATGTAGTGCATAGTTATAAAAATGGGTATTAATTGAAGGACATAAAGTATTAATAAAGGAAGTAGAAAAAAGTTGTAGAGAAATTATAGGTTCAAGCTTAGAATAAAAAGAATAAGGAAAGAATCATTCACCAGAAGATCACACATCCCCATAGCCCAATTTATTTTATTCTAGTAGAAGTTTTCAACCAAGTAGATATGAAGAAAGTAATTGGGAAGGTCCATTTTTTGAATAAGTGCATCATTAGGGTACTACAATTGAAACATCATCAATTCAAAAGGATTTGAATACCATAGGGTTTATTGAAACCAAATAAATAAAATAAGGAACACAAAAAAATAGAATGTGTAGGTTAACTCTCCTAGTTCAAATATAAATCATCATAGTACACAAGAAAGATTACACAAAATTTAGTCTCATTTTTTAATAGTTGTACAGTAGATCCCATCAACACTAGTTTAAAAAATGGGTGTTGTAGGAGTATTTATAAATCTAACAACATATGATGGGTCTACAGACCCTTAATAATACTTACTAATATGTGAGATGAGATGGAAAACTAAGAGTATTACTTATGAGGCTATTAAGAAGTGCAAGTTAATAGGGGCACTAAATGAAATATCACTATATTTTATGTACCATAGATAAATTACACATGTAATTATATAATAGGTTAAGGAATGGATTATCACAAAGTTTAAAATAAAGAAATGTAGAATTTAGACTATTCAAGACCTAAAATATATTAGGTAGAAGTTAGGAGTATCAGTCTATGACTGTGATTACATTTTCTCTGATGTTATGAATAATGTGGAATTTACCTTAGTAGATAAAGATAAAACTACATGGTTTGTTGAAGGAATGTATTCTATAATTAGATTTTTTATAATACAAACTCAATATGCTACTAAGGCAGATGCTAGAGTTATTACCTTTGTGAGTGGAGCAAATAGAAGACTATGGGGAATCTCCAATCATGGGTTCTAAGATTAAAAATACATTGTAAGTTTTTATGAAGGTAGAACAATATCATGAGGTAGATAAACCTAAGTTAAATATATGGTTCATGAAGTGTGGGAATGAAGGACATCATAGGTATGATTGACTTAAGATAAAAATAGAGTTTTGTGAAATTTATATAGTAGTAGGGCATCCTATAATGTAGTTCCATCTCTTACAATAGTATGTCAAAATCCAATAAAGTTTATATTTTAATTTTTTTAAGTGACACAATCATGATGAAAATAATTGTAAGGCTTTGTAGGAGCTCAAAAAAGACATTACAAAGAATGTATTTTCCACCATTATGTAGCTAGTGTCCTCAATGAAGCAAATTATTTTAGGCCTAGAGGTCGATAAATGTTGTGTGACCCAAGTAGGCCCATAATGGATTTCTAATTTTCCTTAGTACCAACCTCAAGTTATATATAGTTAGACCCCTCTTTCACCAAGTTGGACACCACCATAACCACAATATCAATATGTATCACCCTAGAATCTAACAATGAGGTAGAAATAACAAACTAGTTGGACCCCACCAGTTATGCAATAACAATTTGGAATTAGAAATAATACCCAACAACATCAACATTGAAATACAACATAGTAATAAAGAGGGTATATAAGATATTATTAGTTAAATAGAGGAGGATCTAGGGATGGATATATAGGAGGTTACCAAGGTGATAGAGGAAATAATTATCAATGCCCTCATTTGCAATGTTATTTGTGTATAGAGTATAATCATGTGTAATATAATTTCCCTTTGAATCCCAAAGATAGTATTACTATGCATATTGTAAAGTATATGACTAGCACGAGATAGAATATTATCGTGTCTTAGAAAATAAAATAAAGTAAAAGGTTGTCATGAATGTTAACATGGTAAATATATAGCCTAAGAAGGATGCATCCCTTAATGCCATTATAAGACACCAGCACATAAAGAGAGGATTACCTACTCTTGAAATACCTCTAGACCAGGGAATCTAAAAATTAAAATAGGATAAATACCTGAACCTAGCTATAGAAAAGGGGATCATGTATGAAGATTTACAAATGTTAAAAAATATTCAACATCAACACACTACTGAAGGAGAGGTTATAGCAATAGATGCCCAAATGTATGGCCAAATCATGTGAATTATGCATGAGGATGGAGGTGTTACTACATTGATATATTTACTAAATATTTTAAATACACTATGAAATGAAGACATCTCTTAAAACATTACAAACATGAAATATTATTTAATAGAGTGTGCATAGAGAGGGCAATAGAAGATAATAAATCTTGTTTGGTATGTCAAGAAAAAGAATCCATGGGATGTAGATGCATGAATTGACATTAAAGTTGTAAGATATGAAATTACAAATGTTGTATTTTTATTTTAGAAGCATGGTCAACATGATTTCTAGGTCTACATGGGAGATTATTGGATGGTTGATTCTAAGTTACAACCTAGTAACTCTAAGATTAGTAGATTATGGAAGAGTGGAGCCCATTGGAATATTATAAGACACTAAGATCAATGTCATATAACCAATATTCTATGGTCACTTTGAAATAATATATATGAAGATAACACCAATGCATTACCTTGCATTGATTGGAAAGAAATGGGTATATGATGGTCAAATTATTATCAATACTATGCAAAATCAACTAGAGGTGCATCAAGGAGATAATATTGTCATCATTCTTCTGAATAAGGTGCATAAACCCTACATCATTTCAACTAAAGTATATTTTCCTTATGTTTCATGAGAAACCATCTGGATGAAGGCTAACTCTGAAGAGAACCCAAAAGTTCTACATGGAGTTGAGTGAAACTTATTGTATGAGCATACTAAACCTTAGGTATATAGTCTTTACTCACTCAATATTTGAAGACATCTAAATAATGGAATCCTAAACCATTAGTTACTTAATTGTTCACAACCTAGTTTTTCATATAGGGTTGTGCATCCATGTCCACTAAATCCCCTACTCACTCAGAATTTGATTTTATGTATCAAGTGTTAGCAACCCAAATAACACTCTATTAAATTATAATTTCTCAAGATCTCCTTCCCACTTAGACTAACATTGGAATTATCTGAGGTGTGGGACACCTACACTCAGACCAAACCTCTAGTTTTGATGAGGCTAAATCTTTTGATATATCACTAATGTTCTACTTACTAAAAGACTATACTTTTTGAGATGAAAAGGGTCAGAATGATTACTAAAAGGTAAATTCTACTTTACTATTGGTGATAAAACTATATTTCTAGATCAACCACACTATTTGAGCTCATAAAACACTGGTAAAACAATGCAATGACTAAATCTACAACTCCAAAAGACTCCTATACAATAGTATTTCATATAGAGGTTTTTTCAAGTGATCAAAGCATGAGTTCAATGATGGAATAAGCCTTATTCAAGGTAATAAATAGTTAATACATCCACTATTAGCTCAATAAAATGATAACAACACTATATATGGCTTGCATAAGATGGCATACTAGTAAATAGGTAAGATCAAGACCTATCAAGGGAGAAAATACTACCACATGGGTAAATCAAACTAATATAACAAACTATTCTAGAATATTAAATCTAAAAATAGTCATTTTATTCATCTCCAAAGGTTATAAAGCTCAATCTTGGTAGAGTTTAATCATGCTCAAGAGAGGGATTTGAAAAATGGCTTAAAATCTTAAATGTATAGAAGATAAAATCAACTCTAGCCAATGTGATATAGAGGTGATAAACATAAGTCCACTAGAATTAACTCCAAGCCAATTTATTTTAAAAATTGTTAATAATAATCCTTAAGACTTATCTTTATGTTGTTTGTCATTACATGAGCTTTTTGCATGATCTTCAACATTAGAATGAAATGGTGGCCCATCTTGACTTGTCAAACCTCCCTTTACATGGTTTATATGCCATATTTTGGATAATTAACTCCACTTGAAGTGAGTTTAATATAAGTAAATGAACTCTCTTGCATGTTGACCATGGAACAAGCATTTAGTTAAAGATTAGTTAACTAAAGATGGGCATTCAAGACTAGTTAACTACTCCTTTAGTCCTTCCTTACATGAAATGGAGATTGTATATTGAGTTTTGCATGAAAAATTTAGTTGAATATCAAATAATTGGTGTGATAAATTCATATTAACTCCTTTGATATATTTTCAATGTTAATTTCATCTTCAATTTCTTGACCAAATAGGCCTAGTAGCCTACTTATTACACTTGATGATGATTAGAACCTACATAAAAACATTAAAAAACTCAAAATATGGTGAGTATTAGACCTGGAACAACCCCTCATATCATGAATTATGTCATCTTGATGAAGAAACATCTATAACTTAGTCAAATTAATTGACTAGGCCAAACTGCCTAAATTTCCTATAGAGTGGGTGTATGCAATAAAAAATGCATCATTTATAAATTAACCTTAACTCAAAAAAGATGGATCATACCATACACTTTTTATTTAGGATAAATTTTATAAGTGGGATCATGACCAATATGGGGATCCACTAGACTTGATTAGGGGATCTCTTACTGCAATACACCATGCTAAGGGGGGTTCTAAAGCCTCTAGTCTAACACAATCACATAATAACCCTAAGTGGGTATTGATTTTTGATATTTAACCTATACTAATAACAAGTAAAGTAAATCTAATCTAATGCTCACCAAATCCTGTGTCACAATAGGAGGGGTTAATAAACATTAAAAACATGTATAGGAGAATCTCAATTAAGCTAAGTATGAGTAATACCCTAATACATGGAATATGAAGAGTAATATTATTTAAGCTATTACTTATGTTACTCCTATCTACTAAAGAGAGGATCAAAGATAGATAATACTTACCTAAATGTGAAGCCATCGAGACTTAATCTCTCCTTTAGCTAATGGGAAATCACAAGAGGTTGTTGTGGTTTATAAGGATAACTAAGAAAGGTCAGAACATCCAAGACTTATCCATAAGACTAGATTCTCCAAGTAGAAACCCTAATCTAAGACTCCAAAATTACAATGGTGGAAGAAAAAATTGTAAATAAGCATGAGTGAATAACAAATCTTGATTTCATATTGAAATAATGATAAAATGATCTTATATTTATAGGTAGATTTGACCCTTGAACATTTGGAAAATACCAATCAACAGGGTCAACCCAATTGACCTAACATAATTTTAGATAATAATTCACTAGGTCTCGAGCTAGGTTAGCCAAAGGCTATCCTAATTCCTAAGTGAAAATAACCTAAAAATATATAGGTTTGACCCAGTTGCCTAACACAACCAACTAATAAAAAGGACTTAGGGTGAGGAAAAGAGGGATGGAAAGTGTAAAATATTGGATGAGTGTGCAAAGGAGGATAAGTATCTTAAGAAATGTTTTTAGGAGCTAGTTGGATTGGTAATAATGTGGAAATAAGGGAAAATAATCCTATGAAGCACCAATGGTCTACCCAACCCTTTCTTAGTGTAACCCTTAGGGCATATACTCAGAGAGATTGAGTCTCGATAGGTCCTTTCAAGATGTAAATCATCATTAATTGATAAAAGTTAAAAATATTTTGTGTATACATATTCCCCACTTGGAACTCATCATGTATCACTAAGGTGTAATAGGGGATGGTGCTTTGAAAAAGAACATAAGAACACATAATCTTCATGATTAAAAAAGTTATAGTATTTTAAAGCATAAAATAACTAAAAGTAAATGAATGAAAGGGAAACAAATGAAAAGTAAATGAGATGCATATCTTGACTTACCTTCATTGTTACATGGTTGTCTACTTTATTGTTAGTTTTGATTGTGTAGGATGAAAATATTACTTTTGACAAACCTAAGAATACAAAACTAAAGAGAAAAAACAAACAAATGCAGGAAAGCCAAGATAACTGGTGCTATGAATATGGGACTTACTTAGGAATTTGTCAAGTTGGAGTGACAAGTGCTATGTTAGACCAAATGAACAAGTCAAAAATAAGAGTAAATTAGGTAACTGAAAAGCCAAGGCTACTAAAGACCAAAAAACTCAAATAAGTAAACCTCAAGCAAGAAAGGAAAACTCACCAAGTCAAACCAAGGATACATGTCAAAAAGGATGGCAATAAAAATATTGATGTAAAGGTAGTAATAATCCTTACTTAAAGAAAGATGGATAAACTAAAAACAAAATGGTAAAACAATATTGATGAATGAGCATACACAACCCTTATCTCACACAATAATGGGAAATGGTAAGTAAAAGGGAAAACAACATTGATGAGTGAGAAGTAATAAGTCAACCTCACTCAATAATGGAAAAGGGGTAAAAACTCAGTTTTCCATAATAACAGGATAGTACAACAATGATATATGGTAAAAGGAAAGCAAAAAAAGTCTAAGAATGTAATTTTATGGTGTAGATAAAGTAATCCATAGTTGTTCAAACATGTTGTTTCACTTCTAAGGATAGATAAAATTGAAACAAAGCAGTGCTATCATGTTTTTAAGAGGTAAAGAAGAAGGTAGTATACAAGAAGGGAAAATATATTTGGAATCATAATTTTCCTATAAAAGGGGGGAAATGAAATGGGTGGAGAGAATGAATGAAAAACCAAGGTAGAGTAACTCTTTATCAAAGTCAAGACACTCAAATTAGGTTTGTTGAAACAAGAGCAATTTTAACTTTAAGGACTCTAAAGAACTTCTCTTAGCTACACAAGTCTTAGTTAAAAAAAATAAATATATAGATCATCCCATAAAGGCTATTCATATTAAAATTAAAATAGACCTACCTTACCATAACATGTTCCCTATTCATTAGGACCCCTTATAGAGTTATTGGTCTACTGTGAAGATTGGGTACTTGTGTGAGAAAGTAGGTAGCATCATAGAGTTTGTTTAATTATCCTATTCAAATCTACTATCCTTCTACACCCCAATGGACCTTGGCTCTATGTGAGGCCAACTGTGGAGTTTGAGTTTTGATTAAAGATATGATACGTTCTTTTAATCACATATTTTGGTGTGATATTGACTTTTGATATTTTTATGTTTCCTTTTGTATATCATTGCCTTTTTTTCAAATGATTTGTATTTTAACTTTCTTGATGGATTTTTTTATTCCTCATCTATACAGATTTGTAAAACTAAACATGGGTGCTAAAAATTAATTTCATTTAAATGTTTTGGACTTGGTTACTAAGAGAGAGAGAGAGAACTTTAGAGTGCATGTGGTTTAAGATTCCCATAAATCTAAGTGAAATAAAAATGCTATCTATACTTTAACCTTGTTTTATCCAATTTGGATTGAAAGGAAAGGAAATAAAGAGGAGTAACACATAGAAAATTTTGAATTACTTCAAATCACAAAAAATGTTACAAAGGGTAAAAAGGGATACAATGATATAAAAGTGTGATTCTTTACCATAAGAATGAGGGAAATGTTTGAAAACATGATAACATAGATTATTGTGAAAATTTCATCTACCAAAAGAAGCAACCTATAAAGTTGAAAAAAAGGATCAAGAACACATTTTATTATAAAAGGATTGACAAAATGGTAATTTTATGAGGAAGGCTAGGTCCTATCCATGGTCTTACACTAAAACTCATAAAAGAGAAACCCACAAGGGTGACAAAAAACATGTGAAAAATAAATGGGATAATAAATATGGTATTTTATGGTGAAGGTTAGGTCTTATCCATGGTCTTACAATGCAACTCATAAAAGATAAATCCAAAGGATGACAAAAAGTGTGTAAAAAGAGTATGAAAATAAAGGATACTATGGTACATCATGAGGAAGACCAGGTCTTATTTGTGGTTTTACAATGCAACTCATGAGAGAAATGGGAAACCAAAAGACCTAAAAGGAAGGACTAAATGTTTGTGATAAGAGAGAACTATTGGAGAGGGAGAGATCAATATAAGTAACCTAAAAAAAGTGTTAGATATATGTGGATAGAAAGCATGAAAATAAATAACAAATCTACATTAACATCTATATCAATGATGATCATGTGAGAGAAAATCTTGTGTCTCACAAGGTTTATTAAGGTTGAATTAGTTCTATAGCATGTAATGGAAAAAAAGAGTGGGCATCACTAGATTCCCCAAAGGATAAGTGTAATTTAGAAATGGGAATCACAAGATGCCCCATAAGATAAAAAGAGTAAAAATAGATAAGAAACAAAGAGAACCTCATATACTATCTAAATGGATTCATGTTGTCTAATAAGATTATAATAGGGGATATGATGCTTGTGGAAATAAAAAAATGCTAATAAATTGAAATAGGGAAGGCACAAAACTATACAAAGTTTATTGAGTTGACATAACATAGAGAATAGGGTCTAAATTGTTTTACAGATTTGAATGGGTTAAGCTAGAATAGCAAATAGAGGCTAAAAAATTATACAGGGTCGATTGGGTCGACTTGGCACACTAGACAGGGAAAAAAATAGTATATAAGAGACTATGTTGATATAAATGATTATGTATTGAAACAAGAAATAATTTTTTGACTATGTTGATATAAATGATTATGTATTGAAACAAAAAATAATTTTTTAAGTATTTTGAAAATCAATAATTAAATGGAAATACACAATCAATTGGATTGATGAGGTTGATCCACTTGAAGCACACAACACAAAACCTTGCACCAACACTAGCTAATATAAATTTTTGTAATACAACACACAATTGAGCAAAGAGCAAGAAATCAACTTGGAAAGTAAAAGATAACTAATTGTTCAACTTGAATGTTATTATATTATTAGATTATAGTTTTAAATGTGATAGGAAGTTGGTTGTAAGCAATGAACTAGAAATCAATATAAGGATGGTTTCAAGATGTTTGGGATGAAAGGGATATGTATTGGTAATGTTAAAATATTGGTACTGGGGCCTACCCCCTCACTTCACACACCATAGTGATAAGGGTGTCATGTGCTTAGCCAAAATATGCCATTAACTATGTGTTTATACTTAGCTAGAAAACCAAGTTGACTTCCCCCTTGGTGATGAAATCCAGGTAGGTAGGCCTTAGGTAGACATTTGTTAAAATACATTTTAAGATTTTTTAATTTCATAGTGTGTGCATAAAATAGAAAATAGTGAAACTAAATGGTATATTTAAAACCACTTAATTAGACTATATGATTTATTCTAAGCATTCAAGCAACAAGAAATGAAAGTGTAAACTAATTACTAGCATATAAAGGTTAATTCCAACTTTAAAACACAACATAGTTTTGATTTAGTTGATAGTGTATGTAGATAATACAAAACATGGTCGATAGTGTCACCCCTCTTCTATCAAAACAAAATGTCTAAAAGTGAACTACATAAAATAGTTGACCTAGATTTCAAGATAGAACATAGAATATAAAAATATGTCAATAAGGTTGACCTAGTTGACTGTACAAAGGTAGTTTTAAAGACTACAAACCAAGAAAAATAAAACTAGAAGGAAAGAGAGAAAGATAGAAAGGAACCTTGGTGGGTTGGAGGATGTAGAGAAGTGAGATTACTGTTGAATAACCTAGATAAATTCTTGTAAAACCTACTAACTATGTTGATAGGGTTGACCCAGCTTTGAAGAAGGCTATTGCCAATTACCTAAAATTATAAGGTCAATTGGGTCAACCTAGTAGTCTAAATCTGATGCTTATAAATGTACAGTGAGCCTTAGTTTGAATTGGAATTATAGAAAACCTATGCACATAAATTAGTACTATATTGTTACAGTCGACCCATCATTGTAAATATATGAAAAATAAAATGATAAAATGATGAAAATAAGTGAAACAAATCTTGCAAGGGTTAGATTCACATTGGTTTCACTAGAATGTATGCAATCATAAATTCATCATATCCATAAATCAATCCTAACTTGGAGAAGATAGATCATAACATATACTTCTAATTAGGGATACATTTCTTAAGTGGGAACATGAGCAATATGGGGATCCAATAGACTTGATTAGCAGATCTCTTACTACAATACACCATTTTAAGGAGGGTTCCAAAGCCTCCAGTCTAAAATAATCACACAATAACCCTAAGGGGGTCCTAATTTTTGATATTTCACCTATAATAATAAAATGTAAAGTAAATCTAATCTAGTGCTCACAAAATATTGTGTCATAACATGAAGGGTTAGTAAATAATCAAAAAATGTATAGGAGAATCTCAATTAAGCTAAGTATGAGTAAGAACCTAATACATGGAATATAAAGAGTAATATTATTAAAAGCCAATAGTTATGATACTTCTATCTACTAAAGAGAGGAGCAAAGTTAGAGAATACTTACCTAAATATGATCCCATCGAGACTCAATCTCTCCCTTGGCCAATAGGGCTTTGTAAGAGGTTGTTATGGTTTCTAAGGATAACCAAGGAAGGTCAAATCATCTAAGACTTATCCACAAGACTAGATTATCCAAGTAGAAAGCCTAAGCTAAGACCCCTCAAGTAGAATGGTGGAATAGAATATTGTAAATAAGCATGAGTGAGTAATAACTCTTGATTGTATATTAAAATAATGATGAAATGATCTTGTATTTATAAGCATATTTGACCTTTGACCCTTCTAAAAATCTTGGCTGATAGGGTTGACCCAATCGACCTAGTATAATTTTAAACAATAATTCACTAGGTTTCAAGCTAGGTTAGCCAAAGGCTAACCTAATTCCTAAGTGAAAATAACCTAAAACTATATAGAGTCGACCCAATCAACCTAGCATAGCTGACTAACAAAAAGGACTTAAGGTGAGGAAAAGAGGGATGGAAAGTGGAAAAGATTGAAGGAGTGTGAAAAGGAGGATAAATAGCTTAGGGAATGGTTTTAGGAGCTGGTTAGATTGGTAATAATGTGGTAATAAGTGAAAAAAATTCTATGAATCATTAATGGTCTACCCACCCCTTTTTTAGTGCAACCGTTAGAGCATGCACTCAGAGAGATTGAGTCTTGATGGGTTCCTACAAGATGTAAAGTGTTAGTAATTGATAGAATTTTAAAATATTATGTGTATACAGTGGGTGTATTAGACAAGATAATAAGGAAACTTATAGGTATATTTTTAACCATATGATGATTTTAGGATGAATAACAAGTCTTATGCTTTGATCTCCATGGATTATATTTCATGTAAACTACCTTATACTTCATATTTTGTGGTTTTCTCTCTAAATAACCTATTTTATGCCATTATATTTAAAATTATATACAATAAATTATAGTTTTTAGGACCTTATCTGAGTTTAATTCATGTTTTAAGATGTTTTTAGTTCATCTATGAGGTTTTTATTAGAAGAAATTTGACTTTTCTCAAAACTGGTCATTATGAGGGTTTGGGAGAGTTTTGGAGGTAAAAATTATTAATGATGGTTCATAAAGTAAATTCATACAAACCAAAAATTATTTCCATTTATATATATTTTATATACCCCCTCAACTTACTTGATAATATTGGGTTCCCATGCAAAAGGTATGAAAAGATACCTATGTAAACAAATTTGCCTGTAGGGTTTGCAAGCATTTTAGATATGATTAATCTCTTAGATATTGTTAATAAATTAAAACCCATAAATAAACCTAAAATTTTAATTAATTATAATTTAATATTGGTCCTAAAATCATGCTAATATTTTTTGGCCAAACTCTTCATGTGGTGAAAGATATAAGTGCTTGATCAGGTGGCTCAGAATGGGTATCTTAGACTGTAGAATTTGAATTTATCATTATGGGAAAATATGACCTTTAATAATAATATTAGTTGATTTAATACACCTTCATTTAACCTATAAAATCTCATCATATTATATTTTATCTATCATCTTGCTTGATATGTCTAAAAATGCCTTTTGGAGCTACCTATAGGGTTTCTTGCATACATGGCTTGTGTGACCCTAGATCAATGAGTATGCCTATTATATCATTTTTCGTGAGATTTTAAAAAAATTATAACCTTTAAAACTACGTATCAACCCATCCATATATCTATATACATCTTAAATAATTCACAAAATAAGCAAAGTTCTCTAGGAGCATATAAGCCTGCTCGCTTGTTTTAGCCCTCACGGGTAAGGATTGATTTGAAATTGGAGGTTAATAATTATAAAAAGGTTTTATAAGGTTTATTAATACTTTATTATTCTTTTAAAACCCTAATATATTGTTAATACCTTATTATAACCTTAAAACCCTCAAGAAGTCTCCCCGCTTGTTCTTGAACTGATTGGGAGAGGACTATGTAAAAATAGTGAGGTTATACACTTTTTTAATGGTATTAGTGATGACATGGGAGACTTTATAAAGTCACAAGTATGATTTATACCAATTTTTATGACTTAATTCCTCATAAATATGCCTGAAAGATAAATTTATCTCAAAACTATATGTCAACTGTTGACTGTGTGTGTACTTCACTATGTATGTATATGTTGTAAGTGATTTCATGATAAATGGAATTGATTAGATAAATTTCACACTAATTTAGTTTATATTATTCCTCTCACCTTAATTTAAACAATCATTCACCCCTCTTATAACATGTTGACACTTCAAATTGTGCTATTAGGCCTCACATAGTCAAAAAAATTATACAACAGGTTTGTACCTTCATCCTTATGAGCTTGGAAATATTTTAGTAGCTTGATCAAGGTGTTTGGAATATCAATTGGTTATTGACTTGCATAATTTATCATAATCTTTCATAATAAATTTAGATGTCTTTCATTTCACTTTGACAATATGAGATTATGAGAGAGGACCCTGACCTTTATATGGATATAGGCATGCATTTTCAAGGTGTATGTTTGTAGCTCAAGGTGATTGGTAAATTTATCATTAACATTTTTATATCATTCATATATTATAGATACATTAATTTACCTTCAAATATGAAACTTTTTTATAGTTCCCTTTGTTATCACTCCTAATTTATAAGTTGAAATGTGTCCTCATGGCTTCAAAAACCTTATTCTAGGTGACTATAGCCTTGGTTTGAAGTCCCATATCTATATATTTCTAATCTCATGTTGATCATAATCATCATTTTCTTCTCATAACACTTATTTAATCATGAAAATCCACCTTAAACCATTGTGCCCTCATCTCATTTGAACTTGGAGATATGTTTACATTCCTATAGCTATAGGTGCATAATTTAGGGTGAACCTGATTATGTATCATGTCCTTGAGCATCATATATACCATTTATATGAGCTTATATCATCAAATTTATTCCTTAATCATCCTCTTGAATCATGAAACTGACATGAAAATTGCCTTTATAGAGTATTATGTCATCATTTCTCATGAAAATTTGAAGGAAAGTGTGTGTTGCTTTATAAAAGGTTATAGGCAGTGATTAGAATGAAAACATGGCATAAAAATGAGGTTGAACACTATTTAGGGCTGATTTTGATCTAGTTCTTATTATATCTCTTGAATATACCATAGTAATCACTCTCAACACTTGAACCTAGACCTCTCATCTTTTCTTGACTATATGTGAGCCATTTGGTCCTTGTATGGACTGTAGATAAGATTAATGCATTAGAGAGTTTGAAATAGGTGAAAAATGGTGTGAAGATATAATTAACCTATTAAATGATCTCAAAATAGTCATAATGACCTCTCTTGAAGTGGTTTCCATCATGAAATCTCCTTAAGGCATTGTTCATCCTCAACTTGGTTATAACAGTGTTCTTAAGATGGTTATAGGTCTATGGTTATGTATTTTTATCCCTATTTGAGACTCACACATCCTTCTTGAGATATATGTTGAGGTTATTCATGTCAATGTTTATGCCATGATGCAAACATCCTCCAAAAACTTGTAATAGTCCTTAAGACTTTTTAAGTCATATGATTACTGTAGGATGTTTAGATGTTGTATCATGCCTATAGGTGAGTGTCTTGAATTAAACTTGATTACCTGAGGATGGTTTATGATCTAGAATGAAGCCATAAATAAGCTCAATACACCATCATATTAATGAATTCCCATATTTTGTCATACACTTCACCATGGTGTTGACTTTTTAAACAATAATTGTGTCCCTCCTTAACTGTAGGTAATCATTCTTGTGTCATTTGTATGGATTATAGCTATGCTAGACTCGAAGAACTTAAAATAGTTCTCTAAATATATTAAAATATTCTTACTCCTTTTATAATTTATCCTTGAGTTTAACCTCTGATTTCATATTCTTGATTTGATCTATAAACTATCTTGATCTCAATCGCTACCATCATATATGTAGTTTACCTTTTGTATGGTCTGAGACTATGTTTTGACCTTAAGAAGGTCACCAATCATGGGTAATATCATCATCCTCCCATATATTTTATCTTGATGTGATTATTTGATAATATAAGCTTAAGAATATACTCTATTAATCCCCTTTGGCTGATGAATTCCACGATAATCATGACTGTATTATGCTCTTATTGTAGGTCAACTTTTCTTGGCTATAGCCTGTTTTCTTGGTGAGTGTAACCTCTATCTCAAAGACCATGACAACCTTCACTTGTTATTTACACCTCTTTGTGATGTATGATGGGATGGAGAGGAATAGAGGGGAGGAAGATGGATGAAAGATGACAAACAATGAAGTCAAGGGTGAGGGGAGCATGAAAACAATGAAAAATGGTTGTGTATGATAGTGTAGATGGAAAAGATAATATGGAGGTGTTATAGCATGGATATTGGTATGTCATGACTATTTTAAATTTAAAATGGAAGTATGATCCCATCCCCTACATAATGTGTTATTTTTGAGGTCATTGGAGGAGGATAAAAAATTGAGTTTGAAATCTAGTACTATGTTAAGGTCCTTAAAATATGCTAAGAAACCTCAGTTTTTACTAAACAGAGAATTTGAGATTCTTGAGAACATAAAGATGGATTTTTAATGAATATTTTGAATAATATAATGGGAAATTTTCATGAGGAACATATGAAACATGAAGGGGATCCATGTAAACATGAAACCAATAAATATTAAAACCCTTTTCTCTCTCCTAAACCATACAATTCTTCTTTAGAGGCATGTTAAATTGTAGATTGCACTCCTTGTATTATTTATATTTTTATGGACCTAAAATATGTGTAAAAGGAATTATGGATGCAATGGAAATGAATTACATCTCCTTTAGAATCCCTACAAACTTTAATTTTCTTGAATTGATGCCCTGGTGAGGAGAAATTGTAGAGACCTGATTGCATTCCTGGATGCAAGACTACATATGTATGCCCTGTTCAAATGGATGATTCATGAGGAAGAGATAACCAATTTTATAAACAATTTTTCTATAAGGATTCTATTTTAGTCTAGTTTCTCTGACGTAAATTGTAGACTTGAATATTCTCTCTCCTAACCATACAAACTACAAATTTAAAGGTCTATCTCTATGTGCAAAGAAGTAAGGTCATTATAGGGGATCAATTTTGAGCTTTTATTTAATATTATTTCCTTTAAATTATTTTGGGATACCTATCATGCCTTCCTCATCCTAATTTAGACCTCTACTATATGGAATGGTTTGTACAAATTTAGACTTTTGCTTGAAAATGCATAAAAAATCCTTCTTTTTCCTTTTTATTCACAACTTGAGTCCTCCACCACCAATTTTAGTGAATTAAAACATGATTATGAGTATTAATAATTTAAAAAAATAATAATTAATACTTTTTACCTACTTTTGGGGGCCAATTTTGGCATGTGGTAGCTCAAAATAGGACTTTTTAGGCTTAAATTTACACTAAAAGATGTTTTAAAGCATGAAACTTTAGGACTAAGCTCAAGTCATGTATATGAATGTATTTTGAGGTAATTTTTATGATTTTAATATCATTTTGACACAAATTTTATAATTAATAGGCTTAAAAATATTCCTTTTAGGAAAAAATACATAATTTTAGGCCACTTAGAATAGGCTTACAACTACCAAGAAAAGTTTAAGATTGTAGGGGTTGGTATTTGGCCTTGACAAGACCAATTACCAACACTTTTGGAAACTCATAGGGGTTGACCAGATTGATGTTCAAAATAACCTACTATATTTCACATGACAATGGCAATCTGAATCATTGCTTAATAGCTTAATGACTTTCTCAACTTTCAAACATACTTTTGGACTTTGTAACACCTCTTTTGAGTATAAAAACAAAAAGACTAAAAGGAAACAATAGTAAGGACAACTAACCTAATGAAATGGGAAAACAATACAATCACAACATAACAAGGTAGACTACTATATGTGTTATTTACTTACTAAAACATGACAAACCTAAAACAACTAACCTAAAATGAAAACCTTCCCTCTAGGGTCAAATGGAAAACTATATTTTCTACCATGGAACTTTGAATCATGTTTTATATCTCTTGGTAGTGTCTTCTTGTAGATAAGATGATTTTCATGTTTATGGATTCTTAATGATGCATCTAGTCCTCATAATTCCATTCTAAGGTGCATGGATTGAAGATATGGATCCAAGACCCAATCATCCTCCTCCCATATTATTCTACTTTTCAATAATAATTACAATTCTTCTTCATTAAATGGTTTCTAATGATTTCATATCTCTTAGTTAATACCTTGATTGTGATCCACATTAGATGTGGATTTGGGAAGATCTTCATGATTAACCTCTTGTATCTCTTTATACAATATAAAGGACAAGATCTCTTCATTTGATTTATGTTTAGGAGCAACAATTTGAGGTACTACCTCAACCAACATTTATTCATTATTCTCATCATCATGAACTTGTTCTTATTGTGGGACAAACATGATAGGTTTAGTAGCTAAATAGTGTTTAAAATCCTCAATAGGAAGTATGAAACCTTGAATATATTGATATTAATTGCAAATATCCATATACTTCAACCAAAATTCATCATCATTACCTTTATATTCATCTTCTTTGGATGGATTGCACTTATGAATGATAGCTACTATAATTTATTAAGAAACATCTTGATGTGGGATAACTACTATATGATAAAGAGGCTCTTGAGAAACAACCTATTATTCCACATTTGAAACCTCTTCTTCATGGATTTCATCTTCTACTTGCAACTCATCCTACAATTTATCTTCTTTGACATTATGAAAGACTAAGTCATGGATGTCCTTACCTACAATTGTCTCAATGGAGATGTTTTCTTCATCTTCAATTAAAACCTCTTTCTCATCACGTATCAGTTTAGTTGAAACTTATTCATTCACCTCATAAAGGATAGGTTCCTTATTAATAATTATCATGGTTGACCCCTAAAAATACTCAAGGAGATGAGAAAGGTCTAGAGAAGTTACCATGGATGATTGATTATACTCTTGGGGATGCTCAACTTGAATCACCTTCACCTCCTCTTTTTATTTCAATTTCTCTTGAATATCTTTCCATGAATTAAAGGCTTTGGGATGTTAAGGAGGAAGAAGTGGAGGTTAAATGACTTCTTGCTTGCTCTTGATTTCAACATCTTGACTTATGCTTAAATGTTCTTCTTTCAACCTTGACTACTACATTTGTTTCCAAATCATGAACCTGGGTTTAGGAACTTCTTCCTTTGTACTTGTTGTAGCCATGGGTGTGAAAGAAGGAAGTTGTTGTTGTGTTACCTTTTTATCTAACAATGAGTGCTAAAGATGTTGATTTACAAGCTCAACTTGATTTTCTAGTTGAGCCTCAAAATAATGAACCAATTGATTAGATATGTCTCCATATAAAACTAGATATGAAGTCTCCTATATGATATACTATTAAACATGAATTTTATCCTCTTCAAAACATACTTTTTTAGCTTTTCAGGTCTCTATTAGAAATATTTATAATTAAGAAAGCTAGATAAGGGTTGGATTGAATCTTGAGGAATATGATATAGATTGGTTTGACATTAATTAAGAGAAAAGGGTAGCTCTATGGTAGAATGCTACTGAT
Organism: Torreya grandis; assembly: GCA_037957365.1. Lineage (NCBI taxonomy): Eukaryota > Viridiplantae > Streptophyta > Pinopsida > Cupressales > Taxaceae > Torreya > Torreya grandis. Next base: position 874,597 of record JARHVA010003804.1, on the reverse strand, counting down.
TGTGATGGCCTTGGTGTTTCACATAAACCACCAACCTCTCTTCAATGCCTACAATTATACCACCTATGTCTATAATATCAGCACTAAAATTTGAATGGCCTTGTCTTATGAAAGATGCACATGCCTCTTTAGCTTACTACAAATTAGCTCTCTTGTTCCAAATTTTATGCTTGGAGATCTCCTATATATAGATATTTTGAGTATCTATGCTTATCATCTATTTTTTATAGCCAAATATGGTTTGTTTGAAGCTTGAGATGGACTATTTTGGGACTTTATTAGGCTGATTAGGAAGATAATAATATTTATGAGGATTATCATAGGATTGGTATGAGACATCATACTATTAATAAGGCTCTGTATATGGTTGGTAAGGCTCATCATAAGGCTAATATGTATCATTATACTATATATATGGATCATATTAGAACTATTGATATGGAGATGATTGATAAAATTCTTCTCTATAGGTTGTTATAGCCTGGAAAACACATGAAAATCAACTAAATTATGAACAAAAGTTTGGCTTTTACATCTAAGATAAGGACCATAGGAGTACTTGAAACTAATTTTGAAGATCAATACACTACAAATTTGTACTCTAATGGCTGAATCTATGTCCCATTGAGCATGCCAAAATTGTTAGTAACCTAGATAACACCATAAGGAAGGTTGATTTCTCAATATCTCCTTCACACCTGGACTAACATTGGAATGATCTAAGGTGTGGGACACTTGCACTTAGACCAAACCTCTAGGTTTGATGAGTCTATCTCTTTTGATGTATCATTGATGCTCTGATTACAAAACTACTATAATTTTTGGGATGAAAAGGGTTGAAAGGATTACTAAAGATAAATCCTACTTTACTATTGGTGATACACCTATATTGTTGGTTTATCCACTCTATTTATTCTCATGAAACATAGATAAGACAATGTAATTATTGAATCTATAACTCCAAAAGACTCATATACATCAATATTTCATATAGAGGTATTATCAAGTGATAAAGTCATGATGGAAATGATGGAATAGGCCTGATTCAAGGTAATAACTAGTTAATACATCCACTATTATCTCAATCAAATGACATCAAACATTGTATATGGCCTACACAAGATGGTATACTAGTAACTATGTGAGATCAAGACCTGCCAAGGGAGAAAATACTACCACATTTTCAAATAAAACCAATATAACACACTATACTAGAATATGGAATCTAAAAATAGTCATTTTATTCATCTCCAAAAGTTAGAAAACTCAATCTTGGTAGAGTTTAATCATGCCCAAGAGAGGGATTTAAAAAATGGCTTCAAATCCTAAATATATAGAATATAAAAGTATCTATATCTAATGTGGTGTAGAGGTGAGAAGGATAACCTAACAATAATTAACTCCAAGTAAATTTCCTTTAAAATTTTCTAATAATAGTCTTTAAGACTTGTCTTTATTTTAAGTGTCCTTGCATGAGATTTTTGCATGATCTTTGGCATTGGAATGAGATGGTGGGCCATATTGACTTGTCAAAGCTCCATTTTCATGATTTATATGCCATATTTCTTATAATTAACTTGACTTTAATTAATTTTAAGATAAGTTAATGAACACTATTGCATGTTGACCATGGAAAAAACACATAGTTAAGGATTAGTTAACTCAATATGGGCATTCAAGACTAGTTAACTGCTCATTTAGTCATTCATTAAATGAAATGGAAATTGTATACTAAGTTTTTCATGTAAAATTCACTTTAAGAGAAGATAATTGGCATGTCAACTTCATATTAACTCTTTTTATAACTTTTCAACATTAATTTCATCTTTAATTATTTCGCCAAATAGGCCTACTAGGCTGAGTAACCTACTGATTACATTTTATGACCATTATAACCGACATGAAAACATTAAAAACTTACAAATATGCTGAGTATCAGGCCTCTAGGCACCCCTCATATCATGAATTATGTCCTCTTAATGAAGAAACATCTGTAACTCAGTCAAACTAGTTGACTGGGTCAAAATGCCTAAATTTTCCTATAGAGTGGGTGTTTTGGATGAGATAATAAGGACACTTCAAGGAATATTTTTAACCATATAATTATTTTAGGATTAATAACAAGTCTTAGGATTTGATCTCCATGGATTGGATTTCATGTAAACTCCCTCTACCTTATATTTTGAGCTTTTCTCTCACAAAAACCTATTTTCTGCCATGATACATATAATTTTGTATAAAAAATTACCATTTATGGTACCCTCTCTAAGTTTAATTCATTTTTTAATAGGATTTAGGTTGATTCATGATGTTTTGATTTCAAAATAATCAAGTTTACTCAAAACTAGTCATATGAAGGTTTAGGATGGTTTTGGAGGTGAACCTTATTGATGATAGTTAATAAATTACAAAAATTCAAACCCAAAATTATTTACATGAATATTTATTTTATATATCCCCTCAATTTCCTTGAGAATATTGTGTTCCCATGTAAAATATATGAAAATATACATACATCAATGAATTTCCCAGTAGGGTTTGTAAGCATTCTAGATATGTTTATGCTCTTAGAAATTATTCATAAGGTACATCCCATAAAAAAACATAAATTTTCATGAATTATAATTTCATATTTGTCCTAAAATCATCTTAAGATAATTTGGCCAAACTTTTCATGTGGTGAATGATATGAGCACTTGATTAGGTGGCTTGAATGGGTGTCTTGGACTATAGAATATGAATTTCTCCTTATGGGATAGGATGATATTTCCTCTTTATTTTTATTTCTTTAATACACATTTATAGGACCTATACCATCTCATAATATCACTATGTATGTGTCATCTTTCTTGATAGGTCTAAAAATGCCACTTGGTGCTACATGTAGGGTTTCTCACATACATGGCCTGTGTGACCCTAGATCACTGAGTCTACCTAATATCTAATTTGTAGTGAAATTATAAGAATTTTATAACCTTTAAAATTCCTTATAAACCTTTATCTATATATATACATATTGAATAATATACAAAATAAGAAAAGTCTTATAGGAGTATATAGGCCTGCTTGTTTGTTTTAGCCCTCAAGGGCAAGGCTTTCTTTGAAATTGTAGGTTCATCATTATAAAAATGTGTTTCAATGTTTATTATACTTTTCAAACCATCCTATTTGGTTCATACCTTCTTACAACCTTAAAACCCTCAAGAAGTCTCCTCACTTGTTCTTGAATTGTCAATTGACTAGGAGAGGACTGTGTAAAAATAGTGAGGTTATCCACCTTTGAAATGGTCTTCAGGATTACATGGGGGAATTTATCAAGTCATAATGATTATTTTTACCAATTTTTATGACCTAATTCCACTTATATATGCCTTAAAGACACAATTTTTTCTCAAAATGGAAGTGATTACACTTATAAATGCCTTAAGGAGTGTTGACTATGTGTGTGTACTTGACTATATATGTACATGTTGTAAGTGATTTCATGAGAAATGGAAGTGATTAGATAAATTTAAAACTCATTTAGTTTCTATCACTCCCCTCACCTTAATTTCAACTAGATTTTACCCCTTTTCTATCATGTTGGCACTTCAAACTATGGTATTAGGCCTCACATAGTCAAAAAATCCATACAACAGGCTTGTATCTTCATCTTTATGATCTTGGAAATGTTTTAGTAGATTTAATAACTATTTGGGAATTTCCATTGGTACTTGAATTTCATAAGTTCTCATATGTTTTTTTCTTAAATTGAGAGGTCTTTCATTACACTTTGATAATATGAGACTGTGAGATAGGACCTTAACCTTTGTATGGTTGTAGGCATGCATTTTCAAGGTATATGACTATAGCTCAAGGTGATTTATAACTTTATCATTCACCTTTTTATCTCATTTGTATGTTTATTATTACATTGATTGACCTTCAAGGATGAAACTCTATTATAGTTCTTTTTGCTATCACTCCTTGCTTATAAGTTGAAATGTGTCCTCATGGGTTTAGAAAGCCTGTTCTAGGTGATAGTAGGCTTTGTTTGAAGTACCATCTCTATATATTCCTGATCTTATGTTGATCTTAATCATTATTTTCTTCTCATAACACTTTCTTGAGTTATGAAACTTCACCTTAAACTAGTGTGCCCTCATCTCATTTGAACTTGGAGATATGTTTGCATTACTATGGCTATAGGTGCACATTTTAGGGTGAACCTATCTATGTATCATGTCTTTGAGCATAATATATAAAATATATATGAGATTATATTATCAAATTTACTCCTTAATTTCTCTCTTAAATCATGAAACTAACATGAAAATTTACTTTATAGAGTACTATGTCATCATTTCTCATGACAACTTGAAGGAAATCTTGTGTTACTTTAGACAAGGTTGTAGGTGGTGATTATAATGGTAAAATTTCCTAAAAAATATTTCAAACACTTTTTAGAGATTATTTTGATCTAGGTCTATGATCACTCTTTACTATACCATAGTCATCAGTCTCAACACTTGAACCTAGACCTCTCATCTTTTATTGAATATATGTGAGCCATTTGGTCCTTGTATGGATTGTAGCTGAGCTTGAGGAATTAGAGAGTTTGAAATAGTTGAAAATTAGTGTGAAGATGTCATTAAATTTTCAAATTATCTCCAAATATTCATAATGACCTCTCTTGAAGTGGTTTCCATCATGAAATCTCCCTAAGGCATTAGTCATCCTCAACTTGGTTGTAGTAATGCTCATAAGGTGGTTTTAGGTCTATATTTATGTCTTTTTAGCCCTATTTAAAACTCAAATATCCTTTTTTATCTCTATGTTTAGGTTATTCATATCAATGTTTATGCCATGGTGCAAACATCCTCCACAAACCTATAAGAGTCCTTAAGACTTGTCAAGTCATATGCTTGTTATAGAATGTTTGGATGTTGTACCAAGCCTATAGGTGAGTGTATTTAATGACACTTGATTGCCTAAGTATGGTTATAATAAATAATGAATCCATAATTAAGGTCAAGACCTCATAATTTTTATTAATTTCCATATTTTTTCATACACTTAACCATGGCATTGACCTTTCAAGTAAGAAGTATGTCCTTCCTTGATAGTAGGTAATCATGTTTGTGTAATTTTTAAGGATTATAGCTATGATAAACTTGAAAAACCTCAAATAATCCTCTAAATCAATTCAAATTTTCTCACTCCTTTCATAATTTCTCCTTGAGTTCAACCTTTGATTTCATATTCTTGATTTAACCTATAAACTATCTTGAACTCAATCACTACCATCATGGTTGTAGGTTACCTTTTGTATAGTCTAAAACTATGTTTTGACCTTTAAAAGGTCACCAATTATGGGTAAGATCATTTTCATCCCATATTTTGTATCTTTATGTGCTCATTTGAGAATGTAACCTAAAAAAGACACTCTCTCAATCTGCTTTGGCTTATGAATTCCATGACAATAATGACTATACTATGATCTTATTGTAGGTCAAATTTTCTTGGCTATATCTTGCTTTCTTGGTGTGTGTAATCTCTATCTCAAATACCATGAAAACCTTCAATTTTTCTTTGCACATATTTGTGATGGATGATGGAATGGAATTTAATGGAGGGTAGGAATGATAGATGAGAGATGACAAACTATGAAAACAAGGGTGAACGGAGCATGAAAATAATGAAAAATGGTTGTGTATAAGGTGAGGATGGAGAAGATAATATGGAGGTGTTATAGCATGTATTTTAGTATGTCATAACTATTTTGAAGGTCAAATGGAAAAATGATCCTATCCCCTACCTGATGTCCTAGTTTGGAGGTCATTGGATGAGGATAACAAGCTGAATTTGAAACCTATTACTATGCTAAGTTCCTTAAAATATGCTAAGAAACCTTAGTTTTTAATAATTAATGAATTTGAGATGATTGATAGCATAAATATGGTTTTACTATGAAAATTTTGAATAATATCATGGTAAATTTTCATTAGCAACATATGAAATCATGAATGAGATCCCTATAAACATGAAACCAAGAAAATTTGAAACCCTCTCTCTCCCCTAAACTGTATAATTCTTCTTTAGAGGCATGTTAAACTAGAGATTATAATAATTTTATATATATATTTGTATGGCCCTAATACATGTGTAAAATGATTGATGTTTTCCATGGAAATGAAGTATATGTCCTTAAGAATCCCTATACACTTGGTTTTTCTTGAAATGATGCCTTGATGAGGAGAAATTATAGAAAATCAATAACCTTCCTAGATGCAAGACTGTAGATGTATGACATGACTTCAAATGGATGATTCATGAGGGAGAGATTAAAAATTTTAGAGCCACTTAATCCATCAAGAATATTTTTGAGTGTAGTTTCTCTAACAAAAATTGTAGACCTGAATATTCTCTCTCTTAACCATACCACGTACAAACTTAAAGGTCTATCTATATGTGCAAAGAAGCAAGGTGACTATAGGGGACTAGTTTTTATCTTGTATTGAATATCCATGAAATTATTCTAAGAGACCTATCATGCCTTACTCCTCATAATTCAGACCTTTGTTGTATGGAATGGTTCATACAAATCTATACTTTTACTTGAAAATACATGAAAAAACCTTCTTTTCCCCTTTTATTCATAACTTGAGTCATCAACCACCAATTTTAGTACATGAAAATATTATTATGAGTATTTATCATGTTAAAACAAGAATTTATACTTTTTACATGCTTTTAAGGGCCAATTTTGGCACACAGAATCTCAAAATTGGCCTTTTAAGGCTTAAATTTGCATTAAAAGACCTTTTAAAAGCATGAAGCTTTAGGACTAAGATCAAGTATTGTAAATGAATGTATTTAAATGTAATTTATATTATTTTAATATATATTTTACACTAATTTTATCATTAAAAGGATAACAAATTTCCCTTTTAGGTAGAAATATATGGTTTCAAACCACCTATAATAGGCTTGCAATTACAAGGAAAAGTTTTAGATTATAGTGGTTGGTATTTGGCCTTGACAGGCCAAATTAATAAAATAAATAATATGATCATATATATTATTATATAGATCCAACTAGAGAAGGAAATTTTCCTTTGTAAATAACTTCATCTGTCAATGGAGACTTAGACACACATCTACTTAACTAGGCTTGTGGTGATCATGAACTTTGACCTATGAGAGTGGTATTAACCCATGAGAGAAAAATTCCTTCATATTATGTGACCAATGATAATAATAAACTCATTTTCCACCTACATTTTTATTTACCTACCATTAGTCATTAAGTTAGTGCCTTGAATTATGATTTGAATGAAGTTTTGGTGACATGGTGGACAATTCATCAAAATGATCAACTCAATTGGGATGATGCATGTGAACTTGTGATTAACAAGTTTAAACTACCATAGTTCATCATAATAATCAACCTTTCTTATATGAAGGTAATTTCCCTAAAATCCATTTTCATAAAAGTGTTAAAGTCTAGATTGAAGAACATATGGTACCAAAGTACTGGGTTCACATATTTTATTACACACTTACCCCTTTACCATAATCATGATATATGCATCAAGATAATAAGAGGGAGACAAATAATTGGGTGCAAGTGTAGAGTGACTTCTTATATATGTTTGTTTTTGAAGATGAGAACCCTCTAGTTTATATTGCACTACTAAAAATCAAACATTTCCTATGCCACAGGTACACATAAGACTTAAGCACTATGATGGAATCCACTACATAGAAGAACACAACCTATGACCTAAATAAAACATTACAAATATATAAAGTTGCCAAGATAGAACACCAATCTCTTATATATCCATGTCACCAAATATAGGATGAAGAGGAGGAAATTAAAGATTTAGATACTGATGGTGATATTGATTTGATTGATTTGTTTGATCTTGAACATCCAGTAGAACTAGTAAAGAACCCCATCATAGAACCTACTAAAGAAGACAAGTTGTGAAACATACAAATTATAAAATAAGAATGGTAAATAATGATACAAAAAAACATTTCTGAGGAAAAGCATAATATTTATTATAAGCTTATTAAAAATAATGTGGTAAACATTAGAAGTCAGGAGATTCCCAAGCTGACACATATAGGTGGTTATTAGATTGAATCCAAAGTTTCATAAGCCCTACAACTTATATGGGATTGCAAAGATGTGTTTCCCACTAATTTTTTATAGGTCATAGGATTTAATCCATCCTTGGTATAAATTCATATTGTACTCAAAGCGTGTTCATGACCTATAGAGAAACATCCCTACAAGTTGAATCCAAATATGAAGTTGAAAGTGAAGGCTAAACTTGATAGAATGCAAGACACGGGTATAATATATCCCATAGAAAAGGTATATTAGGTTATTCCTATAGTATTGCATCCTAATAAAATAGGGGAGATCAAAGTATGTAGTGACTATCAAATTTTTAATGATGCATGTGTGAATGATCCATTTTTTATTCCCTCTATAGATCAATTTTTGGAATTTGTCACAAGTCATAAAATCTACTCTTTCACAGATGGCTTTAGTGGATATCATCAAATACCTATCATATAAGAAGATAAAGATAAAATGACTTTTTCCATGGAATGGTGATCCTTCCATACAAGGTAATGTCTTTTGTCCTCAATAACACACCTATAGTTTTTCAAGAGTAGTGGTGACTGCATTCAATGATTTCATTCATGATTACTTGAAAGTTTATCTCAATGATTGGGAATTATTTTATTTGTTTATATAACATTTATCCAAGCTATTCCTAATGATATAATGATATAATTTTTTGGGAATTGACCTAAATTTTAAAAAAATATGTTTTTTTTACACATTTTAGTGTCCCGCTAGGTCACATAGTGTGTAGTGAATGAATTTTGGTGGACTTAGCCAAAATTGTAATCATTCTAAGTATGCCTCCACTAGTTAGCTCCTTGGAAGAGAGAAATTTTATTGACCATACAAGTTACTATTAAATTTTTATCAAGGGGTATGCAACTATTTTATCCCTATTAGAGTATTTAATTTATAAAGATGTCAAGTTTGTATGGATTACTAACTATCAATTAACCTCCATAGTATTAAAGTAGAGATTGGTAAATTAACCTATTCTCATCTTTCTATATTGGATCAAGATCTTTCATGTTCATTTTGGTGCTTTAGTTATTGTAGTCAATGTTGTGCTTTTAAAACTAGGAGATAGTGGAATAGACCACCCCATTTATTTTATAAGCTAAAAATTTTCTGACATAGAAAATAATTACATGACAACTAGAATAGAATCACTCAGTATTGTTTTCATATTATAGAAATTTTTCCACTATCTTCTTGTAACACCATTTTAAGTTTTCACAGATCATCAAGCTCTGCACTATCTTGTCAATAAGTTGGTGCTAGGATTACACATTTATCGATGGTTTATATTATTTAATGAATTCTAATTTTACATTAATGTCAAGCCAGGAAGAGAAATTGTTGGGATAGATCATCTCATTTGCATTGCAAATGGGGAAGAACCAAAAGAACTATAAGAAGATTCTCTTGATGCCCATATATTTCACATTTCTATGATCCCAATTTTTTTTGAATCAATTTCCAACTTCATCAAATAAGGAGTATTCCCTGTGCACTACCAAGAAAGAGAAAAGAAGCATTTTGTCACCAGAGCCTTGTCATATACCATTATAAATGGGCTTTTGTATCATTTAAGGAAGGATGAAGTACTACACAGGGTATTTTTAGAACATGAATGACCAAAACTCTTATAGGAGGCACACCAAGGAATAATAAGAGGACATTTTTATAGAGAAAATACTACTATAAAATTATTATAGAGTGGTTTATGATGGCTAAACCCTTTTCAAGATGCACATAGGGTAGTGTATCACTGCAAAGTATGTCAATACATGGGTAAGCCACTACAAAAGGATGAAATTCCCTTGCATCCTTTGTTATTTGAACAACCTTTTGAGAAATGGGGAATTTAATTTGTCAAACCTATCAATCCATCAAATAAATGCAACAAACCAAGGTATATTATTACTATGATATATTACTTTACCAAATGGGTCGAAGATATTATGACACCTAGTTGTGGTGTGAAGTATGCAACAAAGTTTCTATATGAGAATATTATTAAAAGGTTTGGATGTCCTATCAAGATCATTAGTGATAAAAAGACACACTTTGTAAACAATACCATAAAAACCCTTACTAAATAATTCATGATTTCTCATCATAAAATTACTACATACCATGCAAAATACTAATGGCTAGCTGAGGCTTCTAATAAAGTATTGGGAAAATGTTGAGAAATATATATGATTTCAAGAGAGATGATTTATAATATCACATTCTTATGATTATTTGGGCATATTATATATACTCTAAGATGACTACAAGTCTTACTCCATTCCATTTAGTCTATGGGCTTGAAGCAGTTATGCCAATGGAATATTTATTACCCAGTCTACGTATTGCAATGGTCATGAGACTAGGGGATCATGATTCTTTCACCAATATAATTCTCAAACTAAATAATATGGATGAGTATCAATGCAGAGCATCTTGGATGTATGAAGTTCATAAGTGGAGTTAGAAAGCATGGCATGATAGGAATATATGGCAAAAGGAATTTCATAAAGATCAACCAATTTTTTTTATATGATAATAATTTCAAAGAATTTTTCAAAAAATTATAGATTAGATGGAAAATTATTTACATTATACATGAAATATCATAGCAAGGAACCATTATTTTTGGAGATCTATAGGGAACCATTTTTCTAGGGTGGGTGAATAGATGTAGGCTTAATCCCTACCACTAATAGTATTAATTGATATATTTTTACTAAGAGAGTGGGTGTTGAGTATCACTAAATAAATTATGATTTCCCATTTATGTATGTTTTCTTGTGTATGTTTTTTATGTGTGCATGTGTGTGTTTGTAGATGATCTCTTCTGTAGATTTTCAAAAATAGAATACCAAGTATAGCATGCACTAATCATGTATGAAGAATTTAGGTATGCCATCATGGATGTGAATAGGAGTGAAAGAAAGTAATTAAATATATTAAACATATAGTCAATTCACATCAACCAAGATATTTGTCATATAATGGTCACCTCCAAATAGTTAATGCTATATCTAAGGTTTGGTTAACTTAATCTTCAACAAATTAGTGACCGATCAACATCATCTATTTATACTATAGTATGGATCAAAAATAACATAGCTACATATCTCCACACATGAAATAATGACTAAATTCCTTAACTTATATATTGGATAAGATTTGCCACATCAACATTTGCATTGATTTTGAATGGACAACTTAGTGTGGAATTTACATGGAAATTAATAGGCATAAAATTTATAAAGGCATAATTATGTTAACCAAGTCTAAATTTCATCATTAAAAATATTTTCATGATATATAATTTCAATGGGCCAAGGTAATTTTACTATGTAGAGAGCCAAAATATTATCAATTTTGTCACTCAGTAATCATGGATCCTTCACAACTCATTAGTGACTTGATAGATGTTTAAAAAGAAGAAATGGGTATCGATTTAGCACTTTAGTATACAAAATTCACTAACCCAAAACCATTTGATTTCCTTCAATTGGTAGAGTATAAATTATTTCAACCAAATCTTGTCAATGTTACACAACCACTAGCTCTTGTAGTCTCCCACTAATTCCACAACACAAACATCAAACACCTCCTTAACATTCCCAATTTTGGTGACTTGGGTGAGATTGTACAAGTCTTGATCAATCATTATAATGATTTAAACATCTAACATAGCCCTAACACCATGATATTTATCAATATAAAAGTAATGGCTTGAGTTTTGGGCATGCCTATGCAAGGAGATTCTCTTGTTCCATACAAGATGAGAACACATCCTATCCTTTATGAGGTTAGATACTTATATATTCAAGGATCCTAAGGGATCCCAATTAAATAAATACATGATGAACCAATGCAAATCTTGGTAGAATGTATCACATAAAAGTTATGGTAGACCACCAATTTTGTAAAGTAAATTCCAAAATGGGTCATGTATATTTCACACCACATGATCTACCTCAACAAGTAGTTTAATTGGCCTAAATATTTTGTTTAAAAGCTTTTGATAAACATCGATAAGTACCACACATCTTTCAAATAGATATTCCAATACTAGTTTCTCATTTTTCTACTATGCTTCACCCAATGGAAGTCCCCTAAGGGAGAGGTGTACCTTAACACTGACTACTGGCTAACATAATAATTATGTAACCTGATATGGACACTTGATGTAGTTCCCTAGCCCATGAGGGTAAATTCAAGACATGGTGGGAGGGATGCCTAGATTTAAACACCACACATCCTCAGGTGCTACCAAATGGCATGAAATACTTGGAACAACATGTTAGTATCACATTTATACCAAAATTCATGTTCATCTATATTCATGAGATGTTAAAGTTACCATTTAGACCTCTAACATTATTTATTACCATGGGCATGGTGCATGTTGAAGTCACCAAGTATAAATCCTATGAAACTAGGTGTGAAACACCACTCTAAGCTATACCACCTAGTGTATTCATCCTTGTAATACAATAATAATATAAATCTACCACTTTGTAGCTATAGAAATGAAAACACTAGCTCTCCATCAAGTAATAATCAACATCTCCCCCATTGAAGTGCAAGATAAGGAGAATTATAACCTTGTTGGATGATCTAAGGTACCCTAAATCACAAGCCTATATGACCTAAAACAAATGGGAATAGATGAACAAGAGGTATACCAAGTAAGGGTTATCGATATGGTTATATATTTATATGGGAGGGAGGATGAGAAGGAATTCTTCTTCTATAATTTCATGCATATGGTCCAAGTCTGAGTCTATAGGTGGAACTAACAACATGCCCTGCATCCATCATGGTCAACACTATGAAAGAAAAATTTGATCATCTACAAAAAATGTTTGAATTCTTTAATACAAACCTTTTACCACCTTCATAGCTATAGATGTCTTTACACCACTCCTATAAATCCCACATGAGTCCTTGGTGCATAGACCATGAACTAGGAATGAGTCTAAGGTCTCACATACCCTCAAAAAATGCACATTAGGCTCGATAACCATGACATAAGAATCATAACCTTCTCCATATTAAATTTCAACTACCCAAATATAGGTTGGTTACCTTGGGGTGTAATAAATCACATGTTTTTAACTCCATAGTCCATCCAAGTGATTCACCACCTTCACAAAAATCCTTTGAGGTCAAAAATATCACACTAGAACAAACTATATTATAATAAAAATAGGATTCATGGGAGGAATTAGCTCATGTATTATAATGATGAGTATGGAAAGAGGAGAAGAAACACCACAAGGATTAGTCTCAATAACATCAAGCTTAACAAGTAAGTTAACAAGTTGAAGAATCTAAGGCTACATAAAAGGCCTAGAATATAGATGTTGATTGAGAGAAGGATCTAGAGGTGTCCAAGAAGGAATAAGAAGCCATTTATGTATCCAAGTAAGCATAAGAGGCACATCAAAAAAAGATGGATGAAGATCAGAAGAAAAAAGAAAAAATAGGACACAGTGGCATAGGAAAAGTAGGCCATGGATGATGTAACTCATGCATATCAACAAGATAAGGAAGGGGAAATGAAAAATAAACAAGAATAATATGAATACCTAAGCAAATTGTAGGAACAACAAATAAGTGTAGCCAAGGCACATATATAAGCATATGTTATAACTAAACAAACCAAGGCTACTACATTAGAGGAATAGAAGAAAGTAGAAGAACATGTGTAGAAGATTTAGGAGGAATAAAAATTGAAAAACAAAGCTTCATAGGATGATATTAATAGGAAAATAGAGGAGGTTTCCAAATAGAACAAGTGGAAGACATTGTGAAACAAATTTGAATTGTAGTAAAGGCTAAAACATAATAACAAGTTCTTGGGTAACAAGAAGTTGGATTTAAGTAGCTAGATCAAGAAGAAGAACCATCTTCCACCCCAATAGGTCCATAATAACCTAAATTACCTTTGGGAGGAGTCTAGCTATGAGGTGTCCTAACTATGGGTATTTGGCACACCACCTTCTCTCTTCTACTTGAGACCATGCCATGACCTAACCCTTTAAAAACTATAGTTACATTGGAAGCATTCCCCTTCTAACAAGAAGCATCATTGGTTGTTTCTAGACTAGCATTGAAAAAATAGATAAAGGATGCAATAATATTCAAAGAGTCCATTGAATAGAAGGTTGCATCTCTAAAATAGGAAATGGATCAATCTAAGGATTAGAATGTTGAGTTTAAGGCTTGCCTACATGAATCTACCAAGCTAGTCTAGGATTCTTATCCTGAGTAGGTCACTTGAAAAATTAGGGACCAAATCATGTTTGATCAACATAAACTCAAGACAATCATCTCTAAGTTAACCAAGGATTGGTGCATAACACAAAAAATCCATGTAATTGGCATAATAGGATAGGTTGTTAAGACTGAGGTTATAAATCTCATCACTCTACTAGAGGAATATAAAGGAATGATTTATACTACTACACTTAAATCATAATAGGTTGCATGTAGTTTGCTATATTGGAAGCAACAAATGGATACTTCTTTAGCCATTTCTAGCATAGACTTTGCAAAGGCCACCACCACTAAAGAAACCATGGTCAACCACACTAACACTATGAAGGAGAAGGATGGATCACTTTAGTATTTGTTCAATGTCAGGGATAATGTGTTTAACAACCTCCTTAACTAGTAGAATCATCTTTTGCATGGTTTTTTCACTAGCCTCCAAGATCAACAACATGTAGACAAGATGTAACTACTAAGTTGTAAGATTTAGATAAGGGTCACCAACAACAAGGTATCCTTAAGAATAACTAATGATATAGATCTCAAGTAGATCATTAGTTACTATGATCTATTGTGTACCTTATTGTGGTTGATCCAAGAAGTGATGTTGGACTAATATGCCTACAAGATCGATCAAAATCTCTTTTCCAATGAAGTTGCTCAGATTTTCAACACACCTACATACAAGACACCTTCATAACTCCATTAGATCATCACTCAGTGTAAGGAAACATAATCCAAGTCCAAAGACTCTTTTGGTCACTCATCATCTACATCTATGTAACCACCATCAAGTTAAGTGTTGCACAAAGTACAAGTGTTGAAAATTTTTGTATAACATTTTGTATTGGGAAAATTTTAGTAAGACAAATAGTGATAGGTTGGTTGGAAACCTATAAAGGGTGACCACCTAGTTATACCATCTAATTGAAAACCTAGAAAGGGTGGTAAGTTTTTACACAACTTAGTTGAAAAAATAAAAGGATTGCTAAGTAGTGTGCAAGAGGTGAAAACCAAAAATGGTGCCTTGAGCGATTATTGTGAATCTTACGAGTCTAACCATTTATTCAACCTATACTCACTTGTGCAATTTTGGATATCCTATGATGTTTTCTCAGGATGAGACAACATTTTAATTCCATAGAAGTGTTGGTATAAAAATTTAGATTATAAAGTTGTGTAGGATATTTTTCTGATATTCATGCATTATGTACTCATTTTATCATGTATAAGTCTATTTTGTCCTATATTTACAACTTGTAATAGGATAAAATATGAACATACTCCACTTTTAAAACCAAGTATGCGAATAAGATTAATAGTCATAGATTCGAAACATCTGTATATACTTTTGATTGTAAGAAAAATAGATTTCCACTTTCAAAGAGATCAATAGATATTCATCTGGTTATGGTTACATGTGTGATTTCTTACTATGTTCCTTTTGTGCATTCTCATGTATAATGTTTAATTACTTTCTACTTAATCTAACCTAAATTCTTTATTTATATTTATGAAAAATTGGTTGTTCTTAATTCTTAAATAATACAGGGTAATTAATACTTCCTATGTTCCTATTATCAAACTTCTATATGAACTCAATACATTATTTTCTGAACATGAAGTATATCATAGCTATCCTCATCCTTAACATGTTTTGATTCTTCAAGAACCTCTTATAACACATTAATTCATAAAATGAAATTTAAAATGGATTCTTGGACAAATATAAGGGCTATTGTAGGGTAAAATATATAAATGAGGAATTCTTCCATATAAAATAAAAAGAAGATAAAAATATGGAAGACTATCTAGATGGATTCATCTTTCTCTATAGATAATGTAGATATGATTTGAATGAATACCTCAAAAAGATATTTTTATTAGATAAATTAGATGATTATGCTTGAGACTCCTTGAATCTAATGGAAAAATGAGAGGCAAATAAATTAACTCTCAATTAAATTGTTATACTATGTAAGAAATATTCAACGACAAAGGCTAGTAATAGTAGGACAACTCATGAAGGAGTTCTCAAATATTAAAATAAACATTTTGGTTCAGTTAAATACCACACTATATATCTTTTAAGTAAAATTTAATACCACTACTGAACCTCTAAATTTGTACTACCCAAAATTTAGGTTGAAACATGGACTCCAAGACTACCCTCTGAGTAGGATACATATGTGTGTTATTTATGATGCAAATAACCATGACACAAAAAATACATCCTCATTCATGTTATTAATAATTAATTGAAACATATTACCCAACCAATGGAAGAATTCAATAACATGTAAAGACAATGGAATATTTTTTATTAGAATCAAAATCATAATAGCTTTGTTCCTAAATATTCTTCTAATCCATGGATGATAAGTGGCTGAAATGAGAGTAACATAGGTAAGCAACTAGAAATTTCAAATTTGTGAATATTTTTATTTTAAATTGAGATAAATATGGAAAAATGACTAATAGGAAAAATCTAAACATTGAAATGAACCCTAGTATTTTTTTAGGTCAACTAAGGGTATAAAAGGGTACTAGGTAGGAAGAAGTTAGACCAATAAATGACCATGACATTTATGTTAAATGGGGAAAATTTCACCATAGTGGATGAATAGATTTGCCCTGATCGACTTAGTCTATAATATGAGGGATAATGATAAGGTTGACTATGTAATTGTGGACCACTTTAGTATGCTAATAGGGGGATAACTACATATAAGTGAGCTAATTTAGTTGATATGAGAGATAAGGCTGAACATGTATATCATGGTTGACATAGTATGTTTAATAGGCTTGATGTAGTATTGCTAATAGAGGCCAACTGTGTATAACAGGGCCGATATAGTATCACAAGACAAGAAAGTAGTCGATCTAGTATTGATGTGGCTAATCTACTAGGCATTTGAAAGGGTTGATCTAGTATCACAAGGAAATTATAGGGTTGATTTAGTATTAAATAGGTTGATTCTATAGAAAATGGAGAAACTAAATCAAACAACTGATTTTGAGATTTTTTTAAGAATGTGTTTTGATTATTTATGACATAAAAATCTAATAATCCTTTGTTGTTTGATAATTTATAGATATACTAGAGGTATTGGTAATTGATAAATTCATCATGGATGCCAAATCTACTGGACTGATTGATTGATGTATATAGAGTGTAACTAGTGTCACTAGGCTTTGGAGGTATCATGTAGATGAGGCACATCTCACTTAGTGTTAATATAATTTTCATATTATTTAGATCATCTGAATGGTTTAGCAACACTTTTTGATGGGTTGTAAATGGGGATACCATAGAGGTGCATATCATGCTAGAGGATGTCCACACTTTTTTGGGAATGCCAATAAGAGAGGAAACATGAGCCAGGTGGGTAACACAATTAGATAAGATATACTTGAGTTTATGGGTCAGTATATTTGATGTATATGTTTCTTATAATATGGATATCTATAAGGCCATGATCAGACTTGTGACAACATAAGTGTTAAATCATAAGTTAGATGACAAGGTACTATTATACACAATAGCCTTATGTTAGTCCATTTTGGATCAAGGAGCACTATATTACTTTGGGGATGTCATCTAGGTCTAACTAATGCATAATATGTATAGGATGTTGTTTATAGGGTAGAAGACCATGGGGTCAATTATTTTATTGAGTACCTAAATATATGATAGGTTCTTTATGTATCAACCAACTAACTTGCCCCACATGGTGGATGATAGGATACCTTTGGTGATGAGATGGTGGTGGGACTAGGTATTATGGGTTATGCCCCATGTGCCAACTTTATAGACAATCACATGAGGGGAGATTATGTTTTATTCATACATGCACATTGCTATTATTTGGCTTAGTTGGCTGATCATGGTGATAATGCTCTAAAATAAGGGAATTTTTTACAAGATAATTGGAATTAAGAATGAAATAAAACACATAAATAATTAGATCAATGTGATTGATCTAATTGAGTTACACATCATAAACCTTGCACCAATGTTTCCCAATGCAAGTTTTTTAATATAACACATAATGATCAAAGAGGAATCAGTTAATTGAAAAGTAAATGCTAACTAGTTGGTCACCCTAAGTGTTATTATATTATTAGAAAGGTTTTATTTTAATGTGATAGGAGAGTTGGCTAAAATAGGGAACTAGAAAGTAGTCTAAAGTTGGTTTTAGGATGTTTGTACTAAAAGGGATCTGTATTGGCAATAGTATTGGGTTAGTATTGGGGACTACCCCCTCACTTCACAATCTCATAGGGATAAGGGTATCATAAGCCTTACCAATATATACCATTAACCATGTATTTATACTTGTCCAAACAACCAAGTCTACTTCCCCCATGGTGATGAAATCCAAGTAGGTAGGCATTAGGAAGAGAAATGTTTAAATGTGGTTTAAATTTTATGTGATTTGGTAGTGTGTGTAAAAGAGTAAAATAGTGTAACTAAAATGTTAATTTGAAAAACCACCTATTTAGACTATGTGAGTTACATTAATCATGTAAATAGCTAAAAAGGAAATGTGAATTAATTACTAAAAAATAGATGATAATTACTTGATTAAGAATAGTATAGAGTTAGTTTAGGTGACACTATATGAAAATAGTAAAGAAGAAATTCAACTAGGTCACTACTATTCTGTAAAATCAAGGTCTTTAAGAATAAAGTTAAATAAGTAGACTATGTCCCTTAAATATAAGATAGACTATAGAACTAAGTTGACCAGGTCAACCTAGTGAGCTATAGGGTTGCATTTTTGAACACTGCCAACTTGTGAAAAATAGAACTAAAGGAAATAATGAAATGATAGAGAGGGAAAATAAAGGAAGCTTGGTGGGATTGAAGATTTTTTAGATTGAAAATTTTATGTTGTATTACTTTAGTTGTTGCTTACAAATTTTGAATATTGGGTCAGCTATTTTGACAGAGTTCTATAAAACCCTGTATGCTAAAGAAGAATAAGGAATAGGGTTGACATATTTGATAGTGTTCATTAACCTATATGTTAGAAAAAATAATTAGTAGATAGAGTCAACCTATTTATTAAGGTATGCTAATCTAGAATTGAATAATATTAATGTGTCAAACTATTTTATTTAGTAACATATAGTTGATGAAGACCTACACAGATATAATAGATTCATTTTAAAGTGAGTGTGTGTTAAACCTATGCATAGAAATTTATAACTATACTAACTGGTTTGATACAATACTATAAATATGAAAAAATATAATAAAATGATTAAAATGATGGCATGAAAGAAAAATTTAAAGAGTTATATTCATGTCAAGTTCACCATAATGTATGCAAAGGGAAATTCAACTGATCTATAAATCAATCTTAGCTTGAAAAATATAAATCCTACTTACACTTTTGATTGTCAACATATTATATATTTGGGATCATGACCAAGATGGATCTATTAAACCTAGCCAAGGGATATTTTATAATAACAAATTCAATAGGGAGGGTTATAAAGCCTCCAGTTAGGTAGAACTATGTAATAACCCTAACTAAGTCCTTTGTTTTCATATTCACTAAACTAATAACAAGTAAAACAAATTATGATCTAGTGCTCACCAAAGCTTATGGCACAAATTGGGGGTAATAAAAATAAAAATAAAAAATGCATATAAGATATATACTAATTTTAATGTACATGAAATCATAATTAATGGGAGAGAAGTAAAATTGCATATCTATATAGTCTTACAAAGGAGTAACAATGTTAGGAATACTTACCTTGGAAGATGAATCCATCGAGCCTAAATCTTTCCCTTGGCCAAGGTGTTTCAAAAGAGGTTATTTTGGTATGTAAGGATGACAAGGATAAATTAGCTCTAGGATACACAACCTATCCATGCATTTATAAAACTTCTCCATAAAAAAATATTTGTATCTCCAAATAAAGTATGAAACCCTAAGAAATGCTTCTCAAGTAGAATGGTGGATAAGCAAATGCACAATATATATCTCTTCTTCTTCTCTTGTTTTTGAAATGATGAAATGGATGTGTTTATATAGATGTATCTAACAATAGTATTTTTTTAAATTTTAGCTGATAAGGTCAACCCAATCAACATTATATCATTAATGATAAAAACAAATTAGCTCTTAGTCTACGTTAGCTAGGGGTAGACCTAGACCCAAAATAAGTTTGATCAATTAGAGTAAATGGTCGATGGGGCTGATATTATAACAAAGACCATCAAAAAATATTTTAGGCTAGGGAAGTGATAATGAAGGTGGAAAATGACTATAGGAGGGGGAAAAATAGGAGGTAAAGCTTAAGGGAATATTTTTAGGAGATGGTTATGTAGGTATAAAATGGTAGTATAGGGAAAAAATTTCCTATGAAGCACTAATTGTCTATCGACCCCTTTCTTGGTTAACCCCTTAAGGCTACACTAAGAGAGATTAAGACTCGATGGG
The DNA here is from genome assembly GCA_037957365.1 of Torreya grandis. Lineage (NCBI taxonomy): Eukaryota > Viridiplantae > Streptophyta > Pinopsida > Cupressales > Taxaceae > Torreya > Torreya grandis. The sequence continues at coordinate 853,726 of JARHVA010003804.1, read as the reverse complement.
TTCCTATAAGATATAAATCATCAATAATTGATAAAGTTTTGAAAATATTATTTGTATATAGTTTCCACCTCAACCAGTGTTGATGTCTACTACCAATTAGCCTCCACAAACTGAACAAGTATGTTAGATTATATTACTTATATAAACCATAATATACCCAAATAATAATAAGTATCCCCTATTTATGGAACTAAACAATAAATGACTATGGGATTCAATTTTATAGACTATATTAATATTTAATTACATTTATGAAAAACATTGACTAGTTCTTCACTCTCTAACATAGAAATTTCCAAGGAAAAATTAAATTCAATCCCTCTTAATGAGAAATCCAAATAAAAATAAGACATTTAATAATTATAAGAGGAGTTGATAAGATACATTCCATATCTCAATCTAGATCTAGAGTCTACTAGTCTAGCTTTAGAGTCCACCAGTCTAGCTCTGGACTCCACCAGTCTAGATCCAAAGATGCTCAATTTAGATCTAGAGATGCCCAGACCTAAGCTATAAATTATCAAATAGTATATATAATGTTACCAAAATAACTCTATGGAAAATCATTATTAAACTCATGATCACACACCTCTCTAACATAGTGTTATTATCTTGGTACAAAATATTCAAAAAACTTTTCTTTCAACTTTTTGTTGTCCATTAGTAGATGTGACTTCAAAAGTAGACTCCTTGAAAGACAAACTACCTACCACATGTTGAAACTTCATCATGGTCAGTTTAAATAGCTCATAATTTAACTTGGGTAAGTTAATTCAATCCATCCATGGATAAAACAAATTATATCACACCTAAAAAAAGTGTTAAACATAAATAGTTGGTTGATTGATGAGCAAGAAAGTATAATTTTAGAATTCTTAGAAGGAATATTTCAAGAGGAAATAGTATAAAAATATTTGACTAAATATTATTTTGGAGATGTTAAGTATGAGTTCCAAGTTGATTTTAAAGTTAAATCCAATATAGATAAAGAATTAATGGATGCAAAAGGAAGCATGGAACTGTTATTGTTATTCAAAGAGAACCATGGTCACCAAATCAAGAAATCTCAGGTATGTATTTTTTGTTTTCACATAAATATAAATATGTTTCCTATGAATATTAATTTCATACTTGGAATAATATACCTCCACCATATCAATATTTTTCAAATAATTTCCATTAACCACTCATCCAATTGTTACAATACCAAGCCCATTTATGGTGGCTTTTACCACACCGTTAATATTATGTTGGTTGTGGGAATTTATATAATAACTAGTGTATAATAATTAAAAAATAACTTTTCCACATCCTAAAATCCATCCATAATCAAGGATTTTAGTAGGACCATGCCTAAATTCAACCATGTTGGAAATATTGTCATTGATGTCAAAGGTCTAGTATTATTGGTGATAAAGGCCCCATTACATTTAATGTTGTTTGTAATAAATATATCTTGGCTAATATGAGTTAATATTTATTTAATATTAATGAATATATTTTTGGTTTCATATGAGACAAAATAAGGGCCCATGGAGAAGTCGAAGAGCCATGGGGTAAAGACAAAAGAAGGATGGGACATATTTTCCCATGAAGAGTCATCTTGGGGAATACCAAGAGTCACCAAGTGAAGACAAAAGAGGAAGGGATAATTTCTCATGAAGTGACACTTTAAGGAATACGAAAAGTCACCAAAGATAAGTATAAAAGTGGGAAAGACGTTTTTGGTCATGAAGGGTCACCACATGACTTTTCAAAGGCTTGAATATGAAGGGTCATCCAAGATTGGCGCCATTTTCCATGAGGATTGAAGGATCACAAAGGGGGAAGGCCAAAGGTCATTTGGAAAGCTATAAATAAAGGCTTGAGTAGCCATTTTTAATGTGAAAGTGAGAGGTTGATTTGATATTGTAATATCTAGCTTAGAAGAGAAATTGTGAGAGATGAATATGATTTGTATTTGTTATATCTAGCTTAGAAGAGCAAAGGTGAGAGAGAGAAAGGAGATGTTGTATTGATCTATCATTTGTTGAGATAGCAACATTTAGAGATATGTGTGTGATATACATAAAGGGGTTGGTGCTCCTATGGGTTGGTGCTCACGAATTGTTGCTGGGTTGGTGCTCGGTAAAGGGGTTGGTGCTCCTTTGGGTTGGTGCTCACAAATAGTTTCTGGGTTGGTGCTCACAAATAGGTGCTGGGTTGGTGCTCGGCAAAGGGGTTTGAAGCTACTGTGGGTTGGTGCTCATGAATTATAGCTGAGGTTTGTACTTGGCAAAGGGGTATGGTGCTCCTGTGGGGTTATTCTCACAAATATATTTGAGATTGATTCTTCATGGTTTTTCCCACATTGGGTTTCCACATTATATATAGTGTCTCTCTCTGTCTTGTGTGGTGTTTGTTATTTGAGTTTTATTGCATATCTTGAATGTTTGATTAAGTGGAATTTGATAAAGGGAAAGTTTTATAAGATATATAATATACTAATTCACCCCCCTCCTCTCAGTATATTCCATGCTTAACAAACCATAATAATAGAACCAATCCAAGTTAGTTCTTAATTTCATAATAAATATTCCATTACTAATGAATAAACTAATACTTGATCCATATCCATTTGTATGTTATACACAAGTCATATTTGAATTATCTAAGTAAACAAACACTATTATCACTATTATTCTACCATGTGGTTATTTAATAAACTGATACCCATAACTCATTCCTTGGAGAGAATTCTCATTGGTCCTAAAATTAAAGGGTATTTCTCATAAGAATATTTGGTGTGCATAAAACCCACATAAAAAAATTCTATACCCTACATAAAATTCTATAGATATTTATATAAGTCTAATATTATTGGATTCATAATTTATGTAATATCAATGGGTTTTATGGCAATTTGGTTTCCATATTATTTCCTCACCATTGATATAGCTTATCTAAATACTCTTTAAAATACACACATTAGTATTTTTTATTAATTATTAATTATGTATCTCCAATTTCATATTACTATTACAAGATACCTTATAAGGGGATCCATACATAGTTAAAATCATAACAAGGATAATCTATGACATTTTTCATAACCACCTTATATATGTATCCCCCTTCCAATATAAATGGTACTATATGTTTGGAGATAAGGTAATTTTAGATCCATTTAACTATCATGTGAATTTCATCCATTATATTTTTATTTCCAATTATTTGTAACATATCAAACTTTAAATGTAATATTTCATGTTCTTATGCATAATAAGCCAATAGGGCCTTAGATCCCTTAAGATAAAATTTGTGCATAATATCGTTACCTCTATAAAATCATATTAAAATGATTTAATGGCATTTTCATATTAATTGTGCATGCTCATGTTCTCATGGGTATCCTCAACACCTCATCACACATAAGTTAATACAACTCTACACTAACTAATTGGTAAAATTTAACCCTTATTACAAAATACCCATATTTTTCACCATCCACTCCTTTGGTGTAACTCTATTTGTCAAAAATACAACTATTTATATGAATTATATAGGAATCCTATATCTTTTGAATAGCTATGTACCTACCATGTTATCCTCAATTGAGTGAGTACTTTATTTTATGTTGTTATGGTATAAATGATCTAGTCCAAAAGTAATTTTTTAATCAATTTACAACCACCATGAATTGTATCTTTTGAATACATTATTTTCCATGTATAATTGTATACACACAACACTAGCTTGTTAACCAACTAATTCAAAGCTTCATGGGTAATGTATAAAAAATAGGTTCTTAAAAAGGTATTTTAAGAACTTTTACAATGCATATACCATTTCTAAGGATTTTATATTACTTGTATCATGGTTTCACTCATCTTAGGAAAACCATTTTCTTGTTGGGATATAAATATTGTTTGTGAAATATTTATAGGTGGTTATGTACTTAACCTATAAGGTAGATTAGTTATTTAGATGGGTGAGAGGTAGACAATATTTTCACTATCAACTATAAAAGGTGACTACATGGTAACCCCTCATTAAATTAAGGAAGTTATATGGTAATATAGGTTGGGTTGAAATGTTTATTTATTATAAAAAATAGTGAGAATATATTATGATAATCAAAGCACAATCAGTTTGGTAAATAATCACACTTATCATGATCAATTAAATAGTATTTATGTATATTACCATTATTTTAGAGACATGGTTGAAGACAAGAAGGTATTTTTAGAAAAAATATATAATTAATTGAAAAATATTGTTAGTACTAATGTTAAAAACACACTAGGTTGAACAAGGTAAATTGCATATTTTTTAAAAGTAATTAAGATACATTATTTATTGTAATTGAAATTAAATAATGCTATAAAACTCACTAAATGTACCGACAACATAATATTTATGCTTATATACCATTCAATACATCATTTTGATGTTATTGATCAAATCAAATATAAAATTTATATATTTTTTATTAGCCCTATGATATAACCATAAAAACCTTTATTTTATTAAACCATAAATGGTTATCGATGATGCATAAAAAATAGTTTTACATGTGGTATATCATTTTAGAATTTAAATTACAATAGTACAACATTTTTTAATTAAATTATAACATAGTATTTTAAATCATCTAAATTAAATAAGTACAACCATTAATGAATATTAATATAATAAGTAATGAATATACACATATGCCAATAACCATTATTGTGTAATAAAATTAAATACAATAGCACCAAAAATATAATAGTACAATGGATCTTATATGAAATATCTCATTAAATAGTATAGTATCCATGAGTATGTATTAAGATTGGTTTAGTTTTACTTATAGAGATGATGAGCATCATATGGGTGTTTTTAATTAAACCATAGACCATCAATCTCCTACACATTCCCCATAGGGAATGGACCTTCCCTTCATGAAGGGGTAGATAATGGTGATGTAGACATCAATAATTCATCTAGAATAATGTTTCGTGAAAATTACTATTACATGAAGTCATCATACAGACCATAGATACTCCTCTATGTAATATGACATCACTCATCCATATAAATTAGAAGGTGCAATGGGTATATAATGTATAAAAATATGACATTACTTTATCCAAATAATTTTAATATATTTTATACTTCAAATGAATTTCATTCAGAGACTACATTAATAATACTCTATGTTACAATACATAAACATATTTATCCTTCTTAGCAATATGCGATGAGTGATTTATAGAAATGATCCCTGCCTTGTCTCTTATCATCCATTATCAAGAAGGGAATATATTTTCATAACATTCAAATGACATCACTCATAATATTTCATCACAAAAATTCTAAAGGAGATATGTAAATTGATCATGATACTATTTTAGATTCATTATATCGAAATCTTAAATTTAATTAAGGTAATAAATCACACTATAAATCTTGTTTACAAATCATCATGCATGTCATTCAATTTAATGTGTATTAAATCACCCAAAACAACAACTTAAACATGTTTGCATTGGACATAGTATTCCAAAATTTAAGCATCCATAAAATGTAATCAACATTCAATCCATGATACATCTAATCATGTATTTAATCTTTTTTAATCAACTATAGTATTTTTTTATTATCAATATCCTAAATTTAAAAAAATATTATTGACATAGGTCATTAATATTATGTTTTATCATAATATTATACATTAGATATGTACTAATATAAGATACTAAAATTGTTTATTAAAAGAAAAAATAACCACTCTAAGACTTCAAACAGCGTCACAATATTGAGATAATTTTGTTCACTCCTTTTTATTCTTAACATGGTGTGTTATAATTTCCTAATCCACTAATAGTATGTTATTATTAATTATAAAAAAGTAAAAAAACAATGTATATGTATATGCATCAACCATTAATATACTAAAATATACAATATTATTTAATAAAAATTTGATAGACTTCCACCTGAGTCATTCTATAAACTTTTACATATATTACAACACATGGATAAAATTAATCCCATTTTTAAAAATATAAATAAGGTTATGACCATTTTAATTATGATATATATAAATATATATTATTATTTTAACTCAACTATAATATTCACAAAATTACTATTTACATCTAAACATGGGTTTTATTATTTAATAAAAATATAAAATAAATACTATCACATCCATTTTTATGTTTATTTTTTAAATTATGCACAACCAAGTCTTTGGTCTACCAAGCTTATTTTATCAACCCCAAGATTGTAGGTTTTTAATATTACAACCTAAAATTTGAGATTACTAATAAAATTAATAATCTTAATTTAATCACTAATACCATTGGAAAAATGAAATTAAACTCATGCAATGATTTCCCAACTCTCGTAATGATTTTCCCAAGCTAATAGAAATCAACTCCCATAATGATTTCCCCAAATTCACATTTCAATCCAAAAAATATAAACCCTTATTTACCTTAACTAATAAAATGAGTAATCCTAATTTAATCCCAATTACCATTTGAAAAATAAAATTCAACTCATGTAATGATTTCCCCAAGCTAACATAAATCAATTCCTATAATGATTTTCCCAAATTCACATTTTAATCCAAACTAGAGAAATTGTAATTTCCTTTACATGAAAATGATCCATTTCAAAAAAATTTATGGTATAAACTCATAAAAAAATTTATAATTACCCAAGTTATACTTAACCAAAGTTTAAAACAATTATTCTTTAACATTTTCTCAACAAAAATATATTCTTTAACTCACCTAAAGTCTTCAAAATCAACAATGCATATTTAACATGGTGGTATAAAGTTCCCTAAATACTCTAAATACTACTAATAACAAGTTTACTCTTAAAACCTATACTATTACATTCTAATACCTCACCTTCCAAGGTTACGACTATGCAAGACAAACTAGGGAAGACTTCACAATCAAATACAAATATGACTATGCAAACAACATGATATGCATAAGCTAGATGACTCTCAATAAAATACACACATATATTAAATATATTAATGATTTTTACATGTCACAAATAGAATTAATATAAAAATAATGCCCCAATTTAACCTAACCAAAGTTTAAAACAATTATTCTTTAACATTTTCTAAAAAAATAATTATTTAACTCACCTAAAGTCTTCAAAAGCAATAATGCATATTTACCATAGTGGTGTAAAGTTCCCCAGATACTCTAATTGATACTAATAACAAGTTTACACTTAAAACCCATATTATTATATACTAATACCTTACCTTCTAGGGTTATGACTATCCAATCTAGACTAGGTAAGACTTCACAATCAAATATGAATATGACTATGCAAACAACCTAATATGCACAAGCTAGCTGACTCTCGAGAAAATCCACATATCTATTAAATATATTAATGGATTTTACATCTCAAAAATATAATTTTTATAATTATAATATTAAATTTAAATATAAATGTATAAATATAACTCAAAAAGTATCGAGTAACACAATAATGCATTCAACAAGCAAAACTCAATGCAATAATGCAAGCACATAGACTATCCAAAGTAAAAAAACACATGTTGAACATAAAAATCAAACAATCTAGTGTGAGTGTGTGATTATTCTAGATTTTTTTTATCCCTAGCTACCATGATCTAATTCCATCTGTTGTAATATACTCTCCTTATGTGTGACTATGTGAGGGTAAAACTATCATGCATCCACCTCAGACAAAGAGAATGTAATTAGTCCATTTATATCAATATAACTAAAAAATTAATTAATCAATAAATGATATAAACACCACTATATTTACTCATGCTTAAAATTCATAATAGTTCAATAGATTTTTACACTTTTTGTTGAATAAATGTATTGAGAATAAATATGCAAACTAGAAAATGCAATAGTCTAATTAAAAAAGGCATATATCTTATTACACACAATATAATTATAACTAATCAATAGTGTCAATTTTTGTTTGAGGATATGTTAAGGATGTAACATCCTTCCCCCACTAAATAGGTTTTCATCTCAATGATATTATTATAAATGAACATGTCTTAAAATGTAATAAGTTCAACAAAATTTATCAATCAAATAATTGAGAAAATAGCCTGAGAAACTCCTCATAGTCATCCCAAGTATCTCTAAGTTTATAACATTTGTCCCATTATATTTTTAATTGGTATGATTATCTATTACATAGGTTTATCTTCTATGTTTCATGTATTCTGATTGGTTTTAGTGTTACCACTCTTAGATCTAAAACCTATAACACATTCTAATCAAGTACATGTGAAGGATCAACCACATACTTCTTTGAATAAGACACATGAAAAAAAATATGAATCTAATATAGTGATAATGCTAGAGAAATTCCATATGTAATAGGGTTAATATAATATATAAAATCTAAAATTCCTATGTAGCTAACTTATAATTTGGCTGATTTGCCAAATTTGATTGAGCTCTTTTATGGTTTAACATGCATAAAAACTTTGTCTCCAATTGATAATTTCCTTTATTTTGTTTTCAAATAATCATATCTTTTTTATATATAATTCACTTAAGTCAACCTTTTTCTAATTATTTTTACCCATTCTTCAATTTTAACAAGTATTTTAGGCCCAAAAACCACTCTATTTTATATCCTATCTTAGCTGATAGGTGTTCTACATTTTCTGACATAAAGATCTTCAAAAGGTGCCATTTTTAAATCTTTATGGAAATAATTATTATAATAAATATCAAATAATTAAATATGTTTTTTCCACTTTTATTATTGGTCCATGCAATACATATTTAAAATATCATCTAACACCTGATTTATCCTCTTTGTTTTCCCATTCATTTTAGGATGATAGGTTATGATAAAATTCAATTAAGTTCCCAAGGTTGAATTTAGAGTTTTCCATAACCTAGAAGTAATATGATGGTATCCATCAAACATTATTTTCTTTTAAATTCCATGCAACATGTAAATTTCCTTCAAAACCCTTTTTTCTAGAACTAGTGCATCATAGTCAAGTTGCCTTGTATAAAGTGTAATAATTTGATCAACTTGTCAACTTCCACCAATATCATTCCATGTGTGTTTCTTGACATTTTTAATCCTTGGATTAATTCCATGCTAATAACTTTCCACTTCCTTTTTAGGATATGATGAGGGTATGACAATACCATGGGATGAACATGTTATGATTTCACCCATTAAAAACCTCAGCATCTAAACATGAAATACATTGTATATTTATTTATTAATTTACATAAATATAATGGTTTAAATTATTCCATTAACTTAGTCACTCTTGGATGACTAGATTAAGGATAATTATGAAAATACTTAAGCACCAAGACTATTAATTCTCTCTATCTAGCACTTACATTCTCTAATTAAACCTTAGGATTCTATCTCTCTCAATCTATTATTCTTTGCATTTATGATCTTGATAATTTATTCTAAGGCTTTATTAACTTACTCATATAATTTATATATTATAGTTAATTTTAATAATTAATCTCAAAAGGTACTTCTAATAGTAGGAATAGATGTTATGTACCTTTTATGGCTAAGAGTGTCTATAAATAAATTCTCTTTTCTATTTATGTAGTTGATGTGGAAGTCAGAGTATGAAAAAATATCAAGTCATTGTCTTTGACCAACATTCAAATTCAGATACATAAAGATATACTTGAGCCCTAGATTTTCAATATTGAGTACTAAAGGTTTTCCTAATAGATAATTCCTCCAAACCTATAAATCATGCATTATTGTAGCTAATTCCAAATCATTTGGATCATAATTATCTTCATAAGGATAAAATTTAATCAATTCATATACTAATACTAATATTTATTACAATAATAATCCACCTATACCATCCCCAAAAACATCTATCACCATAAAAATTACCATTAGGATATGTAACACACAAAAATGGTACATTTGTGATCCTCTTTTTCAGTATTTTGAAGTTTTATCACACTTATCACTCTACAAGAATTATTACTCTTTTGATTTAAATTATTTGGTGGGATTGGATATCTTAGATAAATTACGTATAAAAACTCTCTAAACCCATAAAACTATGCACCTCATGAAAAAAATTTGGCTTCTAACAATTCTAATATAGTTTTTATCTTTTTTAGATCCACAAATATTCCTTTAGTTTAACTAATATGCCTTAAATATTATACCTTATTATGAAAGAAAGAATAATTTTACATATATAGTATGCTTTCAAAATCATTACAAAAACATCCACAAGTGCAAAAAATGTTCTTCTTCACTCTTAAAATATATCAAAATATCATCTAAGAAGACTAACACAATTTGATATAGTAATATTTGAACAGATTATTCATAAGAATCATAAATGTTGTAGTTTCATTCTTTAGTTTGAAGCATAGAATTGTGATTTCATAGTGTCCATACCTTGTCTTAAAATTAGTTTTAGGAATATCTTCCTTATTTATCCTTAATTGATGATTCCCTAATCTAAGATTAATTTTATAAAGGACTATTGCACCTCACATTTGATTAAAAATATAATCAATGTGGGATAAGAGATACATGTTATTAATTGTTTCCTTATCAAAAAATGTGTAGTCTATGTACAAATTTATAATCCCATACATATTCATAACAAAAACCATTAGTACTCCCCATGGTGAGATAACAGATTGGATAAATACTTTAGACAACATTTCCTATAGTTGAGATTTCAGTTTCATAAGTTCTGTTTTCATCATTCTATAGGGTTCCTTGGATTGAGGATTAGATCATGTAATTATGTTAATTTTTAAATCAAATTATATTTTGGGAGGTAATCCAATTAGATATTTTGGAAACACATCCCTAAATTCATGTAAAAATGGATAGTCTTATATGGTAGGATATTTAGGTTTCCCTGCCTTATTTATACTAACTATAAAAATATGACTTCCCTTATTTTAAGCCTTTCTTAATTATATGGATGGAATTTTTCTCAACTAAAGTTATTTTTTATCTCCTTATATTTGATTTTTGTTTCCCAAATAATCTAAACATTCTACCTTCTTTGTGAAGTAATCTACCTTTGTCTTGTGATTCTAAATATAATTCACCCCTAAAATCACATCATATGACCCTAGTGGAGCTATAAACAATTATAATATGGTGGTGAAATTAGGTAATTACACCTCTTATTCTACTAGGAACTTATCTACTTTGACCCTAGATTAATTCTTATACTACACCGTCCTTGCATTTTACATATGCCAATCTTTTCTAGATAGTTTATTAAGCAAATTAAGAGAAATTAACCACTCAATATCTCCATTATCTATTAAATATATACATAATACCCAAAAAAATTACCTAACACTTTTATTTGTGATATTTGAAACTCAACTTGATGATTTTCAATTATTGCATTGATCCACTGTTGGAATGTCCCTTCCTACGATTATGATGATGAAGCATCATTGAATTTAATTCATGTTTTACAATGAGGATAATCTTTTTCATAATGATATCCACAAGTAAAACATTGACATGGCTCTTTTTTTATCTCCAACAAGTTACTCACTTTGTTCCCATCTTTGAATCCATTTTTCCCCCTTGAATCATTATTAAACCTTGGATTCTTATACTTTTAATCTATTATTGGAATACACATTGTGATTCCTATTCTTCTTTTTAAAATAAGTTTTTGGACCTCCAGACTTTTTTAAATATAAGTCTTTGACTTTTATAAGTGATTCTAATGTATAACCTTATTTTATGGTTTTATCAAATACTCAATACATGAAACTAGGTCCATTAAAATCCACTTTGTAACCAATATAGGGCCTCTACCCTGATGAAATTTCATTTTTATGAAATTTCATCATTTTAGTATTGTAAAACATACTTAAGAATTTTAGTAAACTATTCTCAATACTTAGTCACTGATAGCTCTCCTTGCTTCAAATTCTAAAAAATAATTCAATTTATGATCAAAATAGATTTATGATAAAAACCTTTCCCTTAACATTGAAACAAACTATTCTTATGTGCTGGTAGTGAAGATAAGACCCATCTCTAACTTCTTGTTATGCCACAAAGTAGTTGCTTCACCAACTAGTTGGTATGCTCTCCATATCATTTTTTTCACCTTTGATTAATTCAAAATCTATAAATATTTATTCATTTATATGATACAAACTTTCATTTCATCTCCCAACACCATTCCACTAAATTTAGGTGGATTCACCTTTTTTCATGTCACACACAAGTTCTATTGCCACTTCCACTCTAGCAGCTTGATGTTATTCAACTAGATCTTGTTCTTGATGCTCTTCCTAAACAACCTATTTTCCCTCTTAATCTTCATGTTTATAATTCCCATGTACTTCATATTCTAGTCCTATTATTCTATCTTGATTCTCAATAAAAACATGAGAATGTGATTAATCTTAATAGCTTATTCTACTACCAATAAGTTAACATCAGGTTATTGATCTTGGTTTGAATTTCCTTCAACATTTTACCTTACACACACCATTTTATACTATTAAAAACTAGGATATATGTGTCATAATTTAGTGGACTCGTAATTTTTGAGAATTTAATCTTGTGCTCTAACACCACATATTAAGACCACACTAGGTTCAACTAGGAAAAATATGTAATTTTTGTAAAAGTAATTAATGACCACTATCTGTTATATTTAAGATTAACTCATTCATTTAAAATAATTAAATGTACTAACAACATAATATTAATATTTATACATAAATCATATACATTATTTTTTATTATCATGTAAAATCAAACTAAATATAACATTTTTATATTTCGTAGTAACCCTTTGAACAAAGCATATAAACCTTTGCGATATTAACCCATAAAATTTTCTCAATGATGTAGAAATAATAATATTACACATCATTACATCACTATAACATTTAAATTATAATAGTATATAATTTATGTATTAAATTAAAGCATATTATTTTAAATCATCTACATTCAATATGTATAACTGCTATTAAAGATAAATACTATGAGTAATGAAAGTACATGTATTTCAAAAATAATTATTGTGTAATACACATAAATACAACAATACCAAAATACAATAGTGTAATGGAACTTCTATGAAACAAATTGTGAATAAATATAATAGTCGTGAGTATATATTAGGATTAGTTTAGATTAAGTTATAGAGAGGGGAGATTATCATCTAAGTGTTTTTCCTCTAACCATAGACCATTGATTTACCTCACACATCCCTACTAAGAATGGACATTTCCTTCATGAAGAAGTAGATAATGTGTTATACTCTTAACCTATAGTGCATCTAAGTATATGTGTATCTAAATTGTGGATTACATACCTTTTATGTTATATTATTTCATTTATTTATGTTATTAGTGTTATTTGGTCCAAGATCTCATTCTCCCATATACACCTATTAGATTAGGTGCATTAATTGAGATTGGGGAAAAATTATGGGACTTTTGTCCTCTCATTTTAAAATTTTTGTTGAGGTAATATAGGGCATGATTTGTAATTGTTGGGATACATTAAACAACTTTCTTAGAATATATCTCCAAGAATGCAGCACCACTACCAATAATCTAGTTTCTTTTTTCTTACTTAACACAAATCTTATTCTTGACTAACTAGAGCAATTGTAATCAATTTACCACCCAATTCCTATTTTGATTTAATTAACAATTTATAAATAAAATGAAAAGTATCACTTGGTAATAAACAAAATTCAAAAGAAAAGGAGGCAAAGGCATAAAATAAATCTCTTTATACCAAATAACAAAACTAATGTTTAAGAACTAAGGACATGTTCATCTATAGTCTTACCATTGTATGTTGAGTTTCATAAGAGCTAAAACTTCATCCACATAAATAAGGGATTCAAAGGATATTATTGAATTCTCAATTATTATAATATTTTATATAATTACACACATAATAGATCTATTTTTAGTAACACATAAACCTATATGAATTTAAATAAAGAAGAAAAAATTCAAGAAACAAACTATAATAACTCAAAGTTCATCCTAATTAATGCATACAATTGTATAAAACACATAATATAGTTATTTAACAATAAATTTTCTCATTAAACCATATAATTTAATACTAAATTCATGAAACAAAAAACATGTAAATAGAAAAACAAGGGTTTGTAATAATATTTGGAGTGTTCAATTATAGAAGTGGTGACCCTAACAAAGAGTTGCCTAAAAAAATATATAATAAATGAGGTGGGACCCATCTATAAAAATAATGAGATCCAAATATTATCCATCATATCCCAAAATATTTATAACCTAATGATTACAACCACAATCCCAAAAAAGACCAGAATGAGAGAAAGAGAGCCCAAAGTATGACAATCAATTCTTGATCAGGACCACCAAGATATTTAACTTGAGATGCATTAGGGACCAATTCCAAAATAATATTGGGAATATAATTGAGCTATAAATTCCTAAACCACCAAATTTCCCTCTCAGTACTACTTTGGCAAATTGATAGGGGGATCTTGGAAGAGCACATATACCGAAGTCATGAACTCCAATAGGGGCCTCTAATGATAATTTCACCTAATTTACGTGGTGATACTCATATTAAAATATTTTTAATTATATAATATGTCCTTGGATATATAATTATTTAATTTTTATACCTTCATCTTCATTTCCACCTTAAAGTGGTTGAGGTGGACTCTAAATTTACTAAAGCTGAGTAAGGTATCATCTAAGTGGAAGAGGACTATAATGCTAACCTCATTAAAGTATGAAATGATTTTGTCCATAATTTTATCCAAGGGCATGATGGTGGTATGTATTCCATAGACATAATCCTTAAGTGAAGATCTCTTGATGCATATGAATGTTTGGTATAAGTTCAATTCAATGAGGGATATGAGCTTAAGTTTAGGAAACATTCACTTATTAAGGATCAATGCCATCATATTTCACTTATTGAAAATTATTATGATATTTTCCAAGTATTTTTTTACCATTTAGATTATCATGTTTCTATTTTAAACATAATCCATTGAAAATTATTATGATATTTTCCAAGTATTTTTTTACCATTTAGATTATCATGTTTCTATTTTAAACATAATCCATCACTTTGCATAATTTTATGAATAATTTTGTGAGTGAAAATTCAACATTGTTAATCACATTGACTAGGAATGAAATCCTCACGTAGGAATCTAGGGTCTTGACTTGGTCCCTGAGGTCTTCCATTAACTTCTCTATGATCTCATTGGTGACCATGATTAATGATACTAGGTCCTTTTTAATATTATATTTTCCTATAATAGTCTTTTTCTTAATGAGATAGAAAAGGCCCTACTCTATTCTCTAAACAATAGGATATCCATTATGTGTGAAGGTTTGGGTCATCACCCTTATCATTTTTATCAAAACTTTGTCAAATTGTAACTAGATATATAAATCCCCACAATAGCCCTTATATGACCTATGTTCACTTAAGGCTTCCATAGGGCCTATTATCAACCAAATTTTCACCCATAGAAGATAGTTTAATCCTTCCAAATTTGGAATAACATGGAAAAAATCCTAGGCTATGGATGGCCTAATTTTGGATTGAATTTATAGGTTAAATTGATATCTCCCCTTGTTTAATCACTTAATATCACACACTACTCTATCAACTTGCTAGGAAAAGAGAAGGAAACCTACTCTAATAGAGGTGATATACTGAATAAGTTTACCACTATTAACTAACTAAAAATGCACACCAAACATGAAACTAACCTATAAAAAACACTAATCCTAATCTTCCTCTCTACATCATCATTTCACATTAAGGCTATGAAATATTCATGGACCAGGACTAGTCAAGAGGTCATACAATGACACCAGTGAATAGATAAATCACTAAAAGGTTAACACCTCACTTTAACACTTCACAAGACCTACAAACATGAATTTCAAGCTAAATATGAATGCAATAAAAAGATAAAAATGCTAAGGAAGAAAAGATAATCACTTGAAAATATCTACTATACATGCACACACATTGAAACTAGTCAAAGGAGGAGGTAAAGACATAATTTTCTCATTGATTAAAGACTTAAAAATGGGAAAGGCTTCTCCATACCTTGGTAAAGGATACAAGCATAACCTATTAAGGATAAATATATTTAAAAAGTGATAAATAAGAGGAGAGAAGGTCACATGAAAGATAAGTGACAAGTGCCAAAAAGGGAGTTAAAATAAAGGAGTTAGAAACTATATTAATAGGTCTTAAATGGACAAGTGTTCCTCTTATGAATATGTCTTGTTGGTAATCTAAGTTATACCCTTGCAGAAGAGAATATTGTTCATGTATACCTCAAACCTAGTCCAACATTAGAATGACTTATTTATTGTGGGCTACATAATATGCATGTCAAACCTCTAAATTTTATTAGCTACCATGATTTGTCAATTCAATGCTCTCTCTCAGACCTAAACTTAGCACAATGAAAAGGGAAAAGATATGAAAATCCAATGAAAGAACCTACTTTAAGTGGTGATGCACCAATTTATCAAAGATACACTATTAGTTATATCATTTAAAACCTACTAATGAACATGATGAAGATAATGACTGATGTAACTCCTTAATGGTGTTATAAGCATGAATATTTTGTATGGATTTTGAATAGGATTCCATAACTTGAAGGATGAATCCTAGATCTACACAAGATACCAATGACTTATGACACTTCAAGGACATACCTACTTGATAACACTTCATACAACCTAAAATATACTAAAAACCTAAAGTTAGGTGTATTAAATGACCTAAAGATGAAAATATGATGCATATATTCTATAAATCAAACTTTAAAGAAGCACACTATCATTCAACAATAATCTATAAATGTCTTCTATTGATTTCAAAAGAGTTTAAAGGCAATTTCGATAGAGCTTTACTACACCTAGCCAAGGGATGTTAAAAAAAGAGAAAAATGAATTCTAAAGTTTTAAGGAGAAGAGGTAAGATTATAGGTGTGGGAGAGGCCATGAATGAGCCCAATGTGGTGTATGGTAGTTACACAGGCCTAGTCACCATTTTCATGCATTATCATGCATTTAATGGGATCAATTTAGCATTTATAAAAGATGTGGAGGTTTTAACTCCTTAATTTAACTTTAATCAAGCTTGAATAATGCTTAAAATATCCTAATATTCCCTCCAGTGCCATTTACTCAATGAAAATGGAGTGTGAATAGGCCTCTTTAAGGCATTGGGCACTCTCCTTTAATGTGCATGTTGAATGGTCCATGAAACTATCTCTAACCTATCATAATGGCCTCAATTTTGATATATGATCATTTGGATGAAAATTAATAATGATTTAATATGGCCAATAAATGATACCATGCCACATTTTTATTTCTATATGCTTCTACTCACAAGATACGTAGGCCTATTTGCTTATCCTTCGACCTTCTTCTCATATACATTGCTTGAATGATAAAATAGTTGAACTAGGCTCCTAATTCATCTAATAAGAACTATATCATCTTTGGATAACCCCTTATGTATTTGAATTGTGATATTTCAAGTGTTTTTTACCTTTAAATACATATTAACCTTGCATAACTAGGCCATTTGGACTGCTTTATAGACTGTTAGTTTAGACAGAGGTAGCAAATATATTTTTAGTCAATTCCATGAATCATATTGGCATTGAATGAGTAGAATAAGTCCAAAGATTAATTTTTCCATAGTTTAAAATTTTTATTTAGGATATGTAACATAATTTATGCCTAAAATCCTATAAACTTGCCTTTTTAGGAAGTGTTTGTATAATTTCTAAACCATCAGGAGCCATGGCTAAGAGCCCTCTAAGTTGGAAACAAGATCTGAGTGTTAGATAAGTAGGTCCTAATAATTTGAATACATTTTACCTTAAACCCCATATTCAATTCACTATTAGGTTTTAAGGGAGGTTTATGAGTGTTTGGGGGTCTTAGGGATGGTTCATAGGGACCCAAGTTTGGATGTTTTAACCAATTGCACCACAATCAAGCCAATATACCTTTTTACCTTTGATGAAGTATTGAACTCTCCATTAATAATATTAAAGCTATGATGAATACTTAAATATTCTCCCTATATGAATAAAATTCCTTCTTGGTAACATATGTGTGTTTATAGGTAGTTAGTATAATGTAGTTGCTTCTCTAGGGATCTAAACTAGCTAGAGGGACTCCAAACACTATAATAGCCTTCCTCATTTTTATTTTTATTCTTACTCCCTAATTTGTCCTTTGCTTCACCTTTTGATGGCATAGTCTTAGTAGAGGATAAAGATAGGTTTTTTTTAGACCTCAACCATGAACCTTTACTAAATATAGGGTTATAAGATATTATTGCATCATATATAACTTGAAAATAACCTTAGATACCTTATAAAGTAACATCATGGTTTTATTGTATCATTTGTCCTCCTTAGGATGTATATAACCATGTAATTCAACACATGTACCTTTTTGCTTGATGAACCAATTATGGATGTCAACATGATGACTAATGGATGGTTTGATCAGATGATCTATTACCCACTCCCCCTCTCTAAATTCATTTTACATACAAATACTCCCAATATCCTTGCTTTTGACCTCAAACTAACATTCCTCAACTGATTCTATATAGTTTGACCCTTGTACATGATAATTATTGGGTAAATATGATGTAAAAGGACATTAGGAAACCTTAAAGGTCATTTCATGATAAATTAATATCATCTCACCTCCACCATCAATTTGGTTTGATGGGTTTTCATACCAAACTCCATCATCAAGTCATTTCTAGGGGTTATGTAGGGTTTGAGATGCCCACAATATTAATAATGGTTTATGGGGTACAAACCTATAAACTAATAAAAAATTCCATGAATTTATATGGAACTAACCTCCTCATATTTCATGAAATTTTTGGGTTCCCATGCAGAGGATACTTAGAGATATGAATGTTAGAAAGTGGCATTAAAGTTGTTTGTAGGTAGTTATAAGTGCTTAACTTCTTAACATTCATTCATAAAGAATAACCCCAAAATAATAACCAATCTTCCATGGATATTTATTCCATATGGATAATTAAATTTCCTTATGAGCTTCAGCCCTACGCATGTATATGGTGGAGTGGGTGAGCATTTGAAGATGGTGCTCAAATTGATTGTGTGTAGATTGACTGGCTCAAGTAGGGTTTGAAGGAACTTGAACCATTTTTTTCAATTACATACACTTTAAACCTTATTAACAAGTATTAAACACCATCATACACCTTACATTTTCCATTTATATAATTATAATATCTTGAAATAACCTTAAGATGGCACTAGGGTCTGTGAGAAGGCTTATATGCTTGAATGTGTTGGCCCATCTCTAAGACTTTTGATTTTATATCTAGGTGTTAGACATTTTTAGGAGGTTTTGTAACCATTTAAAATGATACTTTACTAAAAAAACCTTCTTATGTTCCCAAACCATCTACAAACCCTACATATCATGGGTTTACCTTTCAACTCACTAAACAACTGTGATAGATAAGCCTTGGTTTGAGATAAAACAATAGGTATACCCATTATTTATCTAGCCCAAGTGAATACATGAGTGCCTTTTTTGGGTCATTATGATAATTATCACCAATTTTGAGGTATTTTCTATGCCTATAAGGACCTCAAATCACATTTTGTCTTAGACTGGTAGTTTAGAAGCCTATTGACTATGTGCTTAGACATGAAAATTCTGAGTATGGCTTGTAAGATTTTCTCCTAAGGTATTTGGGATCACAGATGTGTTCATAATTTATTTAATTCCATTATCATTCTTAAATTATGGTTTTATAATTTTTTTCCTTTGTATACCTCACCCTCTACTCAGGCTTAGGTCTTAAGTCTATAAATGCCTACATGGTTTCATGCATGTTTATGTGTTACTATGCCTTTCCAAAGTTGACAACCATAAAATTAAACTCTCAATAGTATGAACCTTTCCTTTCCTTGTATTAACATTTCTTTATTACCATATGATATGAAGACACTGATATAGATCTTTGATGTCACATGCATCCTCCTATTAGTATGAATGTATACAGGAGCTTGGTTACTAGGTCTATATAAGAAGAAGGTGGTATGCATAGTATTCAAAACCCTAGTGTGACATGTTCATACCATAATTCACTTATTTATTATTCACATACCTTAATAAACACACTAATACCCATGCCTTTTATGGTCTACATAGTTTTTCTTGGGACCCTAATATAGTAAGCCTAAAAAGGCTAGTTATAGGTCCACATTTGCATTCTCAGTCCACTAAATGACCATATAGGTCCAAAACCATGTATTTTTATTAATTATAATGGTTTTAATGGAGTATGGATGGTTATTTAATTAATATAACCTTATATTTAAGGGTGGATGAATATAGGAGTGTGGAAATGGAGATGTATGGAGTGTATGGCATGGAAACAGGGGTAACATAATGCAAATGGTAGTGAAAAGATAGTGAAACTATAGGAGTATGAAACTAATGTTAAATGGAGGCTAAGATCCTTTATAAGACCAAAAAATTGAACCTTTTAGACTTTTTTACACATACCTAGGCAAACATTAGAGTTTGGAGGTAGAGATGAATCATATAAAGACCTAAATTAAAACCTTGGAAACTCAGAAAAACATTAATTTTCATCAAATACCTTAAACTTTACAAAAGGGGACTGTGTGGGTATGTAGACAAAGAAAGTGGTTTGTAATCCTATGAGGCCACCATGAAGGTTCAATATTTTTTTCTCAAGGGCATGAATATGATCCACCACCAATTCAACTTATATTTCCATGTTTTTGGGTTACATCTTAGAGCTCAATACATGCCTTTTAGGTACACATAGTCTTGTCATGTAGTGGTCTTCAAACATGCAAAATTATTCTCTCCTTAAGGTATTCTAAGGTAAAAAGGGGCCATTATACCTTCCCCTTGATAAATAAGGCTTTGTACTTGAAATACTTTTGAAAACTCTTCAACCCAATCCAAAACCTTTGATGAAGACTTCAAACCTCTGTCCTTTGAATAGACTTGTCTATAGATCTTACATAGGAACTAGTCATGAAGGTTTTTTAGCCATGTCATTTCACGCATATGATTCAAGTGATGAAAATTTCATGGAAGGATTATTTAAGACTTGAGGGAGTAACATCAGTGACTAGTTTGAGTAGACAAATAAAAAATACTTGAAAATTATTCAATCTAAGTTGGACTATGTATAAAAGAGGGGCATAAGGATTCCTTAAATTATTAATAAATGTTCATAAATATTAGGAGACTAATACCTAGATAAATTACCATGGGTGGAAGATACCTGAGTCTAATTTATTATGTTATGAGCTTGCACCCCCATACTCTCTCCTTTGCATGGTATGAGCATGAACCTAATGAGTTATCTTAGCCTTAAAATGAGGTTAAGGGAGACATGGAATAGTTTTGATCTCCTAAAACACTAAAAAACATATCTCTCCTCAATGTTTGAAATTTTGACATCCTTCTATAGAATCATGACTCCATCTAGGTTGGTTTATATAGTATAAATCCATAGTACTAATGAAACCTCTATGACCTACCATTTTCTCTACAATTCTACTTTCTTCAGACCTAAATCATTGTTATCAAGTGTTTTGGAGGGAAAATAGGATCCATATAACACTTTTAACTTGAGGGTGTGAATTTAGGGAGTTGAAGAGTCATAATTTAGCATGTGTGAGTCCCATTTAGGAGGAATTGGTATTAACCATGGTGATAGTGGTTTTAATAAGGAATGAAATAGTCTATTAATGTCTTGAAGAGGTTTATGAGGTCTATTAGTGGTGTTTTTGGTGATAAAGTGGTCTATTAAGGATATATTGGGTCTCATTATAATAAAAAAAATGTTAACTTTGCACACATTTATGATCTTAAATGGGAATATCAATTGAATTATCATGCTAATACATATAAAATACCCTTGTGATCTATGAGAAACCTCAAATTAACCTTAAATCTTACATGATGTTCCTTGAAATATTTAAAATGAGCACACCTCATGTTATTAGGTAGATATAATGTGCTTATAATCCTCTATCTAAATACCTCATTAGTTCTTAACCATGGCATATTTCACATGTTGAGGACCCTTAAAAGTGATCAAGGACCATATAAGCATGTTTAAACATCATAATAACACTTTATTTGAGTTAGACAGAAGGGATGAAGGATAATAAATCAAAGGTGTGACATGATAAAATAGTGAACTATTTAAACAACCTCCTAACTCATAAGATGAATGATAATCATGGTACTAAAGATGGATCATGACTTAAGTCATTAAGTTGACCCCTTTCTAGGTCTGAGACTAGAAAGTGTTCAACATGTCTTTCTAGATGTGGTGAGATATTCCTTTTGTATTCAATGGTTTATGCTCTTAGAGAAGGAGTTATAACCTTAACTTGACACCTAGTGGGAATATTCTTGATTATCAACACTTAGTCATTATTTGAGTTTATTTAAATATTTTTAACTACCTCAAAAATATTATTTGACACATTTATCTACTCTTTGAAAGTTCCCTTGATACATCACTTTATTCTATTCTTAGGTGTCCTCAAGTCCATCTTGTCTTGTTATGCCAATCTTGGCCAAATAGCTAAAAACTTGAGTTTTCCTTAAAAAGTACCATTTTTATCCATGAGAGGAATATTCACATCATGTAAAACCTATGAAAACTCATTTTGATGTCTCAAACTACCATAAAGATATCATTTGGCACAAAACACTCTCACTAGCACCCGATTCTTTATAACATTGAAATCATGAAAACCTCCTTATGTAGAATAATGTATGAATGGTAATGTGAAAATAAATGTTTTTTTTATGACCTAATATCATTTTTCATCTCTATTTTAAATTTTAGGACCTAAAACCAAGTGGAAGTACACTTTTCTACTATTCTTTCTCCTCAATTAGGCTTCCATTCTTAAAAATTGAGTTTTAGACCAAAATCACTCCCACACATGTGAAACCCATAGTAAGTGCTTGATTAAATTTACCCATTCCTTGGCTATGATTCATGTCAATTTTTAGCTCCTAAAACCTTGTAAAAATGGGTGGACTAAGAAATGGTCAAAACCCTAGTCTAGGTTTTTGTATAGGCTTGAGAGGCATTTAAAGTATTTTTCATGAGATTTGTCTATTCAAAAGCATGAAAATGGTTTGGTAATGTATTAAAAATATGATAAAATAAATCCCTCCAAGTGTACTTCATAGGCTTGAAATATAACTTTTTGGTTAGAAAAATGGTGCATTTACTCTTCTAGGACCAAATTGTTAACTTGGAAGGTACACAAATTACTTCAAGAGACCTATAAAGGCTTTTAGGATATGATAAGATATATGTATAGGATTACCAATACTCTCTCATTTATTTTTTTCTCAATGCCAACTTGATCATTCACTTTTTCTACTATTTTTTCTCCTCAATTAGGCCTTCATGCCTAGAAATTATGTTTTGGCTCAAAATCACTCCCACATGTGTGAAATATATAGGAAGTGTTTGACTAAATTCACCAATTCCCTTATCATGATCCATGTAAATTTTAATCTCCTATAAATTTGTTTGGATGGGTGGACCATGAAATGGTCAAAACCCTAGTCTAGGTGTTTGTATAGGCTTAAAAGGGATTTGAAGTTTTTTTAGTTAAATTTGTAGGTTTCAAATCATGAAAATAGTCTGGTCATGTTTGAAACATTTTTAAGAAACTTAAATGTTATAATAAATGCCTCAAAGTTTACTTTATAGGCCTATAATAGATATTCATGGTTAGAAAAATGGTGCATTTACTCTTCTAAGATAAACTAGTTAACTTGGAATGTATAAGAATTACTTTAAGAGATCTATGGAGGCTTGTAGGAGATTATGAGATATTTGTCTAGTCTTACCAAATTTCTCTCATCGATTTGGTTCTCAACAACACCTTGATCATTTAAAAACATGCTTGTAAGTGGACTTTATTAGCCTATTTCACATAAATTTTTTACCTTTCATGTGCTAAAAGCTACTTGAGAAGGTGTTCGTGAGACCTAAAAATGTCATACAAGTTTTTATAGGGCCAAATTAATCTATTATAAACTATTTATATAAAAATTCATCTAATTAGGTCACTAGAAGGGGTTTAGGAGGGTTTTAGACATGTTTTAGCCTTAACAATAGTTCATAGAGGATAAGTCCTCATTATCTCTCCTTATTCCACAAGATAGAAATAATGACACACATAAAACACCTCCAAACACCACTTAGTCCCATGCAAACTCTCCTCAAATATCTACTCAAAAAAATTCTCTTCTCTCTAGCTTTTCACAAGGTTAGGATAGGGTTTATAGTAGCTTCAGTTCTTTGAGATCATTCATACATGTGTAAGGTTTTAAAATTGAACCAATGCCATATATTTTAGGTAGGATAACCCTAAAATCACCTATAATGATCTATTTTCACCAATCAAACCCTTCAAGGAGTTTTGAGCTTCACAAAAGGACCTCTCAGGCATGGTGAATTGTGTGAGAGACCAAAAGAATGATCTTAGGATCTAAACCTTTCAGATGTTCACCATTAGTTGGAGTGACATTCAATAGGTCTGATATAATCTATAATATTCCTATCAATTATATTCAATGAATAATGGCCTTCAAAATGATCTATAACTTGGACCACCTGTCATGAGGGTTTAGGAGCAAAAATCCAATTTGACCTTGGATGTCTAGATCTATCTTTATTTTCCTCTCCCAATGCTCTAATATTCATGAAATATTATTCTTAGGTTTTATTCATCACTCTAAACCATTAGGAACATAATATTAATACACATATTCCATATTTTCTTCATGTTCAAGGATATACATGTAGGTCTCAATTGAATTTGCCTTAACTTTAGGTATTTTATATGGTTTTAAAATGGAACTATTTGATCATCCTCTCAAATTTTATTTCATGTTTTATATGATCTTCAGTGACTTTATTCACTTTATATTCACTCAAATCCTAACTTCACTATTATTCATTTAATCTTTTCTCAAGCTTGAAAACCAACTAAATTGCTCAAGAAGTCTTGATTATGCCAATTTAGACTATGTGGGTGCAGGATTAGGTGGATTTGTTACACTCTCTTATCACACTTTATGGTCTTATTCCAAGTTTTCTTGATATTTGTGATTCTGTTCACTTTCCCTACCTACCTAAGGCCAATTCTAACACAAAACCTTGCATCATCTCTTGTCCCTATTTATATTAAAACATTCTTAGCTATAGGTGGTGATTTGATACGAGTTTAGATTTTTATTTGGGATGGGAATCCTATCAAAAAAATTATTGACACTATTATTTGACATCAACTTTTTTTATTCTCTCTTAAGCTTGAAAACTAACCCTAAATTTTCCAAACAGGCCTAGGTATAGGTGAATAAGCTCTAGGTCTCATTTTACTATATTTTTTTTCCTCTATTTTACCATGGTGACATGTGACATAGAGTGAAGATGAGTTTTTAAATATTTACCAGCATTTAAACAATTTCAAATTTCTTAAAACACTTCATTAAAACTCACATAGTCATATCCAAACACATAGTCTATTGGGAGGAAGAGGTGAATAGGGTATAGATATATAGGTTCCAAATACATCAATTTTAGAAGGAAAGAAACATTAAAACATGATTTTAAATAGTATTCATGCACTCTTTAGTTAATTTATCCTTTGATACATTAGTTAAAATGCAAGAATATTATACTTTATGTGCAAAATAAATCTGTAGGTCTAAACATACTTGTAGGTTTGCATTTCCAATGCAAAACCATCCTATGAAGTTTGTCATGACCTTTAAACATTGATATCAATATTCACTAATGTTTCATGCATTATTTATGAGTTTAATACCCTTTAATAACTTTGACAAATCAAGACCTGAGTTTTTCAACAATTGTTATATGGGCAGCTCCATATGCATATTCTTAAAGTTAGGAGCATGAATGACATTAGGGGGATGGTGTGGAATGACAATTCATATTTCAGAGGCTTAAATGGATTTTTAGGATGTTTTAAACATAAAATAATCACATGGATTCACTGGAACCTATGGCAAACATTGAAACACTGAAGAAATAATGATAGTCTTCTTGTAAATGTGTAAAAATGGAGCTTTCTTGACAAATTGGGCTCACTCATGCCAAATTTGATTTTTATAAACATTAAATATTCCTATATAAACCATATATATATATATATATATATATATATATATATATATATCTTCCAATTTATCTAATGCAACTAAATCATCTGTAACTATCATTTCAAAGATATAAATTGAGCATGTGGAATTGACTAGCTCTTTTAGACTGCCCTACCTTCTTAACGATTATTCATAAAGGAGAGGGGATGGATCTTTAAAAAATGACACAAATTTTAATATTAATAGTACCCCCTCCTCTATAAAAAATATTATACCTTTAACATCTCTCTCCTAGACATACCATCCACTTAAAAACTACCTTTACAAACTTGCCAATGGAGCGATGGAGAGAAGTAAGCATTTTTTCACACTTTTAGGACCTCTACCTACAATATAAACATGTTTTAACTTGTATAATCCTAATAGACACCTCTAAAAGTTTTTCACCTAGAAGTGGATATATCAAGTTCATACAAGTGACTTAAAACTACCTCTTAAGCATTGAAATACAAGAATATGACCACTTTATGACATCCTAACATATTATAAAGTTATATAACTACTTTAATAACTTGTGACAATGTGTTTTTATGGATCCTTCACTTTGGAAGCATTGACACACATTAGATTTGACCAAAAGAAGCATGAAATATTAATAAAAGGTAATGAAGGCATGAAATTCCTTTTAAGAACATGAACACCTAATAAACTATAACACTACTTTACCAACTTTCATCACACACATAACTAACCTAATATAATTTAAATACAAACCATTACCTCAAAATTTGTAAATAAACCTTAATTTTTGATAACAAGGTTTTATTAATACCTTTTAAAGACCACATAAGGAATTAAAACTTTTAAATAGGTTATAAAGACATGACAATCAAGTTTTTACCTACAGGGGCTGATATTTTGACTTTGGGGTCAAAATTGGTCAACAGGGCCTACCTAACTAACCTAGCTAATGTTCCCAACATAGTGGAGGGTTGTATAGGAGGACTAGTGACAACCTAAGTGGAAGGTGGAGGTATAGTTGGAGGATAAAATACTAGAGGGGGAATATGGAATTGGATGAATGATGAAGGGGGAGGTATGGTGTAAAATGGATGAACTACCAAAGGGGAAGCCCAAGGGAACATGTGGGACTATAATTGATTAGGGGTCAAGTAGACTTGGGGGCCAATCACACCTTAGAGATGAGTATTATTTTTTAATTATGATATTATTTGATTGAATCCCAATCCATTGGATCTTGATACAGAGATATAGATTCCCATGAGGGTCTTGTAATCACAATTAGAGGTTGTGGGGGTCTCCTTGGTACAATAAACCTTGGTTACTTGGAAAACTTCTATTTATACCTTACATGTGGTGTTTTTGATCTCTAAGGGAGTGTTATGAGTAGATCCTATGGGAAATATTACATGACTAATACTAATCCTGATGATTTGAATGAATAAATAAAAATAAATGGGGTAGGTCACTTATAGTCATTGGAGCCTTTAGATCAATTACAACACTAGGAGTAATTATCATCTCAGGGACCACTGATGATATTGGGACCAATGTAACTACAAATTCTATTGATAATGTAAGAATAATTAGGATTTATTCTCTAAGAGGAGTTGATATAGATTATATGGGTAGTCCAAGAGTCATAATGGCTTAGAACATGTTTATGGGGTTAAATAATGGCACAACTAGGCTATGGGAAAGATCAAAGAAGCCAAGAATCTAGGAGGCTCTAAGAATTAAATATTGATAAAAATATATGGACAAAGGGAAATTTGGTACTTTTGGGATTTTATATAATCAAATTCATAAAAGGGAGAGGTTGCATCTGAGTCAGTGTGTAATAATAATTTTGCCTAGAGCCAATAGAGCTAGGGGAGCTTGTGAGCTGGCTAGTGTCACTACATAAGGGGATACAACAAAGGTAGGTTGAACCTAGGATAGGAAACTATGGGGAACAATAATGTTTTTATTGATAGGCCAAAAGTGGGGGTTGACACCTCTTATAATGTCATAGGTTGGTCCCAAGATGGGAGATTTTGGTAATATGAACTAGTAGTGAAATGAAGTTCTTAGGTAGCTTGAGACTAGATTACTTGGGAGGTGGATTCAAGTAAGGTAGATGTTGAAGCTGATGGAGTTATATTTTTTATGACCCCTTTCATAATTTTTTGAGAGATCCTAATAATTTTTTCTTTGACCTCAACCATTGGCCTCTATAGAACTAGTTATAGAGGGACTAGCTGTGATAGAGGTGGTTTTGGAGGAGTATGGATTTCTTTGAACATGGGCACAATATATACTTACACTTAGGCCTTATAATAGTATTTTAACTAAATATTATAAATTAAGCCAACATCATATATCATATTGAGGTGAATTGCATCATTGGGGTGGCCCTCATAGTGGTATGTGATATTAAGGTGTAAATAATATTTATCCATATGAGTCTACATAATGCCCCAAGGACCCCATTCTCTGTGTTATGCTTTGCCCAAATTAAATGATCCATTTATTGGGACATGGCTTGTATAATTTTTTTTTTTACTCATGTTTAAAAGTACCATAGTGAGTTCTAGAAATGCCTTTTGTATCTTGATGAGGTAGAGACCCAATATGTCATTGGCTAGTTGGTAATATATCTCATGTTCTGTGAGGTGGTCTAGGATTACGTATGGTAGTAAGATAATAAACCCCATAATTATTTCCACCCTTATTATGGTATTATTCATATAGTAATATTAGGTGATAATGGACTATAGTGAAGTCTATATCTCATCTTAGAGCCTCAACATTGGTCTCTAAATGATGGCTAGATACATAAAGGGGTAAAAGTGATTACCAATACCCTGGATGTGATTGTGAAATTGTTGAATGTAGATTTGATAAAACACTACATGAACCACATACCCCATTGGTACCCATTGTGGAAACTCCAAAATCTTTAATTCCAAATGGCATAAACATTTTCCACCATGTAAGACATCATGTAAAATTTACCACCCACATGAAACCCATTCAACTGTTGCATAAGGTTGAAGGTGATAAGGCTCTTCAGATATAGAATCTCATCTCCATTCATGATGTTGATTAAAATGGATACCTATGACTTTTTGATGTTCATGACATCATTTTACCCATATTATTAGCTTAGAAATAACATACCAATGTGTACCCCTTCTCATAATATCTTGATTGTATAGGAATTAGAGTCCTCTTTATTCACCTAGTAATTTTGGTCCTCAACCAAGTCCTTAAATACTTGATTGTCTAAGCATCCATGAGCTCATTTTCATAAGTGATAGTGTACTCTAAGAGGTTATAATATTATTTGAATGTTATACTAGAGATGTCTATAATCCTAAATTTAGTGTTGGGAGAGTACATGGTGTTCTTGTTGTATCTAGAAGATATCATTAGGTTTCCAATGATATCTACACATGGGAACACTTCCATTTTATTATTTTAGTTTTGAAATCCTAATGCCTTAAGGGATGTATATTAGTTTGATGGTGAATTCGATATCATCATATTTGGGTTCATCATCACTAATGGATAATTGGATATCTTCAATGGTCTTAAACATCTCATTGTAATGCTTATATATTATGATACCATATAGGAATGTGGTGTCCATAATTTTGAATCTAGTTTAGGATTTAAATATGAGGTAGCCATTTTTAGCTTGTGTAGACTTGGATTTCATAAATATTTAGTATAGTGGATTCTCTAGGATTTGTATTGAATCTAAAGTAAAGGGGCTCTAAATGATTGAGATGTAAAGAAAATATAATGGTAAATATAATCTTGATGTGATATTATGAGTTATATGATATATATATAGTAATGGATTTGGTTTTCTCATGTTACATGAAATAAAATTTGATTTTATGGCATGATTTAAAATTATCCATTTCCCCAATTTGACATTAATTTGAAATTTTAAACACATGCTAGATTTAGATTAATTATTAGTGATGGGACTCCTCCGAATATTGAACCATTATCTCCTATATATAAAATACTAAACATGAAGATCATATTAGGTGCATGCCAATATTTATACCTCATGTAATTATAAATGTTATTGTGGTTTTCCATGTGTCATTATAATATTGGTGGGTTCATTAAGTGTTATGTTAATTAGGGATTATGGGAAGCACTTTGTCTTGATATATCTACATACTTGAGTTGGTAGATTATATGTACTATGTACACATGGAATTATATTAGTAGATTGGGGATCCTAAACTATACTCTATTTTGACTCCTCTAGGTCATTAAGACATTTTTCCACTTGAGTGTATAGAGGTACATGTGTCTCTTTTCTACTCATTTTGGACCTCTTTTGACTTTAATATCTTTGACACTTTTAGGTGTTCAAAGATATGTGGATCTTTCTCATTAAATCAATCCTCCTAATGCTTTTAAAAATCTAACACCTCTATGTTTTATAAGACACATATCTCTTTCTCCTTTGGTTTGGACTATTAAATCTTTTATAGATATGACACCTCTAGGTGTCAAAAGATGTATTTCTTTCTCATTCAAATAGGCCTCCAAGGGTTATGATAGATATAAAACCTATAGGTGTTCCAATATGGATGAATATTTCTTATTTTCTTAGACCTCCTAAGGATATAATAACTCTAACACCTATGGGTTTTCAAATACATGTGGATATTTCTAATTTAATGGGTCTCTCAAGGCTCTAAACACTCTAACACCTCCAAGTGATGTCAGACAAAAGGGTTCTAGGAGAGTTCCATCTTAAAATTTGGGACTGAGACTCTATGAATATCCTATGCATATTATTTATATAAGAAATAATTATCTCTAATAAAAACTAAATATAAAGATACTTAAGTAATGCAATGGGGCTCATTCTTGAATGCAAATAGCTATGTAAGGTTATTAGACATGAATAAATTTACTACTATCATCAAAATTTTAATAAATCTCAAGAATTAGAATGGGTTCATCAGAGGCCTAAGATTTTTTTAAAATTTCATATGTATAGGTCCCCTTTTATTCCATAAAAATGGATGTGTTGGTCATAACCAATGGTGACTATGTGGTAAAAACATTTCCTAGTGTTTATAACTTAGACTATAGATCTTCATTATTGAACAAGTAGATAGGTAGTAAAAATTTATTTCATTAGATCCAAATGAGAAAATAAATTAAGTATAATTTATCACACAACATACTAGGATTCAATTATTTCAAGAGATCATATTGTGTGGAGAGTGATTTATTTCCCTTGTTTTATCTCTCTTTTAAATTCACGATCAAGTTTAGAGGTGACTTAAGTGTGTAAAACTCTTAGAAGATTATTTATTTTATTTAATTTTACAAAGGAAGGGTATCCTCATGCATTGATATTATGTTATATAGATGTCTATATCCATGGTAGATATACCTTTTGTTCCACTTTAAGACTTGCTCCAATACTAGCTAGGTCAGAAAGCCTACAATGGAGGTTTTATAAATCACCCTTTCTTAGGAAGAGACTTTTATGTTTTTATTAAAATTTTAGCTTTATTTAAGTGCTAATTTTTTTTTTGAAACAATGAAACCAAGGTGAATGGTTGATTCATTGAATTATTCAACACTAAATTTGACTCTTTACTTAATCAATGAATTCATAATGAGTTCTTGATGTCCTTTTAAGTGCGGTGATGAGCTCTTGTTAGAAGTAGAGGTTTTCTCAATTCATATGTTTAGTTTTTAATTTATGTCATATTTATCATTATATGTTATGATATGGTTTTCTCTCTTTATAAAATTTTTAAATAATGGGAACTCATTTTCTATTTACTTTTTCCTAAACTATGTGTTTGATGCATATATCAAATTTCAAAAGATCAAATTTGAGAATATATGCACCAAATCTTAACTTTAGTATTACCCATCCAAATTTGGATGTTTAATTAAACTTATTATGAGAATTGGGTCTCTCTTCTAGGGTGTAGGGAAATATTTCTAGGGACAGTTACAAAAAGGGACAAACATAAAGAGAAAACATGAAAACAACCAAAGTAACAAAAAAGAACAAGCAAGAAATAAGCACATGACTAAAGTAAACACACAAAAATAGCAAAATAAGCTAAAAATAGTCTAATTTTTACATCACTATCCTTTAACTAGATCTCTATTTTGGTATTGTATTGGATATAGTATCTAAGAAGTCATGCTTTAATAACTATCCATTCATAGGAAATAGGAGATCATTAAATCTAAAAGTGTTATGTCTTAGTAACTTATAAATATTTTAAGGACCAAACTAGAATGGGTACAAATTGGAATGTGTCCCTTCCTTATCATGGGATTTTTCCCAAAAAGATCATGTCTGATATATGAAATGATTTCACATTTGCCTTTTTGTCAAACCATATTTTGATAGTGTATTTATGTCTACTAAATTTTTTTAGGGATTATTCTTATTCCTCTATCATTTGAAAAATGTCTCTCAATCTTAAGTTTTACTTGTCATTATCTTCCATGTACTCTTACATGAATTTTTATGTTGGTAGTTTGTAGTTAATATATAATATGATCTATAGACCATATACCAATATAAAATGTGAACTCTTTGGAGCCTATTTGTACATGGTGCTACCATTCAAGAGAGCATATTTAAATAGTACATGTCAGTCCATATGTCTCATTTTTATAGAATTATTTATTAAATATACTAGATTATAGTTAGTTGAATTAGTCAAATATTTATAATATGGGTAGTAGTTTGATATAAACATTAATGTGATGACATTATCATAATCTCATTTAGTGAGATCAGTCAAATGGAATGTATGGCCAATATCACAAATAAATGAAGTTAGAGTGATGAACCTTGTAGTTATGTTCTCAAAGAAAATTGACCACTTATTTATATGTGTTATTCTTGGTTTCTACTACCTCTATCCATATTATGTAATAATTAGTGCCCATGAGTATGCAATATTGGCCAATTGATGAGTTTAGGTTGATGGGTCAAATGAAATTGAGCCCCTATTGAGAAAAAAAATGTTCCTCTATAAAAATATGGAGGGGAATCACTAAATAAAATTCTATTTTGGTAAAGTATTGGAACTCATAGTAGGTGTGAACATGATCATGGGTATCCATGAAGATTTTGGGCCAATAATATCCAACTTGCAAAATATTATGTGATTTTGAATTTCCTAATTTTGCATTTACATTTTCTAAGATATATGACTTTATAATTACTTTTATATAAAAGTTAGTTATTGATCATTTAATGGGATGCCCTATGTCTAAGGGCCCTTTTATAGATTGATTTCAATCCTAAGGGAGGATTACCATAAATAAGATAATGGAAAATTGGATCAAACTAGTCTTGTTGGACCATTTATTATTAGTCTAATTTTACCATAATAATCCTTGGGTCAATTTCAATAATTAGTTGAGTTAAAATTTGGCCTCTTACCAACTTAGTTAATTTTATCTCTAGGTCATACTCCTAAAACTTGGCCATCCATCAACCTCTATGCTCTACCAACTCATTTTTCAATAGCCTGAGCTTTGTGGTTAGGTCCAAGACAATGGCATGTACCTTATTTATGAGTATGTAATGTTTGAAATTATTTAGAACCTTTACCAAGACATAGGCATGCTTGTCCAGGGTAGAGTAATTTAGCTCAATATAATTCAAGTTCATAATCATAAAATATATTTTATGTTCATCTCCATATAATTTCTAAGTGATTATTGTGGCTATGGTATGTTT
The DNA here is from genome assembly GCA_037957365.1 of Torreya grandis. Classification (NCBI taxonomy): domain Eukaryota; kingdom Viridiplantae; phylum Streptophyta; class Pinopsida; order Cupressales; family Taxaceae; genus Torreya; species Torreya grandis. Next base: position 819,685 of record JARHVA010003804.1, on the reverse strand, counting down.
TGAAATAAAGGATTAGAGGTAGAAGTCCTTAACATAGTTTGGGATGATCAACACTAGTGCCTTCATGATGGAATCTTTGATATCTTGGAAAGCTTTCCTAGCTATAGGTGTCCATCCCAACTTTGTGTCCCATTTCAACATTACATTTGGTGACTTATAAATCTCAAAATAACAAAATATAAACATGTGCATAAATTTAATCTTTCTAAATAATGACTTTAATTCTTTCTTACTATTAGTAAGAGGTATTATATAAATTACATCATCTCACTTGGGGTCCATATAAACACCATCTTTGGTGATAACATAGATAAGGACTTTACCTTATGTGATGCCAAAGATTCTCTTCTTTCATTTGAGATAGATACCATACCTTTTTCATCTTTTGAATATATTTTGTAGTTCAATGATATGATTCGACTTACATTTTGAAAAATAGTCAAATTGTCCATATAAATAATTATGCATTTACCTATTAGTCCTTCAAAGGAAAATTCCATGGATATCTAAAAAGTTAATCTTAAATTGATAATATCAAATGGAATTCACTTTTAATTGAAGGTGGTCCACTTTTTTATGTTATATCTTCTAGGTTTACCAACACATGATTGTATCTCAAGAATTCATCCAAAAAGGACATCATCTAGGACTGATTTACCATTTGGATTGCCTCATATTTGGATGGAAAATAGTAGTTATCTTTATTAAAATCCCTATTTAGATTTATTAAATTGACACATAATCAAATTTATCCATTATTTTTAAATACGGGTATTAGGTTGGCAACCCATGTAGAGTGGTCGATTGGGAAAATGAACCCAATTGAGAGGTGCTTGTGAAATTATTTATGGATAAGGTGCTATATAATTATTTTCATGGGTTTTTTATTTTATCTAAATGTTTTTATAATCTTTGTGAGTGGGATGTTGTGCATTATCACATTAGGTTCATAGACTTTGAGATCTTTATATGTCTAGGAAATGACATCTTTATACCATAAAATCAATTTTTTGAGTTGTTATATTTCATTTGGGGTACAACTAGGATCAATAAGAACTTATCAAGGTTAATCATTTGATCATATGTTAATGGTATGTTATTTTTTTCCCACAATAGTTTATATTTATGGACTTTTCATAGATTTATCTGGGTCTCTCCAATGAGATTATGCCTCTTAAGATGTCATTTTCTCTCAATTTTATAATACCATCCTCATCACATTCCTCACTAATAGGGTTGTCTCTATCCTTATCATCTATGATATGAGAATTAAAGACCCCAAATATTTTTAGGAAGTCTATTATATGGTGGTCATGGTAATAAACATGGAAGTTCTCATTTTTCTAGGATTGATGGGAAATTATTGAGCTCTATAGAAAATTGTTTCAGTTTTAAGTCATCCAACAAAATTAAAATTACAGCCTAGGAAGTTAGGCATTTTGTAACCTAGTTTTATTCTCTATGGATAGGAATGATGTTGAACATGTAAAAATTTTATATAAATTCCCAATCCTTATGTTTATATTTTATCAAGATAGCTTACATTGGAGCTTAATTTTGACTTTACTGACTACCAATTTAGAATCCCCAAATGCCTTTATCTCCTTGACATTGTGCTTCATGGCTAACTACAGGCCTATGATTAAGGCTTCATACTATTTCATGCTATTTATGCAAGGAAAATATAACCCACAAGTGGGAAAATGTCACTTTCCCTGTAGATCAATAAATAATATCTAATCACCAAAAACTTGTTTGAAATGGGCCCCATTAGAGTACATCAACTATAGGCTTGATGACTAAGAAATATCATTAAATTTTTATTTTAATTGATTAGAGGATAGGTTGTATATGCCTATGTTAGAAGATACTATGTTTATCTTCTCATTTATTGCATTGTATTTTGTGATTATATGTTTCATCCTAAGATATCTATCAACACGTATTTGATTGTCTACACATCTCCAATGTTGATAAATATGGGAGAAGTATATATCCATATACACACTTAAGTTTGTAGACCAATTCATTATAAGAAGCACCCATAATATTATAGGATCTCCACCACTTGAATGTATTTAAATTTTTGGACCATGGGTTTATATTTTAGTTGCATATGCACATTCAAAATATCACCTACCACCTTGACCTCATATTTATCTAGTTAAATTATTATCTCATCTGATTTACTATGAATTAGCCCCAATATCTAACAAACTCCATTATTAATGAAATTCATTAAGGTTCTCAATTTAACTAGATAGTTATAAAATTTATTCCCAAACAACTTAAAAGTAAGGAGGAAATGTGGAACCTCAACCTTATTCTTATGTACAAACATGTTAGTGTGCATAGGATTAGGTTTGGGATGATCTAGTTCATCTGTTAGGGATTTTAGGAGGAGATATCTTTGCCCAGATATCTAATCAAGTTGATGAAATGTGATATTTTATTAGAATTTACTCATGTATTCCATTGTGTTATACCCAATATTTATAGGAGTGGGATATATCTCTTTAGGAGGCTCAGGGTTATTGGATTTTAAAGGTGGAGGGTCATTTATTGATATAGGATTAGGAAGAATTACACCATTTTAAAGAGGATTAGATGTGGTAATGGGATAATAATGTGTCTAGTTCTTAAGAACATAACTCCTCAATTAAAACTATATAAAAGCATGCACCTCATTGATGGCCTCTTATAGTCCATTATCCTCTTAGATATGGAACTCTAAGGTCTCTAATACCATAATAGTGCTCAATAATCTTGAATTTTTAGGGAAATTAATATGATTGGTTGTTTTGGAATGGTTTTGGACCACCTCATAGTATTCAATTTCCCTTTGGAAAATGTAAAATGCATTACATAACTCAATATAATCTAGTTCCCCATAGTAGGTTGTGTTATGTGCATGGCACCGATTTTACAAGGGAAACTTGAAGTTGTTAATATCAGGTGGCTTATTAGGAAAGGGCTATGGTTAGTTACAAAAACTATTATAAGGGTGGTCACATTTATGATAGGTGAATTTACTATTGGTGTTTTCCCCACCATTATTTATAAATTACCTTTAGAGACCTAATAAGTCATTGATGAGCTTTTTTACCATCTATTTTGTTACATCTAGATCATTCTTGGTATATACTTGGGTATGATTTGGACATTATTCATGGTGGGGAATTATGTCTGATTGTGGACTTGAGGAACTACTTCACTACTAACTAGACAAAGGAAACCCAAGTGATCATTAGGTGCAACATGTATCAAAGAGAGTTATTTTTCATGGGTACATGATGTGGAATCAACACATTATAGCTACCAATAAAGAGGGGGTTCAAGGTAGGCATGTTTGGTAGGATATTTGGTATGGTTAGCACCATTTGACGTTGAGGGTTCAATTATATGTCCATTTTGATGGCCTCAATATATGCTAGTGGAAAATCCATAATGATCATATCTATACATAATAACATAGCATTCTAGGGATCCAAAGCATTCTTATATGTTTCTAAAGCTAGATGAGCATTAGGCCTATATAATGTAGTGACCTTGATGTAAATATATTTGAATATAACATTTAATGATCTAATCGGATGATTGAATTTTCTATTGATGCCATCAAACTACTGATATAGGATGTTAGGATCAATGAATTTACCAAGTTGATATAAGAAGATGTTGCTAAATTTTTTACATCATGTGTTGGAATTTTTTAGCTAATCTAAAAATCTAGTCATAGGCTTCATCCATTAGAGTGAAATGGGATAATCTATAGTTAACATATTTATGCTCAACATTTAATATTCTAAGGGTTGATTTATATTAATTTAGATGATCCTCAATAGCACATCCTTTGTTAGGTGTGAACCATAGAAATTACCTCTCTAGGTTCGAAGGTAAATCATGATTGGCTTTAGAAATATTGATGGTAGACCCAGTTATCCATGCCATGAAGACAGCCATAAAGACATGATAATTTGGTGTGGTTTGGTTAGATGAACTATAATGGTTAACTAAGGGTCTCAATATCTCTTAATAGGATCTATATTTCCTATGGATTTGCAAGGGTGAGATTATCAATCCCCTAAGACCAAATAGAGATTTGGTCATCCAAAAATTACAACCTAGGTTTCTCTTGGGTTAGATAGTAATAAAAATATTTGTTAGTCATCTATAATCAGTGTCCTCTTTTTAGTGCAAACTATTTTTAGGTCTAAGGTCTTGTTCTCCCTAACACACCTATTAGATTAGATGCATTGAGTGATCTTAGGAAATTTTTTTGGGACTTTCATCCTCTCATTTTAGGATTGATGATGAGATTATGTAGATAAGGAGATATAAGTATTGGGTTGCATTAAATATCCTACTTAGAATATATCTCCAAGAGATGTAGCACTACCACCAAGCATCCAATTCATCATTTCTCACTTAACACATGGATTCTTCTTGACTATATAAACTAGTTTTAATGAACTTACCACCCAAACCTTACTTTGCTTCACTTAAAATTTTATAAATAAAGGGTAAATGATCACTTGATTATAAAAAATCAAAAGAGGAGAGTAAAGTATAAAATAAAGATTTCTCAACCAGATAAAAGCACTAGTATTTTAGAACTTAGGCATGCTCGCCTATAATTTTACCATTGTATGTTGAGTTTCACAAGAGATCAAACTTTAGCCAAATGGGGAAGGGATTAGAAGGAGATTATTTCATGCTCAATTTGTAAAATATTTTACATAAGTATACTCATAATAGATGTATTGTTAGTGACAAATACACCTATATGATTTTAATGAAATTTTAAATAATTCAAGAAACAAACTATAAATCTTAAGACTCATCATAATTAATGCATACAATTATAAAAAACACATAATAAAGTTTTTTAACATTAAATTTTCTCATTAAATTAGATAAGTTTGGAATACATTCTTGAAATTAAAACCCTATAATAAAAAATGATGGATTTATATTAATCTTTAGAGTGTTCAATTACAAATGTTTCAACCCTAATGAAGAGTTTCACAACAACATATACAATAAATGAGGTGGGACCAATATATGAAAATAATGAGATATCACTCTTGAATATCACAACCAAAAATAGTTAGAATAACCAAATGATTAAAACCATAATCCTAGAAAGAGAGAAGGAGATCCCAAAGTCTAATAATATATATTTGATTAGGACCTTTAGGATATTTATCTTAATTTTGGATTGGGGCCACTTCCCAATTGCTTTGGGGTATCTTACACTATCAATTCTTGTGCCACCAAATTTCCCTCTCAGTCTAGATTTGTTAAATTGATAAATGGTTCTTCGAAGATCACCTCTACCTAAGTTAGCATTTAATAATGAACTCTAATAAAGGCCTCCAATAATTATTTCACCTCATTAACCTAGATGATAGTCATAATAAACTATGTGTTAGATCCCAATATGGTCTTGGATCTATCCATGTTGGCTCTTTCCACCTTATTATTCATTTCTACCTTGAATTGGTTGAGGTGGACTCTAAATTTGTTGAAGTTAAGCAAGGTGTCATCTAGGTGGAATAGGACTATAATGTTGACGTAATTGAAATATGAAAGGATTTCAACCTTGATTTTCTCTAAGGGCCTAATGGTTGCCTAGATGTCCAAAATCCATCCTCAAGTGAAACTCTCATGGTGCCTAAGATTATTTGATATAAGTTCAAGTCAGCGAGGCATGAGATTGAGTTATGGAAACATTCTTTTATGGAGGATCAATGTCATCTTCTTGAACTTATTATAAATTTTGATGATCTTGTCCAAGTATTATTGTGCCCTTTAGAATAACATGTTTCTATTTTAGAGAGCTAAAATAACTTTTCATAGGGTTGTGAAAAATCATGTGAGTGTATGTTCAAATTTTTTAATTATATCAACTAGGAATGATATTCTCACATGGGACTCTAAGGTCTTGAATTAGTCCTTGATTTTTTCACTATTGTATCCATGATCTATTTTATGGCCTTTATTACTAAGACTAGGTACTAAAAAATATTTTATTCCCCTACAAGAATACTTTTCTTAGTGAGAGACAAAAGGTCTCATTTTGTTCTATAGACAACAAGATCTCCATCATGTGTGAAGGTTTGGGTCATCACCCTCCTCATTCTACCTATCTTTGTTGAATTGTAAATGGATATATAGGTCCCCATGATAGACCATATATGGTCTCTATGAATTTGAGGATTCTAAAGGACCTATACAACTTATCCTAACTAATATCACAAAGGTAGTGGAAGGTGGTATAAGGGGCATGGAGATAACTAAAGTGAAAGTTGTAAGCCTAGGTGGAGGAAAAAAGAATGGAATGGGCACATGGAATGGAATATAATATGGAGGAGAGGTATGGGGAAAAGAAGGAACCACCAATGTAGAAACCCAAGGGAATAGATGGGAATTCAATTAATCAAGGGTCAATAAGACTTAGGGGCCAATCACACCCAAGAACTAACTATTCAGTTAGAATTCTAAGATTGGATTATTGAAGACTAATTTTGGGAAGCCCAATGTGAGAGAGAGATTCCCATATAGGTGATACAATATAAATTTGAGGCTAAAAGGGGTGTCTGTGGTTAAATCAACCTTGGCCTCTTATCTTACTACTATTTAGACCTCACATTTGGTTCTATTTAGCTCAATGGGAGTCTCTTGAGTGGATCATGTGGAATATACAACATGAATACTATTGGGCCTAATGATGAGGTGGAATATATTTTAGAAATGGGGGAAAGGTTACTTTTAATTTTTGGAAACACTAGAGAAGTTGAAACGCTAGGATGAATTATCATCACATGGACCATTAATGATGTTGGGATAAATTTAATTGTAGGGGCTAATGAGAATGCAAGAGCATTCAAGATTTATGATCTAGGATGAGCTTAGCTAACCTATGGGGGTGGGACAAGAGTCATTAAAGATGTAGAACATGCCAATGGGGTTAAATTAAGGATAAAATTAGGATGAAGGAAATCTTGGAGGAGATTAGAAGATGGTTGAAATTGAAAGGCTCAAAACACAAAATATTATTGAAGCTAGAGAGCCAAGGGGAAATTGGGTACTTGAGGTATTTAATACAAGAGGATTCATCAGAGGGGGAAGTTGCATTTGATTATAAAAGATCAAATTAGTAAATTTAGTCAGATCTAATGGAGCCATGGGATCTAGGGTGATAGACATGGTCACTACAAAAGAGGCCACAATAGGGGCAGGTTTCACTTGGGATGAGAATCTAGGAAGTGAAACACGTGGTTTTTTGGCCAAGTGAGGTTGACACCTATGTAAATATTGAAAGATGGTCCTAATATGGGATTTATTTTTAATATAAAATATTATTGAAATTAATTTCTTAGATATCTTGAGAATAGATTACTTATGAATTAGCTTCATGTAAGGTAGATGTCAAAGTTGATGGATTTGTAGCTATCAGAACTCCTTTCAAAATTTTATGAGAGATCTTGGGAACTATTACCTTGATCTCTATTTTAAGATTTTTTAGATATTTCTATGAAAGGATCATATTTTATTGAGGTGGATATGAAGGAATAGGCCTTTCTTCCAACATGGGCTCAAGATGTGCTTACACTTTGGCCTTATAGCAATTTAATACCTATATATTTAAAATCACCTTAGATTTATCTATTAGATTGAGGTGAATTTCATCATAAATGTGTTACTTATGATGGTATGTGACATTATGAAATATATGGCATTTATCCATAATATCCTACATTATGCCCTAAGGATCCCATCCTCTATGTTCTACCTTGCCCCTATTAAGTAAGTCCCTATGTTGGGCCATGTATATGAGTGCCTACATAATTTTCTAGTCATGGTGACCAATGAACATAGGTATAATTATATAGGCCTTTTATATATTTTTATATTATATTTTATGATTATATATCACCTTAGTCTTATACACTTTGAAAACCCAAACCTTGGTTGTTCCTCTTAGCTCTATACCTTTCTTACTTCCACAAGTATCACATCTACTTAGTTTTTGGTCTCCTTGGCCTATAGATATTAGTTAGAATAATATTATGTTGATGAAATAGTACTTATAACATTCCCATAATGATTAAAATGTACTTATATCCCATATCTACAAGTTTTGAACCTATACCTGCTTTCCTACTCCTTGGACACTAACATCCAAGATAGACAACATAGTTGACACTATTGTCATGTCTCAATACAAGTATCCAGTGCCCTAAAGTCATCTATTCTATAAATGAAATATATAAAAATGTTTTATATAAGTGGTTTAATGTGATTTATTACTCCTAAGGGATTTATATAAATATAATATCAACCCTTATTCATTTATCACTTAGCTACACCTAGAAAAAGATAAAATAGACAAAGGTAGCTTATCAAAACCACTCTATTAAGAATTAAATTGAATATAAATTATCTATTTCCATAAAAATCATAGGTAAAACACATCTACAAATCAAAATTACTAAATAAGTAGCCCAATATCTTGATTTTATAAGTTACAAGTTAGGTCACTATTGTACTTACTTTGCACATATTGCATGATTTACACACAAGCCAACACATAAGGGAGAAATACATGAGTTTGAATCCCTCTTATATAGTATTGGATATGTATGTAGTGCCCTATAATATTTGGGTTTTTTAGGTCATCCTGACACCATGTGCATACTAACCCATTTTCCCCAAGGTCACTATAAAGATGAAGAACTGGGGTTTTGCCATTTCACAAAGAGTGATAGTCCATGACCTAGATTTGAATTCACCAAAAAAAATTAAAATAAAAAATGAAAAGAATTGAGTTGGTTTCATCCTATTATAGTAGGTATTTTATATAAGACACTGACATCAAACCCAAATAGTAGTATCAATGTAACTATCCTAGGTTGCCATTACAGTCTAGAATGTTAGAAGTGTCAGATCTATAATTTGATGACTGTTGTAGAATCTCATTACTAACTAATTGTTACCTATTTCAAATCCAAAATTATCTTATCATCACAACAAGATAATTACATCATTTCTTTGTCATTTCTATATCTAGCATAACTATACTTTTCATATTTTAACTATCTCAACATAATAAATTTAGTATATCCTAATATCTTAGTTTAATATCTAATTGGATGCTATATATCTAATTATCACTCTTGTGACATTTCATTTATATACAAACCTTTAATGTAAAGTCTAGAGTTAATGATAATACTACCTTAGATCAAACATTTTAGGGTTAAACATTTGGTGAATTTGATCTTTAAACATAAAATCCAAAGACAAATTAGGGTTTTTTTTATTTTTATACTTTGTTACATTTTTTTTCATTTGTGAATAAATGGAAAATGTTAGCAAAAACATTCCAAATGGAAGATAAATAATAATTTATTACTCATATCAATAACAACAAAGGCTTAATGGATGCATTTTTGTATGTTATAAGAGATGAAATAAGTAAACAAGATAAAACCAATGATGCCTCACCTACTAATGGTAGATCTTTATAAGGTACTATAACTCATCCAAAACTTAAAAATCCACTTATATCTAGTGGGAACATGGATTATTTGTTTGAAAATTTAATCCCTAAAATTAATGTTAATGCATCTATCATGAAATTACCAGTTATGTCAACACAAATACTAGTTTTAATTCCTATTACTTCTCAATAAATGTTTTCATCCCCTTTGTTGACTATTCAAGTTAATAATATAAATCCCACTAGGTCTATAGTTCAATTACTCCTTCAATTTATATATACCTTGGAGGATAATGTTACAAACATTAATTAAAATGTTTTAAAATCCCCTCATGCTATACGTAAGATGTGTTTCAAAACCCTCTTGCATTTGAAATATATTTGAACTCCTTGCCAACTAGATTTTTTCACCTAAGTTCACATTTTATGATAGAAAATGTGATCCTAAAAAACATATTCAAACATTTTATGTGGCATGCCTTGACTATGCTTCCATTGATAGGATTGCAACCAAATTATTTCCAATAAGCCTCAAGGATTGTGCTTTGAGGTGGTTCTATGATTTAATTCCTCAATCTATAAAAGCATTTAAATCTCTTATAGACCAGTTTTTAACACATTTTTCCATTCATATTTCCAAAAATGTTTCTTATGCTCAAATTCTAAAAATAAAATAAGGAACCAATGAACCTATCAATGAATATGTCTTAATATATAAGATAATGCTAGCCAAAGTGACCAATATTATGGTAGACAAAGAGTTGCAAGATATATTCAAGCAAAGTTTGATTGATCTTTTACATGAGTCCATTATTTTTAACAATTTCAAATATTTTGATGACTTATGCCATGTTAAATGAGATTTTGAAATGAAGTTTATGCATTTAAATAATCTCAAGTATGTAGAAAACATACCAATTACATCTACATCTAGTAAAACATTCATGATTAAACCAATTTATAAGGTAAAACCTCTTGAGCCTAAAAAGGAAACAAACACCATGATTAACATAGTTTCACAATAACCTAATTAACTTATCTTATCTAATGCACCAAGGAGATAATTTACAAATTTACCTAAGTCCATAACTTTATTACTCTTGTTGTTACTAAAGTGTCAACTTATATCTATCCATCTCCTATCGAGGTTGATATGAGTCAATTTATACCCAGAGTATATGCTACAACTAATTATTATGATTATAATGATGGAAAATTACATTCTATAGGTAAATGATTTACCTTGAAGCACAATATCTTAGATCTTATTGATGACCAAAAAATTATATTTTAGGATCCTCCAAAGGAATTAGGCTCACAACCTAGCAATCATCATAAATAGAAAATATTTAACAATCATTTTCAAGACCATTATAATAAGGAAATAAAAGTACAAATGTCATATAATTCACATCCTCCTCCCTAAAATTATTATCACCCAATATATGGGATTATTGGTACTTATACATGACATATACCTCTTATATTTTAGAATGTTTATATTTCCTTTGATGTTAGTGAAATTAGGGATGGTGACTATGATATTAATTCTTTGTTCATTTAATCATATCTTGATAAACACCCCATATGTAGTGTTATGATTTATAATCTTGCAAGAGAAAATGTTTTCACTGTGACATTACTTACACACTTGGGTTATACTCATCTTGATTTACACTCTTTTACTATATTAATTTGATAATTTGATGGGACCTTCTAGAGGATTCTCGATGAAATTAACTTACATTTATAGGTTGGTCCCACACATGTGGTTAATACCTTTTTAGTTATGCCTTCTATAGACAACTTTGATATGTTATTATGAAAACCTTAGATGCACACTCTTCAATTAGTACCATCTATAGTGCATGGGTGTGTTAAATACATTTATTCCAATTCGGTAATTATAGTTTCCATAATTCCATGTGAGAATCCTCTTGAAAAAAATAAAATTATACCTAAAAAACTAGCTATAAATCCTAATAAATTTAATTTATCTCAAAATGGTAAGTGATAGGCAATCCCCTTTGTTGAGCATTGTTCCTATTTTTGAAGTTTGGCATTTATGTTGTCATTAATGTCAAAGGTTCTTAAGAAAGGTGTTCATGAGGTCATTGAAGAATTTTTTATTTAATAGAATCATTAAGAGGTATTAAATTATTTTAAGAACATGTAAGACATAATATAATTGCATAAGAGAATCAATAAGTGTTTCAAGGTCAGTTTTCAAGTTATAAGAGCTTGAAAATCCTAATCATAACATTTGTTATTTCATGAAGAGGCCTTATGATAAGGTATGAACTTGGTGTCCTAGTGAGATGGATGAATAGAGGCATAATAGGATATATGAATTTTTTTGATCATACATATGATGTATTTTATCACTCATGAGAGTATCATAATGAGACTATAGGGGTATGATCTATAGGTCTGGTATGCAACTAGACCACTTTTAGACCCTGCTTGGCCTAATGATGTATCATGATATGCTATCAAGGCATATGAAGTGTGTTTAACATTTTATAAGAATCAAATAGGTTTATTGAGTTTGTATATGATGTGTTGAGAGCTTGGATAGTCGTTAGAAGGTGATTTTAAAGCCTAATGTGACTTGCAAGTCAAAGCCTAGAGAGTAAAGAGAGAGCATGGCCTAATGGGGTGTGAGGATCTATTTCCAAGGTAAATATGGGTAGGTGAGTATTTTAATAGATATTTCATGTTTTTAAAAGTATTTTTACCAAGTTTTAGGTCAAAATTTGAAGTTTAAGGCAAGAAAAAGTGTTTTGAGGTCTATTGTGTGCACAAAATGAAATGTTCTCAACTTGAGAAGGACTTTCAAGTGTTCATTGGCATAGGTGACCTCTACATGGGAGCCTCATACATTCATGATATATGGTTAATTTTCATATATCAAATTTATAGTCATTTTTTTTTGTAATAATGGGATAAGCTTTATGAATGATCATTAACACTAGAAGATGGCTTAAACCCTCAAAGAATCCTAATAATGACCCAATATGAAATAAGTTAATGTAAAGTGATCATAATGGATTAGAATGGATAATTAAGTGATTTTAGGTTATATTCAACCCTCCTATTTACCTCTATGTGTGATTGTTTAATTAGGTGAGTGAGTGGACCCTACAAGAAAGGCCTTATATCTTAGAAATTTGTTATAGCAATCAAAGTTAACCAAGTCAAATTTGATAAATGGATGGAGGAAAAATATTGAGAATTATCTTTAATTTACATGGTGGTTTTTTATTAGGTTATATCCCTTAGGTTTGCTAAACTATTCATGTAAGTTGACCTATCACTAAATGGCCTAATGGTGCAAATAATGAGAAAACTAGGTAGAAGTGAGAATGTGATTAGGGATGTGTTATCATGGATTAGGGATGAATAAAAATGCATGAAAACATTTTTAAATATTTTTAATACATGTTCATTTTGGATATATGTGTTTTAAATCATTGTATATATAAAAAACTTGCTCTCAAGTTAACTTGTCTAGATCAGTGAGGTCTGTGTATAATGAGGTCATGAGATTGGTCTGTAGGACTAATATTGCCATTAAAGATTATGATATTTTTATTTGAAGTTGTTATAATTATGTTATATGATATTTTTAATTACTTTAAATTCCTTTATTTTTTTGTATTAGGTGTCATAATTTCATCTTTTCATGACTGTGTTTTGAGGCTAGTTGGTAGTTCTGAGTGGACTCTTTACAAAGAAGGGTTTGAGTCCTTTTTGCCCTAAGTTGTAAAGTATAAATAATATGGTGATGAACTCAAGGTCATATTTATTTTTTATATGTTATTTTTTATATTATTTTGTAAAAATTATGTTTATTCTTTAGTTGTTCAAGATAGACTTTATGAGTTAGCACAATCCTAATTGTGAACAGTACTAATGGCATGCTTCAAGTGGTGATTTGAGATAAAATCTATCATGGAAATAATATGATATTATTATGTGTATATTTGAGTGAAATAAGATATTTTAATACAATTTTATAATTTAGAGAGTGTTCTAAGGATTTTAAATGGTAACATGTGCTAATGAAGGCTTAATTGAATTAGGTCTCATAAAGGTCTAAAAGGGTTTTGGTCTTATATGTTATGAACAACATATTTTAGTGTTTTATTAATGTTTTTATCATGTAATAAATCATATTTTATTGAAAATATAAGTGTTAAAGTGTGTGTTTCTAACCAATAAGTGTATGAGCAAGAGCCTAGTATAAGAACAAGGCCTAATAGGCCTAATTGGCTAGTTAGTGAAAGTGTGATTTTAAGTGGAAGATTTATCACTTGTAAGAGATAAAGGAGATATTATATACCATAATAAAGGTGAACATAAACTTTAATTAATATATAAAATGGTTAATGTAGATGAATATCAAGGTCAAATGACATAATCTATCTTGAAGATACCTAGTTGAGTGAAGGAGCCTAAAAGGTAGTTTGGGAGGGATAAGAATGTGAAGAGTTGAAGAGGTTGTCATAATTAGTTGGTTGAGAAATAAGATGTATTTAAGTTTATCAAGGAAATTATTTTGATAATCTGGGGCTAAGTCATCTAGGGGGTTGGTGCCTCATTGCAAGTAGGTTCTTGGCTAGTTGGGGTGGGTGTTCCAAGTAAAGTTGGTGCTTCACTAAATATTCATGTTTATCTTATAGGATAGTATTAAATTTACATATAGAAATGGGTTTTATTCCCATTTAAGGTTTCCCACTCAAATAAGTGTTATGGGTTTTATGCTCTTATCTCATACTCATGGCTCTTAATGTGTTGCTAGTTTACTGTATTATTTTGAAAGTTTATGAATGATAAGGTAAAGTTGTAAAAGTTTTTAAAGGATGATTCACCCCCTTACCTCTCAATAATTATGATTCCAATAATTGGTATTAGAGCCTGGTCCTTTGAGCTAAGTCTAAATATCTTTAAAGTGATCCTAAGAAGCATAATAATGTCTTGTGATCAACAAAAATAAGATAACATGTATAATGAATAAGTCTACTATGACAGTGAAGAAGGATCAACTAAAATAGACCTTGAAACTAAGCTCATAAGTGCCTTTTATGATTTGAAACATCAAAATAAGACTATCAAGGATCTCATGAGTCATTTAAAAGGGGTCAACACAAGGTTAAGTCAAAGGAAGTTATGTACAACTAATTGTATATAAAGATAGATTCCTTGAAGGTTCATCATAAGAAGCTCATAGACAAAATGAGTAAGTTTGAGAGAAAGTGTGAGAATTTAGAAAAATTTAAGAGTACTAAATCAGGTATCCCAATGTTATAAAGTATAGGTCATCATGAGACAATGGTAAGTATAAAAATGTTAATTACTACATTTGTCACAATATATGACACATTTTAATATTCTAATCTAATAGAGTTAGAAGGCCCACAAGATTCAACAAGACACATGAAGATAATATAATGCATAAGAAGGATCAAACACTAGTATAGAAACCAAAACAAGCTAGGATGGATTTGATTGAGTTCAAGAGGGAAGATGGACTATTTTTTAAGGAGGATTAGAATACCAAAGAGGATTATATGCTAGCTCAGTCTACTTTTCACATTCAAGATAAAGGTATGAAATGGTATATTTATATTAGTTGATCAAGCCACATGATAAGAGACAAAAATAAGTTCATCTTATTAAAGAAGAATGTTTCAAAAATAGTGAGGTTTAGAGGTAACACAACTACCAATATGGTTGTCAAGGGTGTCTTGAGTTTAGACAATGGAAAGAAAAAAACATAAAATATTTTGTATATGGAAGGTTTGAAACATAACCTACTTAGTGTAAGTGAAATGAGTAATTAAGGACACACACTAACCTTTCATGACAGAGGTTGTGAGATAAAGAAAGCTAAATCAGGAAGGCTAATTTAAAATGCCAAAAGGACTGAGAAAAACCTATATATATTGAATGAGATCAAGAAGGAGAGATGCTTCATGAGTAAGATAAATTAAATTTGGCTATGGCACAGAAGGATAGGTCACCTAAAATTTGACAACCTAGTAAAGATTATCACTAAGAAGTCTATAAATAACATGCCTAAGATCATCAAACCTACAAATATACTTTAAAAGGCAAGTCAACATGGTAAGCAGACTAGAAGAAGGTTCAATTCCAAGGATTACTCTACTACAAGACCCTTAGAGTTAATACACACTATTTTATGTGGGCCTAAAATAATTTTAATCATTCAATGAGATAGTTAGTTTATGTTACTCATTAATGATTACACAAGAATGAATTGGGTTGCATTCTTGAAAAAAAAATTATAATATCTTGAAAAGTTCAAGGCATTCAATAATCTTGTTGAGAATGAGAAGAATGGGAAGATAAAGTGTCTAAGATATGATAGAGGAGAAGTGTTTTGGTATAATGAGTTTCATGACTTCTATGAAGTTTATGGAATAAGGAGACAATTCTTAGTATCTAAGACACCTCAGTAGAATGGGGTAGTGGAAAGGAAGAATAGGACAATTCAAGAGATGGATATAGATATGATAAATGAGTACATACTATTTGATGGATATTGGAGAGATAGTAATCACTCTTTTATACATTTTGAATAGAGGATAGATAAGGACTAATGTCAACAAAACTCCTTATGAACTATAAAAGGGCATACCTATTAATGTGAAAAAATTTAGTGTGTTTAGGAGCAAATGTTTTAGTAAAAGAGATAATTAATACTTGGGAAAGTTTGATTCTAGATCTGATGAAGACATTTTTTTAGGACACTCACAATGAGCTCAACCTATATATGTTATAACAAGAAACTATAAAATATAGTGGAAAGGACCAATGTGAAGATTGATGATACAAGGAAATCTCACTCATAGTTAAATAACACTTTATAGAATTTGTAATTAAATAATGGAGAGGATAATATAGAGGTTTATGAGAAAAAATAATAAGTTAAAGAATGATAGGAATCAAAAGGACCCTCAAGACATATTCAAAGAGATCACTCTAAATCTTAAATCATTGGCAACAAGAATGTAGGTTATGAAATTAAGGAGAATACTAGTAAGTAATCTAAATCAAGAGAATGTTTCGCTATCATCCAAAATTTAACCTAAGAGTCTTATATAAGCAATCAAAGAATTTTTTTTGATAGGTGATATGAATCATGAGTTAGACCAAATAGATAAGAATGAAATTTGTGAACTAGTTCCTAGGCTTAAAGACAAGAATTTCATTAGCACAAAATGGGTGAAACAAGTTGCATGAAGATGGATAAGTCATTAGGAATAAGGTTATATTGGTATACAAGGGATATTCACAAGTTGAAGGGCTAAAATTTGAGGAAACCTTTGTAATAGTATCAATATTAGAGGCCATCAAATTATTTATAGCATATGCAGGATTCAAAGGATTCAAGGTATACTATATGGATGTTAAATATGAATTTTTGAATGGGAATTCAGAAGAAGTGTACATTGATAAACATAAATGGTTCTCACTATCAAAAGACAAATACTATGTTTGCATATTGAAAAAGGCTCTCTATGGTATAAACCAAGCTCCTAAAGCTTGGTATGTTAGTTTAGACAAGTATTTATTAGATCAAGGATTCAAAAGAAGAGTTGCAGATAGGAATATATACATCAAGATAAAATATGACCATCATCTAATAGTATTTATCTATTTAGATGACATCATCTTTGGTGGAAACAATGAGAAACTAAGCAAGGCCTTTGTAGAGTTAATGCAGAAAGAGTTTGATATGTCCATTCTAGGAGAACTATCATTATTTCTTTAGTTGCAAATCACTCAATCCAAAAAAAGTATATTCATCTCACAAGCCAAGTACATAAGAGAGATGTTGAAGAAGTTTGAGATGGATAATTATAAGGTATTTACGACACCCATGATCATAGGATGTAAGTTAAGCATTTAAGATGAGTTTATAAATGTCAATAAAATGTCATATAGGTCAATGATTGGAATTTTATCATACACCATTGCCTCTATACATAACATAATTTAAGTAGTAGGTCTTATGGGAATGTTTCAAGTAGATCTAAAGGAAAATAATATTCAAGCAGATGAAAGGATACTCAAGTATCTCAAGGGGACTATGGACTATGGATTGTGGTATCCAAGAAGCAAGGATTTCAATATGAAAACCTGCATAGATGAAGATTAGGTAGGAATTATAGATGATACGAAGAGTACTAGTGGAAGATCCTTATTTCTAGGTAGGTGCCTAGTTTCATGGATAATCAATAAGTAACCCTTAGTATTTGTGTTCACTTGGGAGATTGAGTACATTGCAATAGATTCATGTTTCACGTAGGTCCTATGGATGAGACAAACTCTAAAATACTACAAGGTATATTATGATGGTCTTATCCCTATCTATTATGAAAATAAAAGTGCTATAAGAATCTCAAAGAACCCTGCCATGTACTCAATGACCAAACACATTCCCATCAAGTACAATATTTTAAGAGATCAGGTAAGCGAATAAAGTTTAAAACTTGAATATGTTTCTACATAGTATTAGATTGTATACATCTCAACCAAACCACTTTCAAAGGTAACTTTTGAACACCTAAGATAGGAATTAGGTGTAATTCCTACCCCTAGAAATCATTGAAAAATTAAAGTAATTATGGGTAGATAAACATGATAATTAAATACAAGAAAAAGTGAGTTTTTAAAATAAGGTATGCATGGATATAGGTGTAAATTTTTTTGTATTATGTCAAAAATTAATAATTCATGTGTGTGGAGTATTTTGGTAGCAAGGAGTGTGATATAAGGAGTTGCAGGCATCACTATGTCATTTATGTCAATGAGGGATAAAAACCATAATAGGGAGATAATAATGATAAATATATAATATGTTTTTCCATCAATGACAAAGGGGGAGATTGTTTAGCATTGTTCCAATTGTTTAATTTTGGCATTGATGTCAAAGGTTCTTAAGAAGGTGTTCATGAGGTCATTAAAGAATATTATTGTTTGATATCATAATTAAGAGGTTTGACATTGTCTAAGGAGAATTTAATACATATTAACAAGGTATAATAACATAAATAAGTGTTTTGAGGTCAGTTTTCAAGTTTCAAGAGCTTGAGAAGCCCAATCATGACATTGGTCATTGCATGAAGTGACCGTGTGAGAAGGTATGAACTTGGTGACCTAGTGATATGGATTCACAAAGACATAAGAGGTTTTATGAATTTGTTTTATAATGAATATGAGGCATTAGATCACTCATTATATTATTAAATTTAGCTATAGGAGTAGGATCTTTAGACCTGGTATGCAACTAGACCACCTCTAGACCCAGCTTGGCCTAATGAGGAATCATGATCTATTGTTAAGGAATATGAATTATATTTAGAATTTTTTAATCATGAGAAAGGTTAATATATTTTTTATATGAGGTTTTTAGATTTGGGAGAGTAATTAGAAGGTTAGTTTCAAGGACTAATGTGACTTGTAAGTCAAAGCTTAGAGAACAAAGAGAGAGAGCATGGCCTAATGGGGTATGAGGTTCTATTTCAAAGATAAGTATAGATAGGTGAGTATTTTTATTAAATGTAAAAGTGGGTTTTGAAAGGGGAAATACTTAGTATAAACATGGAAAAACCATCCAAATGATGCAACAAACATAATAAGAATAAAGGCTATCCAAAATAGTGAATAAACAACAATAGCAAAACAACAACTGAAAAGCAAAGAAACCAAAACAAGGATATGAACCATGATAAAAAAATGTTACTTATGAGATCTAAGGGTCATTTTAAAAGTATATAAATATTTCCCACCTTTATAAACCTTTTTATTAAAAATAATAATCCAATATCCACTTCCCTTAGAGAGTAGAAGGATTAGAATGGAGATTCTAAGTGAGTCATTTAACATAATGATTTTTTTTGAAATGGTGGTTTGGATTTTTTTTAAAGGGGTAAGAGCCAAAATATTGTCTTCAACATCCCAAGTATGACTAACTAAAATTATTTTCTACCTTTTTTTAATTTCATGATCGAAAATAGAACATGAGTCATGCTACTTTATTCTATTTCAGCAATAGCTTGTACAATAGTGTGTTTAAGGCCATCTTCCTTCCACCAAGAATTTTTATTTTTATGTTTAAGGGAAGGAAAATAATTTTATAAAATGGAAAATATGGAATCATATAATACATCTAAAGGGAAGACCTTTATATTCTAGTGGCTACATCCATGTTTTATTTCTAACTTTCAATTCAATATGTGCATGTAAATCTTTAGTAATATCAACTTTAACTAAAACCCTAGCATAGGTTGAATGAATCCATTCTAGGTTTTTGGGGTCTAACCCAAAAAATTATCCAATGGATTATGATATGGTTTCTAAGACATCATGATCCCAAAATTTAAGGGGAATATTGGGAAGTCTAATCCAAATAGGTTTAAGATTGAAAATTTCAATATAAGGGTTAAAATCAGGGTGCCATAGCTTAGCCATAAGTAAATGACAATCCTAATTCTACCAAACTTCATCACTAAAACTACTTGTTTATCTTTATTTATATCAAATATCATAATAAAAATTCCTTTTGTATAGTGATAGATTTGAATCTTACGTGTGATCATATCCTGCCATTCATTCAAAATCCAATAATAGAGTTAGGGCAGGGTCAGTCAAATGCCTATGAATTGTCATATCATGCCAAGGGTGGAAAAGAGTTATTCCTTATTCTCAATGGATACCAATTCCTATTATTCAAATAAAAGAGTTGAAAATTCTTTATCAGGGGCTAAAGGATACCATATAAGTTTAGTAGAGACACTGTCGATAAAGGTTGGGCATTCCTCATTGGGCAGGGTATTCATTATAGTGGTTATATCCAAAACAACATCATAGCCCACTAAATTTGTAGTTTTCATAGTCCTTAGAAGACTTAGATCTATAAATAGGGTACCTTATGAAGTAGAAGGCAGGGGGCCTCATGTTTTGTTTGAACCTAGTAGGGTATTTTCCACCCATGCTACCTTTATAAGAACAATCCTCACCACTAATATAGTCACCACCACCGATCCACTCATCACTGCCATAATAGGAATTCCAATCACCATAGTATATACATTATGATTAGGGTTCAAGAGATCCATTATTTTTTATTAGAGGCATGTCATGTTTTTTTAAGTATGTCAACTAAGTTTTAAGTCAAAATTTGAAGGTTAAGGAAAGAAAAAGTGTTTTGATGTCTCTCATGTGCATAAATGAAGGGTTCTCAACCTGAGAAAGAGTTTCAATTATTAAATGGAATTTTTAACCTTTGCATGAGAACATAATCCATTCATGGTAGATGGGGAAGGGTCTTAGATCAAAGTTACATGCATTCATTTCTAGAATAAGGGGCTAATCTTTATGAATGATCATTAAGAATAAAAGATGGTTTAAACCTTGAAAGAACACTAATAATGACCCAATATGAAATAAGTTTCTCTAAAGTGCTTAGAATTTAATTTTATGTCTATTTAAGTGATTGGAGGTTGTATTAAACTCTCCCAAGAACCTTTAGGTGTGATTGGTTTGTCAAGTGAGTGAGTGGACCCTATAAGAAAGGCTTTGTTTCTCAAATATTTATTATAGAAATCAGACTTTTCCAATTCAAATTTTCTAAATGGATAGTGTTTTATGAGTAGTTTCTATCTTTTAGGTGTGTTAAACTAGTCATACAATTTGACCTATTGTTAAAAGTCCTAATGGTGCAAACAATGAGAAAACTAGGTAAAAGTGAGAAATTGATTAGGGATATGTTATCATGGATTAGGGATGAATCCAAATGAATTAAGACATTTTTCAATATCTATAATAAATTTTAATGTTGGATAGAAATTTTTTAAATCATTTTATATAAAAAAGAGTTGCTCTCAAGTTGACTTGTCTAGCTCAGTGACGTCTATGTATAGTAAGGTCATGATATTGGTCTACAAGACCAATATTTACATTAGATATTATGATATTTTTGTTTGATATTTTTATAAGGATGTAGGATATTTTTCATACATTTTAGGTCCTTGATTGTGTTCTATCAGGTGTCATAAGTTCATGTTTCCATGACTATGTTTTGAGGCTAGTTGGCAATCCTGAGTGGGCTCTTTGTAAAGAAGGGTTTGAGTCCTTTTGCTCTAATTTATAAGTATAAATCATATTATTATGACCATAAGGTCATGTATATTATATATATGTTTTTTTCCATGTTTTTTTTTCAAAATTTTGTTTATGTTTTAGTTGTTCAAGATAGACTTTCTAGATACACAGAAGCTTAATTGTGAACAGTACTAATGGCGTGTTTCAAGTGGTGATTGGAGCTAAAAGGTGTCATGGAAATAATATTAGATTATTATGGGTATATTTGAGTGAAATATTATATTTTACTATATTTTAATAATTTTTAGTGTTCCAAGGAGTTCAAAGGGTAATGTGTGCTAATGAATGCCTAATTGTATTAGGTCTCCTTAAGGCCTAAAAGGGGTTTTGGTCCTATATGATATGACCAAAATATTATAGTGTTTGATTAATTTTTTTTCATGTAATAAGGCATATTTTATTGAAAATATAAGTGGGAAAGTGTGTATGTCTAACCAATAAGTGTATGAACAAGAGCCTAGTATAAGAGCAAGGCCTAATAGGCCTGACTGGCTAGTTAGTGAAAGTGTGCTTTGAAGTAGAATATTTATCACTTTGAAGAGATAAAATAGGTATTATATACCATCATAAGGGTAAAAATAAACTATAATTAATATATAATAGGCTAAATATATATGACTACCAAGGTCAAATGACCTAATACTATCTTGAAGAGACCTAGTTAAGCGAAGGAGCCTAAAAGGCAGTTTGAGAGAGATAAGAGTGCGAAGAGTTGAAAATGTGGTCATAATTAGTTTATTGAGAAATATTATGTCCTAAAGGTAATCAAGGAAATTATGTGGTTAATTTTTTTGTAATTTATCTATGGTATTGGTGCCTCCTTACAAGTAGGTGCTTGGTTAGTTGGGGTGGGTGCTCCAAGTGAAGTTGGTGCCTCACTAAATATTGATGTTTATCTTATAGGATACTAGTTAATTTTCATATATCAGTGTTTTATATTCCCCTTGAGGTCTTCCCTCTCAAATAATTTTTCTATGTGTTATGCTCTTACATCATGCTCATGGCTCTTAATGTATTGCTAATTTAGTATATTATTTTAATAGTTCATGAATGATAAGGTAAAGTTGTAAAAAAAAATGAATATTGATTCACCCCCCCCCTCTCAGTCATTATGCTTACAAAACCCTTTAATATGTGGCTAGTAATTGAGAGACCATTGCATTAGAGGCATACAGTGTGTTATGTGGAATCCTCATCTTTTATTACACACCATGTTCAAATATCTAGAGTACCTCAAAATGTACATATCATTGTTATGATAAACAAACAACATATCACTCAATCATGGGTTTCACTAACTCCTACTCCTATGACTCCTATTATTACTTCATGACCATAGAGTCATATTATACATATAAAAACACCATTGATACCATAGTGTCATATACAACACCTATACATGAGCAGTGTAATCAAGGTATTACACTAGATACATAGTGGGTAGAAATTTACAACCATCCTTTGGATGGAGTCATAGGATGATATTTCCTCTTTAAATTTTCCAAAAATGCCAAAAAAATTAAAAAAATCCAAAAACACTTTTGACACCTACATGTTCTATTATCTCCTTGGCAATTATGTACTAGTTCCATGTTTATGGATGACATACTTAGTTATTCCTACATAAAAATGTGTGTCACACTTCTACTTGAGTGTAATATAGGATACAAAGATACATGATACATTCATATCTTAGATGTTGGGATTTCCCTCTACTCATGTCATATGGACACTAGGGGCATCCACTTCTTTGATCTTAACACCCACTTGTTATATGAGTCAATGATCACTCTATATTATCATGTTTGGATGTACATATATACTTACACATGTATTTATCCATTATTATATCTTACACATGGTACATGATATACTATACACTTAACTTTTTTTCTACCACATTAGATCCATGGGATATTATTACATGTTTATGTTAGTTGATTATGATTTATTTTATACAATTCTTTGAGTGTCTTGACTTGATATTGCATTCCTTATTAAATAATTTGAATATACTCCTTTGCTTGGATCCCCTGTGTCTATGTCTAATTTCATTGAATTTTTCATGTCATTTTTTTTTGTATGGATATTTTAATATGTCATCTTTAATTTTGTGTACATTTGAAAAGTAAAATCCCTTTGATTGTGTAACATTTAAACATGCCCATTTTTTATGATCTACTTGGACTAGTGCCTTATAATTTGATTTTGAGTGGTCTTGTGTGTGTGCTTATGTGCTTGTTTTCTTGTTGAGCTTATAATATTACTATCTAGATGTTTTCATGATCTTTATCATGAATCTCAGGCCAACATGTGATCAAGTTTATTCTATGCTTCAATTATACATCTACCTATACATGTTCCTTTTATATAATCCATGATTACACTAATAGATCATATAGTTGTCTTATCATTTTGAGGTGAGGTAACTAATAGTTCCTATCTTTTCATCACCTCAAAAAGGGGGAATATTACTGGGGGCATGTCATAGAGACATGTTATCCACACTTGAGAGATTTTTTAGATTCAATGGAGTCATTCTTTGGAATAATTTTCTCCACATTCATTCAATATATGATACTTATATTAGTTTTTATATTCAATGGGGGCATGTCATATGGGCATGGATTAAACACATTCAAAGTTCCCAAATTTAGTGGGGTCATGATTTTGAAGCATGGTCTCGATACCTATTAATTATTCATCATCTCTAGTTTATATTGGGTGCATGTTTTGGAAACATGTTCTCCATATTGGTACTTATATCATTTTTTTAAATTTATTCATACATATTAGGGGCATGATTTGGAAGTATGCTCCCAACACTTACATAGTTACCTAAAATAACTAAATCACATAGTTATATGATTCAGATTCATAGTTGTGGTGGAATTATATACATTGGTACTATTGATACACATTTTTAGCATGAGACATATCTAAGGTGCATATTATATGCATGTACCAAATATTGCAAAATATAAATAAGTCTTATATTTTAAAAATATATTATGGAATATTACCATATCACATATGTTTTCATATTAATACCTCGTAAACTTTTACAAATTTTATTTATCCAACATACTATAGTAGTTGGTTCACCTTTTGGTATAGTTGAGGTGATAAAATGATTCAATATTGCCAATTTTTTAGGTTGGACTTGATCATCCAACCTCACTAGGTTATAAGTATCATTGGGTTTCATGGTTGAGATAATCTCAACTGCTAGGTGAAAACTCACTTTTACTCCAAAGTTAGGGCATGTGCCTTCTAATCTTAGTTTCATATCCTTACAATGATACATATTTTTCAAAATAACTTGTCAACAGGTAAGTGGTTATGTTGACACACATGTGTACTCCTAAACCTTGCTCTTTCAATTTCAATCTATTTCAAGTACTTTCAACCCAAATTATATGTACCAATTTTATATTATAACATGATCTTGGTTTCAATCCACTCACTAATAAATCACTCAAGCTGGGAATACATAAATATAAGGTGTGCATACAAACCCAACTACACATTCCTTTCCTTTAAACTAGAAATTTCATTAATAGATTAAAGCGGTAAATGTAGATGATATTTAATGATTATATATCATCTCAATCTTATACACTTAGTAAACTTAGACCTTGATCATTCCTCTCAATTATATACCTTTACTTCTTTCACAAGTCTTGCATTTTCTATATATTTATGCCCCTTACCCTATATCTCTTAGTTAGACTAGTCTTATGTTGATGACCGAAGCCCTCTCTCTTGCCCATAATACTAAAAATGTACTTATCTTCCATATCTAAAATTTTTGAACCTATACCTATAAGTTTTCAATGCCCTAAAGTCATCCAATTTTCAAATGAAAATATCTTAATGGTTGGACTAAGTGCTTTAATGCAAGTTATATATCTAAATAGATTGATATAAATACAATTTCAACCTTCATTCATTCCTCACCTAGATACACCTATCAAAAGACAAAAGAGACCAAAGTAACTTATCAAAATAACTCTATTAATCATTCAATTGAATAAATCTTACCTATTTCCATACTAGTAATAGGTACAACACATATATATATGTCTAAATTAATGAGGGAGTAGTGTAAGATCCCAATTTTCCAAGTTACAAGCTAAGTCATTATTGTACTTGATTTGCACATATTTCATGATTCACACAATCTAACACATAAGGGATAACTACATGATTCTGAGGCACTCTTATAGATTACTGGTTATGTAGGTAAAACCCTCTAATATCAGGGTCTTTGGTTTTAAATTTACACCATGTTCTAACTAACCCATTTTCCCCTAAGGTCACTCTAAAGATGGAGAACTAGGGTTTTGCAATTTCATAAGGAGTGATAGTTCATGACCTAGATCTAAATGCACTAGAGTGAAGTTGAATAAAAACCCAAAATAATATATGTGGTGACATCTTATGACATTGGGTATTTCATAGAGGAATCTAGCATCAATCCTAAATAATAGTATCAACACAATTATCCTAGGTTGATGTTACTATCCAAAACACTAAAAGTGTTAGAGCTAAAATTTGTTGATTGTTATAGAATATCCCTACCACCTAATTTATATTTGTTCTAGATCCAAAACTATATTAACATTAAAACCATATAATTACATCACTTTTTTTTCAATTATATATCTATCATAGTTATACTTTATATATTTAGGCATAATAATTTTAGTGTATGCTTATATCTGAGTTTAACATCTAATTGTCCTACTATAGATCTGATTATCACCCTTATTCCATTTCATTTTTATATTCCACTTTAATAAAAAAATCTATGGTTAACAATAATATCACCTTAGATCAAGCATTTTAGGGTTGAACACTTTTGCCTAGATAGAAACACAAAATGTCATGAGACAATTCGCAAGATATCTCATGTTCTATGAGGTAGTTCAAGACTATGTATGTTAGTAAGAGATGATCCCCAAAATTCTTTCCACCTTGATTATGTTAATATCTTTGTATAACCAATATGTGAAAAATGAATATAGTTAATCTTAAATCTCATTTGAGAGCTTCAACATTAGTCTAGCATGGATAAATCTATACATAATGGGGTAAAATTAGTAATAAATGTCTTATATGTGATTCCATAAGTGGTGAATGTATATTTTATAAAACACTACATGTACCACATAACCCATTTGTACCTACAATGGAAACACCAAGATATTGAAGCTCAAAGTGGTACATACAACATCTACTATGTAATACATCATGTAAAATTTACCACTCACATGAACCCCATTCACATGTTGGGTGAGGTTGAAGGTGATGATGCTCAAAATGAAGACCTAAAAATTGTTGACAGGCATCATGTAATTTTCCCTATACAATCAATTTATTAATAATATACTTATGTGCATTTGATTTCATAATGTCTTGATTGTATAGGAATCAAGATCCTCTTTATTTACCCAATGATCTAGGTCCTTAGCTCAATCCTTAATGACTTCATATATGTTATGATTTTTTTTCTAGGTGTCCATGAGATCATTATCATAAGTGATGGTGTACTCAAGGAGGTTTTAATATTCTTTGAACATTGTCCTCAATATATCTAGAATCCTAAATTTAGTGTTGGGAGAGTATAAGATGTTATTGATGCATCTATAATAGAGTAGTAGGTTTCTAATGATACCTGTAAATGGGAACACTTATAGCCTAATAGCCACATTTTGAGATAATGATGCCCTAAGGGATATAAGGTTAGTGCAAAATTCCACATCATCATCCTTGGGATCATCATCTCTACTACGTAGATGGATATATCAAATGGTATTGAAGATATAATTATAATTATTATATCTTGTGATCCCCTATAAGAATGTGGTGTTTTATAATTATGGCTCTAGTTTGGGATTTGAAGATGAGGTGGTCATTTTAAGATTATGCAGACTTGAAATGAAAAATTATTTAGTTTAAGGGATTCTCTAGGATTCAGAGTGAATCTGACATAAAGGGTCTCTAAATGATTGAGAGGCACAAAATAGATAATGTTAAATCTAAACTTAATGCAATCGTATAGGTCATACAATATTTCTTTAGTAATATATTTGAACAACTCACAATAGGTGAATTAAAATTTGAGTTGATGGTGCAAGTTGAAATTAGACATTTCCCAAAATTGGAATCAATTTTAAACACAAGATGTATTTAGCTTGATTTATGGAAATGGGACATCTCTAGCTGTTATACCATAATATCCTATAGCCGATATAATAAACATGAAGATTATGCTAGGCACATGTGTATTTTAGCCATCATGGCATTAAAAATGTTATTAAGGGGAGACATGTGTCATTCTAATATTGGTGGGATTACTGAGTGCTATTATTATGTGTAATTATAATCCATGTCACTTGATATCTCTATGTACTTGAGTTGGCATATTGGATGGACTATGTACATATGGCATTATATTATTGGATTAGGGATCTTGAATCATACTTTGTTCTAATTCCTATGGGGTGTTTCAAGACATTATACCACCTAAATTTATATAAGTACACTTTTCTCTTTTATAATCATTCATTCCCTCACTTAGATCTAACATCTTTGACACTTCCAAGTGTTTGAAGATGAATGGTTATTTCTCATTTGATCCAACCTCTAAGGGCTTTAAAAGCTCTAACACCTAAAGATGTTAGAAGACACATGGTTATTTCCCATTCGATCAAGATTCCTAGGGATATATCAGATCTTACACCTTCATGTGTTAGAATACATGTGGTTATTTAACATTTATTTGAGACTCCTAGGACTTTGACATCTCTAACACCTTTCGGTGTTCTAAGACACATGGATACTTTTCATTCAATCAGGCCTCCTTAGGATTTGACAAATTTGACACCTTAAGTTATTTAAAGACACATGGATTTTTCTAATCTAATTAGGCCTCAAAATTACATGACATCTTTGACACCTCTAAATATTGTCAACCAAAATTCTTCTAGGAGAGTGCCAGCTCATACTCTAGGACTAAGACTCTAGGAAATTATGTGCATATTTTTTCTATAGGAAATAATTAGTGCTCAAAATAAACTAAGTATAAACACAATGGGGACCATTATCTAAATCAAATATATATGAAAGGTTATTAGACATGAATAAAATTACTATCACCAAATTTGCAAGAAATCTCAAGTAATCAAACTAGGTTTGATAGAGGCCCAATAATTTTCATTTTTTTGGGATGTAGAGGTCCCCTTATCTTATAGGAAAAGGGATGTGTTGGTCACAACACTTGGTATGGTTAACCTAATTAATAACACTTGGTATGGATAATGAGAGTATATAAATGAGGTGGTGGCTATTCTTTTATCATCATATTGAAAATTCTACTTTTATTCCATTGTTGAGGAGGTTTCCCCCTTGATATGATTCAATCATAATAATAAAGTATTCTAATATTTTATCATTTATTATTATATATCTTATTATTCTAATCTCAATTTTATGATATGTTATTTCATCATTGTGAAACATCTAAGTCATTTAATTACAAGTGGTATTAGAGCATCGATTTGGCCAAGTTAATGTGACAATTAAGAGAGTTGAAGGATCAAAAGAACTTAACTTTTGATCCATGAATAAAATTATTTGTCCAACACTATAGTATCATTCCAAATATATTTTTTTAAATAAAAGATTTTATTTTTTTACCCTTTTGAAAATTATGAGTCATTGGATTCCTATTGGTGAGACAAACACAATGGTATAAGCTACTAGTACACCTTTTGAGGCCTAAAACCCTCCATCCTATGGTTTATGAATGGACTTTCCTAATACTCATGGACATAAGAAAGGTCAAGACACTTCAAAAACTCCTCATAAGTATGACATGGAGTTTTTAACTTCATATCCATTAATTTTTAAGGTAGTTCAACTAATTTAGTAAGATATATAAAGCACAATGAGGAATGATGATCTCAATGTATTAAAAGGTGAAATTAATTGTATGAAGAATTATTTTTCAAATTTGAGTGATTATTTGACCAATATTACTTCTCAAATTCCATAAAATAATCCTCCATTTCTCTAATTAGATTCTCCCAGATTAAACAATCACAACTCCATTACTAGTTCGAAGCATATGTTGCCAAAAGTATTAATGTAAAAGTTTTATGGTAAGGATCCACTCACTTGGATTAATAAAATATAAAATTTATTTGATCTTGTCATGCCCAAATTTTTTTCCCAACACCCATGTAATTGTTTTCTTGTTTTAGTGTTGCTTATTTATTCACCAAGGTTACTTAATGTTTAACTATTTTTTTTTATTTGGTCAAGGTACAATTAGAGTGTAACACAAAAAATTATTAGAAAATTTATTTAATAACTTTGTTTTCCACCATGAGTCTTATCTAATATTATATTACAAGCATAAGAGGTTAAAATCAATTCAGTAAGTAATATTTTAATTAAGGGAATGAGACAAGTCACATTATTAATAAGTCCTAAATTATAATTTATTGATTTAAAGGATCAAAAATTTATCCACACATAACTTGATCAGTAACCAAGAGAATGAAACGAACTTGAAAAAAAATTTATTAACATAGAGTTATCACATTAGGGCTCACCAAGGGAGATTCATCTAACACTATATAAATCTACTCTTAAGGTATTCAAGATAAGGAAATGATCTAATTTAAAGTGAAATTGTTTAAAATAACCACATGAGGATAAAATAAAACTTAAATTAAAATTAAACATATTTATTCAACCAAATACATATAAATCCCAACATGAAATAATATGACAAACACCCCTAACCTAACCTAAGAACTAGACTCGATACCACCATCAAAACTTAGGTAGCTTACATATCCACTTCATGGAATTAGTGTCTAATGTATTTCTCCTTACACATGTGATTGGGTCTTTCATGAGACATCACCACCAAACAAGATCTGGTGATTTAAGCTAATAAAGTAACTAGTATGAAACTCAATTGATCTTCCAAATATCTAGTCATCTACCTAATGAATGATACATATTAAGGTCATCAATCATTATTTATAACATCAAAAATGTGAATGCTTACTCAATAAATTTCACACAACATCCCAAAAATAATAAAGGGTGACTAAGAACTTATATTCTCTTATTCCAATACGGTCAATGACTCTACAATATTTAAATTATGTTAGTTAGAGAAACTCCATCTCCAAAATGAATCTCAAATGGTGTCAAAGGTTAATATGGGAGAAAAAAAGATCAAATATGAATAAACATTTAGGGTCACTATCTATAATAAATATTTGACTAAGAAAATTGTTTTGTTAAAACTAATGATAAACACGAGTGAAAGGAAGAATATCACACCATTCATGATTAAGCATACATTACCAAGAATTAGATACATTAATCATGCATTCTAATAAAACACTAAAGTTATTTTTCACTTTACCACACTAAGAAGGAATACTAAGGGTTAGTTTTTTAAGCATTTTATATAAGAACATTCTCAATTTAGTTGATAACACCCATACAAAGGAGGTGTTTTAAGGGTTAGTATGTTAATCCCATGCCCACTCTCCAAATTACCTACATATTTATGTTGATCACATCACATGTAGAATCAGTTTTGGCTATATTTTACCCATTCCTAAATGAGTGTTAATTTATATGTGAATACAATCCTCCTCCACCAATCACATAATAGATTAATCAAAACATTATTACCCCTTACAGGTAACCTTGTGACCACTAGTTGACACAAACAAAACTAGACACTAATAGGATTTAAAAGTGCCTCCATTCATATAGTAAGTATGCATGTTACACAAAACAAAACTCAAATGTGTAAACCAAGACTCATTCTAAGATTACAAACCTAAAGGACTTCAAGTGGGCCCTATCCTAGGTCCACCCACTAGCAACTAAGGTCAGACACAAACATTTGAAAATGTGATCTAAAATTTGAACTAAGGTAATAAGTATAAAAGGAAAAAAAAATAGAATGCATTATCCATGACTCAAATTATATGCATCATGTGACATTAAAACAACCATCATGGCAAAATACCCTACCAACGAGACATGATACACAAAATTTCACACTAATAATCAAGTACAAAAATACCTTTAGTTTAAATATGATATAAGAGGATAAATATTTATTTTCATTAAAACTAATTATTTAAGCTATAGATATTATTTTTACTATGATCATAAAAATGATTTAATCTACCATTCCATAATAACTTTAACTATCTCTAAAAATTACCTCAATTTTATAAAATAAATAGGTAATGAAATCACTCTAGGAAAAATAGTAAATCTTACTATAAATTTTATTTTATTATTTTAGTGATAATATAAATATATTACAATTTACTTGTAACTTCAATATTTGATAAGTATGATTCTTAGGTATTTCAACTATGTCGATACTAAACCGACTTTGCAGTTTAAAACATGGGTTAGTTTTATTTC